>JANHMN010000001.1:113545217-113570664 GCA_030674055.1 Rhabdomys pumilio
ACACACACACACACACACACACACACACACACACACACACACACACAGAGTTCCTGTTAGCCTTAAGTACTTTCCTCTAAACCTAGGACATAGCTCATCTCCAAGTCTGTCTGCAAACTCCACTTAGTGTGTTTCACATTAAATGCCATCCATTTGTTAAATTTTCTCTGTGATCCTAGCCAAAGGCATTTTCCCAAATGTCATGTTATTCATGTATTTAAGAGTAAATCATAACACACATATACTTTGTTTTATGTATTTAGTTAATATTCTTATATACATATACAAGCAGCCAGACTTTCAGGTCAGACAAAAGGCAGCAATAGTGTCCTGTCCAATCCAAGATGTGTCTTTTACATTTTCTTCTTGGTCTTTTATTCTGTTGACCACTATTTTTTTCTGAATCTCCCCTTAGCTTCTTGGCAGTTTGCTGCATTCACTCATTACTGTGCTGTTCTGGTGAGCAGAGTTATGACATTATGTAGCCAGCACCTTCTTTTGTTCCTTTGTTTGTTCACCTGTTCCTTCCTTCCTTCCTTCCTTCCTTCCTTCCTTCCTCCCTCCCTCCCTCCCTCCCTACCCTCCATCCATCCTTCCTTCCTTCCTCCCTCCCTTCCTTCCTTCCTTCTTTCCTTTCTTATTTCTTTTCCTTCCTCTTTCATTTGTGTCTACATCCATGGTTTCTACTTTCACAAAAAGTACTCTGAGCTACTTAGAGCACTACCTTGCTAACTCTCAAGGATAATTTCGACATTTAACACCAAATAATAAATGATATTAGAGCTTCAACCAGAAGGATTTACTTATTAGGGAAATATATGAACTTGTTCAGGAGTGTCAGCCTTTGGAACTTTGGCAATATTCTCCATTATAAAAGACAGCACTTCTTTGTATGTTTTAGTTGGCTCTTGTCTTGTTATTGACAGATATATAATGAAACCTAAATGGTAATATGGAATGAGAGTATCTATTTTCAATGACTGTCTTTTAATGGATAAGGATAGATACTAATAAAAATTACCTAGACTTTTAATATTTGATTATATAATTTACATTTTTAGTAACTTGTAAACCTTTGGAAATAAGTTGGCATACCACTTAAAAATCTGTCTTGAATTTCTATTTTTAATACCAGCCTTGGAAAGATATTCAGATCAGATATCCATTTATAAGCATGCCCTTCCTCCTCTGGTGTATTTGCTGAAATTGTTCTTCTCATAAAGATGAAATAATTAAGTTGCTGAAAACTTAAATGCTTCCATAGATCTATTTCTCTCCTTTGCACATCCAGTGTGCAAGCCATTAGTATTTCCATTTGTAACAAATGTAAACACTGGTGTCCACATTGGGACACCTCAGAAAAGTAGGTTCTTAATTTTTTTCTGTCTTCAGAACAGTTATCCCTCCTTGCTACTTACAGAGAATAGTCAGTAAACAGCTTTCTTTCTCAGCTCCTTTTTATTCTCATTGGAAAAGAGTCACAGCTTTCTACTGTAAAATTTTGTGTAGATATCACATTATTACACTTCAATCAGAAATATTTAAATGTTACTGTTATATTTTAATTAATTATGAATATGCAAATATTGGACATCAGAGATCATTTATATGCACAGCTAAGAATCTTAAAAAGTGGTTTCCTTAGTCAGTCTCTGAGTTTGAGGATCCTGACATGAGCTTTTTATAAGTTCTATATTTTAAGAGAATACTAAATTTTTAAAAAGTTGAAAATGAGAAATGAGCACACATTGGGTGTGCTGGTTTTTGTACAAAGGGCTCTCTTGTGTTTCTCTCAGCTCTTTAATCTATGATGTCTGGGCTTTATTTCCTGTGAGGAGTAGAAGCTTCTAACCAATGTAGAAAGATTGCATTCATATTGGAGAAGGAGTTTAAAGACTTCATTGTAACTACCTTTCAATTAGCTGCATTATTTATGAAGAGAAATTAGAAACAGAATTCATTTCAGATGACAGCTGATGTGTTGAACAGGTCTATGTCAGGTTAAAAAAGTTGTTTAGTTTGTCAGATTGATGGCATTTCTCCATCATTATCAAATTTATTACCCTTTCCCTATTAAGCACTTTAGGGTAGTAGGTGCTAAATTTAGTCCTTGAAAGTTGAATTTAAGGGATATTTCCTCTCTGCCTTTTCATCTCATTGTGTGGCCTTTGGAAAAGATCAAGAAATTCTCAAGTTTTCATTCAGTGTTGAATATTAATGTCTATTCAGTAACTTTTGTCCAGTCCAGTATCAAGAACACACTGAAAAATTTTCCTCCTTTTCCTACATTTTTCCCCTCAGACTTCAGACTTAGGGAGGGAAGCCTGATAGTTTTGAGAGATTGAGGTCTCACTTCTGTTCACACCACAGAAAAGCTGTGTGATCTCAATGCATTTCATTTGTCCCTCTGATACACAGAGTCTGTGTCACCTCTCTATGGTCCATTTTATCTCTATCTAATAATATCAGAAAACAGTTCACAAAAATCAATATACATTACACATGAACATGTCCCTCATAAAAGAATATATTTACTCCACAAAAAAAACCAAAAAAACAAAAAACAAAAAACAAACAAAAAAAATGTCTGCAGAGTGTGGATGAGATCTGGAGTGGGCTCTGGTACTAAAAGTGAACAAACAAGAAACATTCTTTAAGGAGCATGGAATGATGAGAAATTTCTGTGAATAGCAACATGAGTAATGAGCCAATAACTAATGTGGAACATACAGAATAGGTGTTGGGGTTAAGCTAAGTTGTTGGATATAGTTGTGTTTAAACAAACAAAAAGAAATATCTGCTATGAATGAAATATTTGAATTTTATTGTTAAGGAAGCTTTTTAAGCTTTTTAAGGAAGGAAATGATGGTAAAGGGTTCACATTGGTGCATGTGGTGAATGGGTTAAGCATATGCAGAATTAAGGAGTCTGGAAGTAACAATAGTTGAGTTATTCTCCTTCCTGTAGAAATGGTGACTATATTCTGAATTGTCTGTGCTATTACCTTAATCTCACCTTGATAATCATTGTCTATACATTGTCTCTAACTCCAGGAAAAATTTGTAGTCCCTGCATAGTAGTACTGCTTCTTCCCACTATCAGGCCATCACATTTGAATAGAGCGGTCCAAACACTCCAGTGGGTAAGGCCTGAGGTCCCATTTCTAGGATTAATACTGTGTAGATGGAAGAACTGAGGTCCAGTCCTGCACTATCTGGTATTGCTCGACTAAGTTCAGAAAGGTATTGGTGTTTGCTGGTATGAAACTGACTGCTCCATAAGCCTGTTTTGGCTTGTGTTGGTGCGGGGCCTGGAGCTGGCCCCTGTTCCCATTTCTCTGATTATGAGAAGGGGTGTTTACTGGTGCATCTTTTTTGGACCTACATTCACTAGCCCAATGCTTTCCATGTTTGCAAAGTGGGCAGAGCCCAGGCTGTTTTCTGGGTTGTCTCTGGGTTAACTCATTTTCTACCTTGCAATCTCTTGCAAAGTGTCTAGGCTGGCCACATTTAAAACAGGCCTTTTGGTTTCTACTAGCCAAAAGATCTCTTACTGGTTGTCCTTGCATGGCAGCTGCCATAGCTAAGCCCTGTTGGTAGGAGGGACCTATGTCAGAACAAAGTCTGATATACCAGTTAGGTCTGTCTTTTTCCTGTAGGGTCTAATGGCTTCTTGGCAGGCAGGATTGGCATTTTCATATGCAACTTGTTTCACATAATCTACTCCTGCCTCTGCATTACCAAAAATCCTCCCTGCTATTGTCATTAATCGATGAACAAAATCAGAAAATCATTCATCAGGTCCTTGTCTAACTGTTGTTATGGATGCACCAGGGTCTCCCTTTGCCAGGAGTTTATGCCAAGCCTTTATGACTGTGTTTTGAATTTGAGCAAATAAGCCTGGGTCATACTGCATATGGTTATCACTAGAAGCAAATTGCCCTTCTCCTACTAAAGCATCAATCAAAGGACCAACCATTGCCTGCCTGAATGTTTCTCCTAGTTGTTTCTTTACAATTCTCATGATACTGTGATTTCCAAATAAGATAGTCACCACCGCTAAGAACTGCTCTCACTAACGCATTCCAATAGCCAGAGGTCAGTCCACAGACTATAAAATTGCAAGAGTAAAGGGAGCAGTGGCACTGTATTGTGATACTGCATTTTTTAATTACTTAATAATTTGAAAATTAAACCCTGTGTGATGTCTCCAAGCAACCCCTTGATCGTCTCTGGTCTCAGATACAGGGAAAGCCTCAGTGTGTCCCTTCTCTGGATGATCTGTGGCTAATCTAAAGCTAGATGATAGGGGCTGCCTTTGGACTCTGGGTGGAGGAACTCAAGGAGCTGGGGGATTTTTGCAGTTTACCTCTCGAGACATCTTCCCTGTCTTTAATTTTTGTAGCTGATTAATTAAGTCCTGATACTTTTTCCAACTATATTTGTTGTGTAAGAAAAGATATTTTTTCCTGTAACTCCCTTCTATAACCACCATCTCCATTTCAGGAGCATTTAGAGGCAGAGGCACACTGGGATGGGGTCTTCGGGAAGAGGGCCATTCAGGGTTGTAATGTTCAGATGCCTCTTCCTCTAGGTCAGCACAATCTGGCTCTGACAAATCATCATCAACCTTTGGTTGTATTTTAGATTCTAATTTCGGATAAATATGTTTCTTTTTATTTTGAACATGAAAGATAGCATTTAAGGAACCAAGCAAAAGCAGACAATTAACACAGGTAAGCAGTAAACAGCAAAATAACATTAGAGAGTTGAGTTCAGGCTGACTTATTTCTTGGCCCATTTTCATTATCATGACTTACCTTTCTCAACACAGCAGATTCCCATGGTGATCACCTTCGCTTCACTTCTGAATTTTCGGCAGATCCTTCTTCCAGTAATGTTTCTCACTGGTTCTCTCATTCTTGCTGCCCCACGTTGGGTGCCAAAGTGTTGGAATCCGCACTGCCAAAAGCTTGGGGATCAAAATTGTTAGAGCCTGCACTGCCCCAAGCTTTGGGGGCTAAATTGTCCTGGCTCATACTGCTGTTCCATTCTGTGGGTTAGGGTTCAGCAAGAGAGAGAGTGAGGACAGATGTGAAGAATGGAGACCAGACAGAGTGTGATTCAGTCCCGTTTATTCTCAAGTCTCTCTTCCTAGTCTAAGTCCCAAGTCTTGAGTTCCTAGTCCCTAGTTCCTAGTCCCTAGTGCCTACAAGTTCCATGTTTCCAGTCCCTAGTCCCTAATGTCTCCAAGTTCCAAGTTTCTAGTCCCCCCTTCTGTCTGCCTCTTGCCTTTTATAAGTCTCACTTCTTAAGTCACACCTTTAAGTCACACCTTTAAGTCTCACACACCCAAGGGAAAATCCTGGGTATATAAAACAAGATGTTATCAGAGTGTGCTCAGCTGTTGTAGGCTGTTGAAAACAAGTCTCTTGTCAGGGTATATGGCTCAAGATGGCTGCAATGATTATGGCCGCCTCCTGTTGGCTCCCCACAGAGCCTGGTAAGGAAGTTACTGTATGGATATCTAGTTTGAAAATAATAAAGCTGGAGTGATAGCTCTGCTTGCTTCACAAATTCGAGGACTTGAGTTTGAAACTCAAGAACCTAGTTCTAACTTTAATACTCAAAGCCTGCAATAAAAGTGAGGCATGGTACCACACACTTGTAATCTCAGTGCTGGGGATTTAGAGACAAGTGGATCCCGAGGGTTCATGGACAACTAGTCTAGATAAATTGGTGAAAATACAGGCTCATTGAGAGATCTATTTCAATCAATGATGTAGTAGATGGTGATTGCCAAAGACATCTGATGTCAGTTTTTCTGCACAAATACAGTGCATAGGCACCTCCATACACATGTACATTGACACAAGAATAGATACACATATATGGTCTCCAGGTGAATACATGCATACAGACATGCACACATGCATGCAATTGCCAGACATGTACACACACATACATACAAAGACTGGACTGGTAAGTAACCTTGGTATTTGAGACTGTGACATTCATCATGACACTGAGTGCTAGAAGGTACAAATCCTTTTTCCCTATAGGAGTTTAGCAGTATACATCTTATTGTATAAAATGTCAATACCATAAAGACTATAACATATTTAAATATTTTTCAAATTATAATTAATATTTTTCTTTTCCTTTATTCAAATCCTCCCATATAGCCACTTTGTCTTTCCAAATTTATGGTCATTTTTCTTAATTGTTTTTATTGTTGTGGTTGTTGCTGGTGGTGGTGGTGGTGGCGTGTGTGTGTTCCAAATTTATAAATACAACCTGCTCAGTCTGTATAATGTTACTCATATGTTAGCTTTCAGGGCTGACCATGTAGTATTTGAAAATCAGTTGGTGTGGAAGACATTAGAAATCCTATTGATGTCATCCTTTTTCAACTCCATAGGCAGCCGTGTTGGGAAAACTTCTTGGAGGTAGCTTCTGCTATTCAGAGGACACACAATCTCGATGCAAACTCTCCATTTCTCTGTGTTTTATAGTCATTCTGCCCCATCCTCCACAATGCAGGAACTGTGTTGTAGATTATCAGTTGGAACTATAATCCACAATTTTGCAGTTTGATTGGTTATGTTCTTCTGTGATAGTTGCTGTTGTCAAAATAGATTTCCTTGATGAGGGTTGAGAATTGTACTTACTGTGAGTATAAGAATAAATGTTTAGAATGTACTAGGTGGAAGCATTAGCAGAAAGAATAATAGAGTAGAAGTGATCTGTGGGAAAAAAACTTGCGGGGGGGGGTCTGGCAGCGGGGGCCAGCAGCAGAGACCGGGGCGGGCTTATCACACCGCTGGTAGAGGGTCCCACATTTACACAGTCTGCAGGCAGGCCGGTGGCTGCATCAGGAAGGTTCAAGGTTCCAAAGGCTGGGAACCTGACGGCAGGCAGGCTCAGGAGACACGTGGAGTCCAGTTTTCCAAAGCTTTTATTTATTGTTCATGGCTTGGTGAATGGGTGTAGATGGTTCGCACTCTCCCCCAAAAGCCAGGGGAGCTTGCCTTTAAAAGGGAAGAGAAAGAAGGGAGGGAATAACTTAATTAGCTATGCCACCCTGGCCTTTAGATAACGTATTAATATTTTAATCATGCCCTCTACCTGTGTGCTACGTGACTGAAGGGCACAGGTTGAATGGCGATCAGACCTCATGTTAGGAGCCTGGGTTCTGGGGACATGGCCAAACACTCACAACCCAAGAACCAGGATACCCTTCCATGGCCCGACAGTGATCTGAGGAAAGAACTGAGAAAAAAGAGGGTGTCTTAGTAATACTTCTATTGTTATAAACAGATATTCTGACTAAGCCAATCCTTATTTTAAAAAAGCATTTAACTGGGTGCTTGCTTACAGTCTCAGAAGTTTAGTCCATTACCATCATGCCTAGGAGCATCAGGGCACACAGACAATCATACACATGGCTGGAACAATAGCCAAAACCTGCACCCTGATCTATAAATAGCGGATGGAGCAAGACTGGTGTGGGAAAAAAATCTCGCTCGGGAGGGAGTCTGGTGGAGTCTGGTAGTGGGGACAAAGACTTGAGGGCCAGCGGTTAGGTTCCTCTGCACTTCCCACATTGCTGGCAGAGGGTCCCACATTCACTAAGCCACCACTGGGTGGGCCAGCGGCTGCATCAGCAAGGTTCAGGGTTCCAAAGGCTGGGAATCTGACAGCAGGCGCAGGAAGGCCCTGGAAGGCCCAGGCGACACGTGGGGTCCAGTTTTCCAAAGCTTTTATTGTCCATGGAATGGTGAATGGGTGTAGGTGGTGTGTGCTCCCCCCCACTCAAAGTCAGGGGGCCTGGCTTTTTATAGGGAGGGGGGAAAAGGGGCGTGAATAACTTAATTAGCTAAGGTCCCTGGCCTTTAGATAACTCATTAATATTTAAATCTCTGGAGGTGGAGACCTCTACCTGTGTCCTATGTGATTGATGGTGCAGGTTAAATGGAGTTACCTCTTCCAAGGCCCGACATCCCACTCTCTTTTCTTTCATAAAAAAGTGAGGTGACTCTGTGTCATCTGTAGTATGCAAGGTGTAGGTTAATGAGAGATGTGGATCAAGTGAAGTAGTCTGGAATCCAGGAGCATGGGGAGATAATTGCCATCCCTGACAGGCAGAGTCCTGTTGGGTCCCTGGCTAACTCAAACCCAGCACTTTATGGGGGTGAGGGGAGGGCAGGAACAGAGCTGAACGCCTTTGGTCCCAGGGGGTCTCCAGGGTTCAAAAGCTCCTTTGACCAGGCTATGTCCAAACCATCTCTTCACGGCCCAACATCTTACTCTCTTTTTAGTGAAAATTTTGGATGAGAGAGTCAAAAGAAAACACTATGTAGGCCAGAGGGTGTAGCATAACTAAGACAAGGGTAATGGGAATTGAGGGTAGGGTTTGGAAGGTAGGGGATCATTGAAACAATTAAACACAGGTTGTACAGCTTGAGGGTAATGACATCTGACTAATCTAAATAGACATTATGTTTTTCTCACTAACATGTAACTTTAGCTATGTGACTGGCAAAAGAGTTCATTTGCAGCTGGAAGGTCTGGATCTGTCTTCTGTAGTGAGTGTCTCTGGGTTTTGGCATGCATCTCTGGATCTCAGCATGTCTCTGGGGTCTTCAGTTAGACGAGGTGGCTGGAAGAAGGCAGCTTGGCAGTTCCAGGAGGTGGCACTGTCTCTGGGTCTCAGTGTGTCTCTGGAGTCTGCAGTCAGGTGAGGTGACTGGGAGAAAGCAGCTTGGCATCTCAGGCAGGTTCCAGAAGATGGCATGGACTCTGTTGGATCTGTGGGTATACCTGTAGGATAATCACAGCAGGGAAGCAGCATCTCTGGCAGAGAGATGTCTGTAAAGGCTGGATGTTGAGCATTAAATTGCTTGGGAACAAGCACATTATAACCTGTCGTTAAGATCTTGGAAAGGCAAAGGTGTTTGAGGAAATTTTAGTCCTGGAAGGTATCTTTGAGTCTGTCTTTGGATGGCTGAGGGAGAAAAACAATGTAAATTATGTACCTGGGATTGGTAGCAACAGTTTGTCTGTAAAATAAATTAGTTGTTAATTAAGACTCAAGAAATGGTGATCAGGACGTTGACTGAACCTGTGGAAGGAAGTTAGATGGCTTTTGAACCTTGAAGAAATTATAAAGGTTGGAAAAAAATGTTGGACATATATCACGAGTGTTAGAGAGAAAAGGAAGCATTAAAACAAAAAAATAAAATTTTTGGTTGAAAAGCACAAGCATTGTTATTTTAGGTATTCCTGTTAGGAAGAAAAGGAAATGTTTAAATTTTTTGGTTGAAAAACAGGAACGTTTGTTGTTGCAGGTTCTCCTGTTGGGGAGAAGGAGCAGTAATGGAGGACTTAGAAGCAGTGGGGGGAGGGGCCTTGCTCTGCCATGTGGCATCTGGGTGCTCTGGCAGAGAGGTTCTGTATTCCCCCTTTGTTTTTTCTCAGCCTGTAAATTTTAAATGTAGAGAAGAGAAAAGGCCAACTTTGAAGAAAAGTTTAAAGCAAGAAGCATTGGGGCTTGATAGGAGAGCTAAGAGTTAGAAAGAGTGAGAGTCTGTGTCTATGGGAAAGACACGTGGAAGTTGGATTGGAGCCAAGCAGCTTTTGAGAGAAGTTGGCAGGCAGCATGGGAGTAAAGGGTGCAGGCAGGATTTTAGATTCACTGCTTTAGGCAAGCTGGCTGAGCTAAGTTGCTTTAGTCAGCTGCGAATGACTGAGGGTGAGGGGAAGCATACGCTGGCTAAGGAACACAGGGCTGGGTAGCAAGCAGGGTCTCGCCATGTTGCTTCAGACAAGCAAGCTAAGTCAAATAGCTGTAGCCTGTAGCATATGACAGGGGATCAGGGAAAGATGCTACCTGGCAGGGCGCTAGGGACTAGAGTTTGGAGCTGGCGATCTTGAGAGAGAGAGAGAGGATGGTCTCAGCCGCGAGAAGGAGTCTCTCAACCAAGGGAAAGAGTCTTAGAGGGTTACAGCAGGTGCTGTGGCTTGAAGGACAGTTATTAGCTCTAAAAGAGCCCTCTGTGGAGCTGGGGGGAATGGGAAAAGTGGGGGGCTAGGAAGCCGCCACCATCTTGCCCGTGAGCTGGAGAACACGTACGGAGACAGACCTAGTCCTTTTGCACTAGGCAGGAGTTAGACTATAGCTAAGAATCAGAGAGACAGAAAGAGGGGGTAGGGTGGACAGAGAGAGATGTTACTCACGGTTTTTGCAGGCATCAGTGGGGGATGCTTATGGAGCTGGCTCTGCACGTATTGTCCACCACCTGTGAGGAACAATGTAGGCCCATGAGTGGGTGCATGAGTGTGGATCTATTGTGTCGCTGGTCTGCACCATCCTTTGTCAGGGGTGGGTGTCTCAGGGAGACTGGATGTAGCACAGAGGAGCAGAGGCTAAGCAGGCGTGCTCACACCACACCAAGCAGACTCGGCAGGGCTCGCACTTGGGCAGGGAACAAACTCAGCTTGATTTTAGCAGGGCCTGGAGCAGGGCTCTAAGTGAGAGGTGAGAATCTCCGTTCTGGGCCCCAGCCACCATGGGTGGGCATGCAGCAGGACGGAGACTGTAGGGGCGCATGGCAACAGGTCCATGCACCGAGATTGGCCTCCATCTGGGGTCTCAGGATGGAGGCAGGGGAACACATGGAGGCGGGGACAAAGCCACGAGGGCCAGAAGTGGAGTTCTGCCGCACTTCCCACACCGCTGGTGGAGGGTCCCACATTCACATAACTGCCACAGGCTGGCTGGCAGCTGCATCTGGGAGGTTCAGAGTTCCAAAGGGTGGAATCTGGCGGTGGCAGGCCCAGGCGACATGTGCATGTGGAGTCCGGTTTTCCAAAGCTTTTATTGTTCATGATGTGGTGAATGCGAGTAGACGGTGTGTGCTTCCCTCCCCTAACCCCCAAAGTCAGGGGGCCTGGCTTTTTATAGGGAGGGGGAAAAGGGGAAAAATTAGCTAAGCTCCATGGCCTTTAGATAACTCATTAATATTTAAATCTCTGGAGGTGGAGACCTCTACCTGTGTCCTATGTGATTGATGGTGCAGGTTAAATGGAGTTACCTTGTCCAAGGCCCGACAGACTGGGCCTGGCCTGAGCTTTAGAAACCTCAAAACTTACCCTCAGTGACATACTTCCTTCAACAAGGCTATTGATCCTAATCCTTCTAATCTTTAAAATGAGTTCTACCCTGGTAGAATTTTGGGGTCAGTTAAGTATACTGTCATATCATCTGCACACAGTGATATTTTGACTTCTTTCTTTCCAATTTGTATCCCTTTCACCTCCTTTTGTTGTCTAACTGCTCTGGCTAAGACTTAAAGCACTACATTGAGTAGATAGGGAGAGAGCGGGCAGCCTTGTCTAGTTCCTGATTTTAGTGGAATTGCTTCAAGTTTCTCTCCATTTAGTTTGATGCTGTCTACTGGTTTGCTGTATATTGTTTTTACTGTTTAGGTATGTATTTTGAATTCCTGATCTTTCCAAGACTTTTAACATGAAGGGATGTTGAATTTTCTCAAATGTTTTTTCAGCATCTAATGAAATGATCATGTGTTTTTTTTTTCTTTGAGTTTGTTTATATAGTTGATTATATTGATGGATTTCTCTATATTAAACCATCCCTGCATCCCTGGGATGAAGCCTACTTGATCGTGGTGAATGATAATTTTGATGTGTTCTTGTATTCAGTTTGTGAGAATTTTATTGAGTATTTTTGCATCGATATTCATAAGGGAAATTGGTCTGAAGTTCTCTTTCTTTGTTGAGTCTTTGTGTGGTTTTGGTATAAGTGTAAATGTGGCTTTATAGAACAAATTGGATAGTGTTCTGTTTCTATTTTGTGGAATAGCTGGAAGAGTATTGGTATTGGGTCTCCTTTGAAAGTCTGATAGAATTCTGCACTAAACTCATCTGGTTCTGGGCTTTTTTTGGTTGAGAGACTTTTAATGACTGCTTCTATTTCTTTAGGGGTTCTGAGACTGATTAGGTGGTTTATTTGATCCTGATTTAACTTTGGTATTTGGTATACTTAAGTGACTGACCCCAAAGTTCCACCAGAGAATTTCTAAACCTGATAAACAACTTCAGCAAAGTGACTGGATATAAAATTAACTCAAACAAATCAGTAACCTTCCTATACTCAAAGGATAAATGGGTTTAGAAAGAAATTAGGGAAATGACCCCATTCATAATAGTCACAAATAACATAAAATATCATGGTGTTACTCTCATCAAACAAGTGAAAAGATCTATATGAAAAGAACTTCATGTCTCTGAAGAAAGAAATCAGAGAACATCTCAAAAGATGAAAAGATCTTCCATGCTCATGGATTGACAAAATTAATATAGTAAAACTGGCCATCTTGACAAAAGCAATCTACATAGTCAATGCAATTCCCATCAAAATTCCAGCTCAATTCTTCATAGAGTTAGAAAGATCAATTCTCAAATTCACTTGGAATAACAACAACAACAAAACCAGAATAGCAAAAACAATTCTCAACAATAAGAGAACTTCTGGTGGAATCACCTTAGTGATAAAAACTGCATGGTATTGGTACAGTGACAGACAGGTAGATCAATTAAATAGAATTGAAGACCCAGAAATGAAATCACACAGCTACGATAACTTGATCTTTAACAAAGAATCTAAAACCATTCAGTGGGAAAAAAGACAGCATTTTCAACAAATGTGCTAAGTTCAACTGGTGCTCATCATATAGAAGAAGACACATTGATCTATTATTATCTCCCCTTACAAAGCTCAAGTCCAAGTGGATCACGGACCTCTACATAAAACCAGATACACTGAATCTAATAGAAGAGAAAGTGGGGAAAAGCCTTGAACACATGGGCACCGAGGAAAGTTCCTGAATAGAACACCAGTGGCTTATGCTCTAAGATCAAGAATTGACAAATGGGACCTCAGAAAACTGCAAAGCTTCTGTAAGGCAAAGGACACTGTCAATAGGACAAAAGGGCAACCAACAGATTGGGAAAAGATCTTTACCAATCCTACATCTTATAGAGGGCTAATCTTTAATATATAGAAAGAACTAAAGAAGTTAGACTCCAGAGAATCAAATAACCCTATTAAAAATGGAGTACAAAGCTAACAAAAAGAATTCTCGACTGAAGAATATCAAATGGCCTAGAAGCACCTAAAGAAATATTCAAGATCCTTAGTCATTAGGGAAATGCAAATTAAAATGACCCTGAGATTTTACCTCACTCCAGACAGAATGGCTAAGTTCAGGAACTCAGGTGACATCAGATGCTAGCAAGGATGTGGAGAAAGAGGAACATTTCTTCATTGTTGGTTGGATTGCAAGCTGGTACAACCATTCTAGAAATCAGTCTGAAAGTTCCTCAGAAAATTGGACATAGTACTACCTGAGGATCCAGCTATACCTATCCATTTACATTTGAAATGTAAATAAAAAAAAGAGAAAAAAAACACACAGGAAGATATATATTTTCTACTCCATGATGACTGAGAATTCAAGTAGATGAGCCTATGGTTACCATTCTTATTCAACTACCACAAGGGGTATTTAAACCGGAGAAAGGAAGGGAGGCAAATAGATAAGAAGATAAGAAGGATGGAAAAATCGAGGTAACCATAAAGATATCTAAAAGGTCATAAAGAATCACACTATTAATTATCTACCTAAGAGAAAAAGAAAAGTAATCTGTAACCCACACAGGCTTTGTAAAAATAAACATACGTATTTAAACAAAATTTTCCCATTTAAGTTGACAGTGTTTTTACCCAGAGCCAAATACCATTAAAAACAAAACAAAACAAAACAACAAAAAAAACAAACAAAAAAAAACCCAACAGCAAACATGATAAGCCCTCTTTTGAGTTGTTGGCCAGGGCTGTCTAAGAACCTCTTAAAACATTATGAGCTATCTCTATTCAGCTGCCACAGAGGTGTAGGTTACTTCCCTATAGCTGAAGACACCATACACTTCAGACACAGGCCCCCAAGGCCCCAGAACTATACCTGAGCTGAAAGCCAACTACATGAGGGCTAAATCCATGGTACCAGAAAACACCATGCAACATTCCAGAGGTGGGAAACAAACAACAGTCCAACCCAGCTATGATACCTATGAACCAGAGTAAGAACAAGCATAGCACAATAAACCTGAGGGTGCACTGGTGGCACCCATACCTTGGCTGTAACCAACAGCTCTCTAATTTGCCTGAAGACTCATCCATTAAGAGTTAAATCATGCTCAGTAATGGAAACATAGCCAGCTATCCTGGGCCAGTTGAAGTCATGGATCTTAGAGGAAAACCTATAGTGGCTACTTTACAAAGCCAGCATAGGCTATAAAATACAGCTGGAGTTTTCATACAGTATCAACGATAACTTTATCTGAGTCTGTGTAATGTCTTGAATAAACTCTGTAAGTACATAGGGTTTACATCAAGTCATAAACATTTGCTTTTATATTCGAAAGAATTCTATAATTTGTAAAGGAGCATAAAAGTGTTTCAGGATTTAGTCTCATTTGATATTATGATATTTGAATCTTTTATATAATATGGTTCTAGTTTTACCACAAACTCTTATCAAGTTGGTCCTTACAAAATGAAATTCATAGATTATAAACCTATAGCATAAATTATGATATTCTGTCTTCCCTCTGCAGTTTCCTAGAATCTATATTCACCTCTTTTAGAAGTTAGCACAGTACATGATTCAAATTTTTAATAATTGATTTGGCTGACTTTGGTCTCTAACATATTCTATATTATATATTGGAGGAAAAAGTTTGAGATTTCAACATTTTTCGTGAATTCAGTAAAAAAAAATAATGCACATTAAATTTTATACTAAACCTGATTAATTGGCACACTTTTCTCTGTGGAGAAGGCTCTGATTCCTAAAACTTTCATTTTAAAAGTACTAAAGTCAGGAAGAAGTTTAATTTCAACCTGCCCTTATTTTTAAAAGAAAATGATTTAATAATCTTCATTTCTCATTATAACTTTCATGAGATCCTGTGGTAAAAGGCATTTTTTTTTTCATTTCTTGGTTTGAAATTCTGGCTTGCTGACTGCCGTGTCACACAGGTAGGAGAACAATAGATTAAAATGCAGAAGGAAAGAATTCTTCCTTGGCTTCTTTAGCTGCACTCCAAATGTTGAGACAGACTGTCCTGGCTTCGCTACACCGTTGATTAAGCCCATAGTACAAAGAATTTAAACTTGGATGGAATCATTGAACTACAAAATTTAGGATGTGGAGAGAGCAGTCTTGCTGTACTACATGACTGACATATTTGCTAACTCTTCTTGTAGCAAGCATAAATTAGTACATGCCAACTCAGTTTCTGTAGGATACACCCTGCAACAGAAGCAAAAATTATGAGATCAAGAATAATTGAGATTCCGCACGACCCATTAAAACAGGTCTCTTTTAATGCATGATGGTTTAAAAATCCTGTCTCCTTTGAGCAGGCTAACCTGACTGTAGGTACCTTTTTGCACTTTACAGCAAAACTGAGCAATTCCCTCCACCATCCACAACCAGAGGACCTTGAACTGAGAGCACACGTTTAATGAAGCCCAGACTAGCTATTGATTAAACACTGACAGTGTTCAGAGGAATTGAGAATCAAAAAGCCTCCCCCATGGCCAACTCTGCCATGCTCACTTCTTAATAGATGGCAAAGGAGGGTTCTAAATGAGATCTGCTGCCCTGAACACCCTCAGAACTCCACAGGAGTGGGATTAATTTCTGCTATGCAGTTCTTTGCAACTACCATGTCTAAAATGTCCGTCATTCTTCAGGAGTGAATGCAGATGGCCCTCCTTTTTAATTTTAACTTTTGTAGTCCTCATTTTTTTTTTGAGTAAAAATAATTACCTTAAATCATTCTTCTCAATGATAGCATGTCAAATATATAATAATCAAAGCTTGCTGTTAACACATGTGTAAACCAAAGCAAAGACAGGTCTTGGGAGGATTAATTTAACTCATTTTCCAAGTCAGGCAAACAAACAGTAACCATGAAACAGCTAACAGAAATTTAAAAACAGTGAAAACATAAAGGAGATTTCCAGGCAGGGTGGGGCTCTCTGGCTGCAGCCCTCTTTCCAGTTGGCTGTCATCCTGAGGTTCAAATATCTCTAAGATACTCTTTTGTCTGAGTGGAAAACTGTGACCCAGAACTGAGAGCAGAGGCTGTAAAAATGTAATTTGCAATGGTGGTAACAACCAGCTGTTTTGCCTTCAACAAAACATGGCTGAACACCTAGAGGGTGTTGGGCTGCTGCCTGGATGTTTCCCTTTTATAGTCATTTACTCCCTGTGACAATCCTGTGAAAGATTCACTAGAATCTTTCTAAAGATGTGAAAACTGAGGCTTGGAGGAATTAGATAAATCGCCTATTATCAAGTACTCAGTAAGCAAGTGAGAAGAAAGGCGTGGGGCCAGGAACTGTAAGAACAATCTTTAAAAACACAGATGCTTTGATTAACAGTCTAGCGAGCTGATTATCATATAATCCTTAATCTAATAATACCTAATATTATTAGAAAATTATTTCTAATAATTTTAGAAATTATTCTAAAGCTTGGGTTTTTAAAGTAGCTATTTGTACTTTAAATATTTTTATTTATGACATCTTGTTAAGGATTGTACGCCTAGGAAAAAATAATTGAGGTGGTCAAAAGTATAAATATTGTTGCAAAAGCAACTACATCCTCACTACTGGGAGAAAGTCAACGTTGATATCCTGGCTTTTACCAGAATCTTTGTGTCTGTCAGTTATTTCTTCTGATTCAACTCTGGCCAGTTTTGTGATATATAAAGCTGGGAGCATACCTTATACACATTTACATGTATCATGATATGTATGTATTAAGTTAAACTATTTACTATGGATGTTTAGGGACAAAAATTCTGTATTTTTATACACACACACACACACACACACACACACATATGTATATAAAGTTTTCTATTTTCCCAGCACTAATGTTATTTTCTGTAATTGTTATCTAGTTGGTTTCTTGAGAAAATTTCAATCAGGAGCTATTAATTTTTTATTTTTTTATGCCTTTTAGCAAGAATGTTTTTGAAATTTTAATGCAACTTTTTGATCCATTATTATTTTATAACTTCTCCCATCTTGCCATTGTTAACATCAAGTTACACCATCTTTTTCAGTCTCTTAATGTACAAAAGACCATGCTCATTATTGTGGGTTTTTTTTCTCAAGGTGAGATTCTAAAGTCATGTATGTCATGTATGAGGCATTTTTTTTTCTAATTTTTTTAAATTATAAATTTCATCTTAAAATGTTTTAATTAATAGAATTGCAACATTTTTGCTGTTCCTTTCCTCCCACAGCCCCTCCTAGCTACCTCTGTGGCGGGTAAAGGGGTGTTCATGTATACTTACGTGTATAGTATACTGTATAATCTTAGGTAAATATAAAATAAAAATATTCCTTGAGGCTTTGTCAAACAACCTCATGTTATTTGTCTCTTGTTCTTCCTTGTATGTTGCCCTCCTCCCAATTTGAGCTGTGCCTGGTTTTGTCTGTTTGTTTGTTACGTTATATCACCAGCGTCCTGTTACTCCCCTATCTACCTCCAGCATGCACCTGTGGTCCCCTGATACTTTCCTGGTTGATGAGGTTCCTCCATGTTGCATAATCACCCCTGAGAATTTGGAGCTGGGAACTGCCATTGAGAGATCACATGAGACATTTGTCTCTCTAGGTCTGAGTGACCTCACTCAATATCATCTTTTCTAGGTCTACCCATTGTGTGTGCCTATCACGACTTTATTATCCATTCATCAGCTGAGGAACATTTAGATTGTCTCTATTTCTTGACGATTGTGATCAGAGCAGCTGTGAACACTGCCAAGCAGTTAGGATGTCAAATGCATTCCTTTATGAAGAAAATTACAAATATATTGCCATATTTCACTATTTTAAATCTCATAAATAGATTCAAACAATTATTATGAGAATAAGAGGAGCACGTGTGTGTATGTGTGTGTTTATCTAAGTATAGATGGAAATAAAAGGATATGTAGCAACATAGGAAAAATTAAAAATTAATATGTGATGCGTTGGTAAGCAGGAAACTCCCAGGGACTCACCACAGTGGCTGTCTCCACATTTCCTAATCCCGAACATGTCTCCTTCACAATGCCTAACCTGTCTGCTGTCTTGACTATAAGGTTTTTCTCCAGATGTTGGAGTTAATGAACAAGAAAGACTTGGGCAAAGGGGCTGGTGAACTCAGAGACTGTGGAGAAACTCTTCAGAGATAAAAGCACTGTTGTTTAGATCAGAGAGAAAATATCAGGGTTCAAGGTGACACTGAGAAGTTCACATTTCAGGACAATACTAGGCAATTGCTGTCATGTAGAAGTGCTCACACATTCAAGGGGAAACGTTCTTAGGATACTAGTTAAACATCCCAATCAACTTTCTTTCAGACCTCTAAGCGGATACAGGGTTTCCTAGCTTTATAGCAGCCACAGCTAGCCAGAGGTTGAAATATGTCTGTTCTGAGAGAAAAGACTGACCAAATACTAGTGTAGCAGTTTTCAACCTGAGTCAATGTCCCCTTGGCAAACGTCTTCAAAAATATTAACATTATGATTCATAACAGTGGCAAAATTACAATTATGAAGTAGCTACTAAACAATTTATGAGGAATACACAAGGGTCACAGAAGTAGGAAGGCTAAGAACTGCTGCTCGAGAGCCTTTCCTGAAATTTAGGTCTTGCGCTGTTCAGCCCAGTATGTAGGGATTTTAGGTAGCAAATTCTGAGATATTTTCTCACAGGATGCTTTTCGAAGCACAGTGTGAGAAACAATGCAAGTGAGGGCTGTGAGCATGAGTGGCAGAATGGAGTAGAGAAACAGCTGGATGGCAGCAAACCTGAGCCACTTCCCAGGGGAGTCAGAGATGGAACTGCCCTTGATATTGACCCACCGTCGTGCAGGATGTCCGAGCTTTACATCTGCAAAGGACCAATCATCAGATATAGACTGTTCCAGGGTAAGAGTGAGACCCTGGGCAAGGTGGCTCTTCTCAGCTAACGGCAGATTCTAAAGAGAGGTTCAGCTGAAAACTGTCAGCTGGCAACAACTAAACAAACAGTTAAAAGCGCTGTACATTGCAGTTCTCACGTGGAAGCACACCATGGTATCTACTACGATAACCTGAAATAGCATCTCTCTATGTTACTGAACTCTATAGTATACGTCAACTAAACCTATGCACTCTATTTTTGAACTGCTTGCGTAGTTGTCTCATTCTTTATAGATAATCTTTACATTTTTGCATGTAAGTTGAAAATATTTGGGAGGTTTTCAATTTTTGTTATATGAGTATACTATTTACATTTTATTTAGTATACTATATTTCTTTGCATTCTAAATTTCTTCCTTCTCTGTAACCTCTTAAGATTCCCATTGTTTATAGATAAATATTTATAAATAACCTTATTTAGTCTTTTCAGAATTTTATTTTACTAAATTTAATGTTTAATCTACTCACAATTTCTTCTGGAGTATAATTTAAGGCAATAACTTGAGTTATGAGTGTATGCATGTGTGATGTATGTGTACATATATGTGTGTACAATATAGATGAGTACGTGTTTTGTGTATATGAGTGTATATAATATATGTTTATGTATATGTTTTTGAATAATGTATGTGTATATGTGTGATACATCTCTGTGTTTATATCTGTGTTCATGTATATGTGTGCAAATGTACATGTACATAAGTATATATATATGTGTGTGTGAGTATAGTGTGTATGTATGACATATTTATATGTGTGTATAACATGTATATGTGTATGTATATGTATGATATACATTTATGAATATATATGTGTATATAATAGGTATATAAGTGTATGGTGTGTATGTGTATATATATTGGTATGTAGGATATGTATTTATGCATAGATATGTGAATATGATATATATGTATGTGTGTGTTATTTTTTTGTGTGTGAATCTGTAGGTCTATGTATATTTATGTTCATATAATATATGTGTGTGTTGGTAATATATGTGTATGTTTATGTGTGTGGTGTGTTGTATGGGTGTGTGTTTTGCAGACAACTCAATATCTTACTAAAACCATATTTGATTTGTTTTTAGTACCCAGGCTTTTATATACCATAGTAACTGCTTTATTGTGTCAGATTTTTGTCTGTGTGATATTGGACTCTTCAATTAATCTATTTGCATTTGTATCAAAAACTATATAGCCTGAAATACTGTGCTTTTATGGTACATAGCATACTAACAGAAAAATCTAACCCACGAGAATGAGCAGCATCTGGATACAGCAGTAGGTGATTCTGATTCTTACACATTGAAAATATGTATGTTTTTGATTGTCTTGCACATATATACAGTCCCTCCTTTCTCCCATATATACAGTCCCTCCTTTCTCCCATATATACAGTCCCTCCTTTCTCCCTGTCAAATCTATGCATCTGGACATTTGGCTAATGTTTAAGTTCCGTTTCAGTTTTTCTTTCTCATTGTCCTTCTTCCATTTGTTCCCCTGGTAGATTATGATTATTTTTAAGTAAACTTTGAGTTTTTTCTTTACCAATTGTTTTTATTTCCATCACTCAGATTGTACACGTGATAAAGGAAAAATGTACATTTACTGAGTACTGAATGAATGAGAATAATTTCCTTTTTAATATCGTATTTATGGCTCTTGAGTTCTTTAAGTTCTAAGTAATGTCGATTACTTCATAATGCAGAAGGAAAGTAAGAAATAGTTGTGTTGAAATATACTAAAGTAATATGTATATATCTACTCATTTGTCGTTTTTCAAAAATGTTGCCATTCATGAAATGTTTCCTGTTTTGAAGTGACAAGTTAGCCTTTACACAGTACATCTGTGGGGTGAAATTCACAAGTCGCGTGTGCATGCTACTTAGGTTGGGTTTACTTTTTAAAAAGTCATAAAGCCTAAGTTTGAACAGCACCAAACAAAGTTGGAACACTAAGTTTATAAAAATAAAATACACGGTCATTGTATATATCTGATTTTTCATTTACTTTGTACATGGACTGAGAGATGGACAAGACGTATAATTTATGGAAAGGAGTGAAAAAAATAAAAATTTGGATATGTCCTGCTCAAGAATCTATGAAGAAAGTACCGAGTGATAGTGTACTTTGGCCTAGCAAATGCCTAAGCTAAAGCTTACCCTTGACTGAGCACAGCATGTGTGTTGGTCTTGGTGTTGTAACATGGAAGTACCTGTTGTGCTTATTGCCCTGGTCAAAACCACAGACTGACTGCAGATGAAAGTTAAATAGTGAAGATTTACTGAAGGATCCCTTATTACCATCCTTAGTCAGAGCTGTTTTTAGAAATTTGGTTGTATTGCACTCATTTCTACAACCCAAATTAGTTTCTCATCTCCAATGTCATTGGTGAACCCACATCAGGAAATAACAGCTTCTTGCAGAGCACTTTCTCATGAACTTGGGGAGGATAAGATACACTTAGAATCCCATCTGTATTGTTAAAGTGTCATTTTTGATAGAGCATTCTAAATGCCCTTAAGAGAGTCTTTCATATCAGCAGTGGGCATGTGTGAGCTAGGGACTGGAGCAGCAACAGAGTATTTCTCTCAATCAGTGACTTCCTGGAAGAATATTGCCCCCCATCTACACACACACACACACACACACACATGTTAGAAGCAATGTCACAAAGAAAGAATTACATTTTGTCAGAATGAGGATGTTTAGACAACGATCATTTGATTTGTCTTGAGTCTGAAATAATATATGGGATGGTTACCTTTGGGGATGGGAATAATATCAAACTATATTATCCTAACCCCCTCTGGAGTCAGTAGGAAATAGAAACATATTCCCTTTGGCAGTTGGTTCCTCTGTGCTAGTTATGCTCAAACAAGCTGAGGGATTCTTTTACTTGACATCTGTTTTATTTCATTTCTTGCCTTTTCCAGCATTCAAACTGTCAGCCCTTGCTATGTTAACAATGGGGCTTATGAGCCAGGGTGCATTCAGATGACTGTTGAATGCTCCAGGCCTGGGTGCCTTCTACACCGCTAGCTCATAAGAGAAGGCAAACACAGAAAGAAAGGCACTGTCAGCACGCATTCCCTGCTGCACAGAAACAGCATGTGGAGAGCTGTAAACCTCCTTTTTTTTTTTCAAACTATGTGGCATTTCACAAGATTGTTTGAAGTAATACTTTCCCCACAATCTAGTTCACTCATTGTCTGCCATAAATAGCTGTTGCTTTTTTGTTGTTGTTGTTTCTAAAACTATTTGTGGCTCTAGGTTGGCAGATCTTTTCTTTCTAGGAAGGTCAGTCAGCTATCTCTATACGATTTGTGGTGGTGAGCTGCAATAGGATTCAAGAATTAAAATGAACCTGAGTATACTGAACATCACCCAAACAAAGATTTTAAGAATATTGCTTCAGTGTGCACTAAGCATAATTATTGTGGACTCTTGTTCTCTAATATATTTTTTCATTCCAGAGAAACACTGAATATATTCATTGCAATTCCTAGTGGTTTCGGTTAAATGTATGCCTCTGTCTTTTATTTTTATCGAATTAATTAAGGTTCCCTTGGCTTTAAATTTTACAGTGACAACTCATCTTTTCGTCAGGTGCTCAGTTGGATAAGTGCTGAGTTTGACCACAGGAAACACTTAGGTGTTTCCCATTCCTAACAACTATCCTGGGAGACCCTGTCTCAAAAAAAGTGAATGATTCCCAGAAAAGCACACCAAATTCATGTACTGCACACACATGCACACACACATGTATGCATACACACACACACACACACACACACACACACACATAACACACACTCATACAAACACCCTCCAAGTGGTTCCAGCTTTCTGACTTTAGTCACATCTTTTTGTGTTATGTTTTGTTTCTTGTGCCCAGATTCCAGTGGTTTCTTTTTTTCTAGTCTCCTTATTAGTGAACCTCACACCAGATGGAAATGCCCCCTAACCACCCTCTCTGGACAAGTCTCTTTTGCCTCCCTGCATCTTTTAACCATTCTTCACTCTCAAGTACACACAATGTAGATTCATGGGGATATTAGCTTTTGATTTTTCTATGACCCACAGTTTATTTTCCAAAACCAAAAGCTGGGGGCTGTCTGGACTTAGCTTAACATTTCAAAGTGATAGAGCAAAATCAGGATGATGGTTAGAGACCCAAGGAAAAATATCATGTGTTTCACAACTGAAGAGACTAAAGGGTTCTTTGTGAATGAGGCATATTTTTGAGCAGGTATGCATGGCTTGAGTCATGACTATTCT
Organism: Rhabdomys pumilio; assembly: GCA_030674055.1. Classification (NCBI taxonomy): domain Eukaryota; kingdom Metazoa; phylum Chordata; class Mammalia; order Rodentia; family Muridae; genus Rhabdomys; species Rhabdomys pumilio. The sequence continues at coordinate 113,568,613 of JANHMN010000001.1, forward strand.
ATACCAGTTATTCACTGTAAGCTGTGGGAAGCAGCAGGGGCTATTTTCTTGAGTAGCACCCAGGGTGGGTCTAAACTCATGTCGCTATGAATGAGAGGTTCATAGATGTATTTTGTTATCAGGTCTTCTGTAGCCTGTGTGGTCCCCAAACTCATGTAACAGAGGATGAAGAACTTAAATTGCTAACCTAGACTTCTGGAACTATAAGCATGCACCACCACACCTAGTTTATGTGGTTTTGGCAAACACTTTACACACAATAGTTTAGCATCTTCCAATTTCTACCAACTGAGCTACATTGCCAGGGCTCAAAGTCAATGAATTTTGGTAGCTAATGTCTATCACCTACACTTGCCCATTTGGAGATCAGTAGCTAACAGTATTAAAAAAGTAGAAGGGAGAAAATTAATTTATTAAAGCTTCCTATTTTAGAATCATACGAATCACCAGGTGGAGATTATCAAGTAGTTCGAAGAATCTGAAGACGAAATTAGCTGCACTTGGAACAGCCTCAGGGACCCAGAGTCCTTCTCTTGTGTTGTTCTGGAGCACTGGCCAGAAAGTGCAGTCGACGCTTCTTCTTATCTATCGGCATGATCGATTACTTTGCTGTGCTCAGTCCAGTGGAAGCAGATACTGTTTATTTCCAACTGGTCTTAACTGACAAGAACTGAGATGTTTTTTCATCTGCTCAACACTAATAAGTCACATGTTTTTTGTTCAGTGGTGAACCCCAAGAACAATTTATCTATGCCCCAAGAATGTTGCTATACATTCAGTTGTCAGGCTGATTCTGCTGCAGCGAGCATGATTGTGGTACCCTTGTTCCTCCAAGGTGAGCAACTGGGTCGTAGACTGCTTAAGAGATTATCTGAGAAGCAAGGAGCTGTTACAGACATCTGGCAAAGGACATCTTGCTGATGCCTCACCAGTTTTATTTCTGTTGGATGTTCTGAACATTACTCTTAGGTGTGTGTGTATGCGTTTCTATAAGGAGCTATTTTCGTTTCCATTTGAGGGTTTATATTGACTTCATCATATTGATTTATTCTGTTTCCCATGGAAGTCTGGAATAATGTAATTGTGTGGAGGGAGCAGAGTTTCAAGATATTCACCCCTGTGCAATGAATCATAGCTCACATTTATTCTTATACCAACACTACCCTAAAAAAAAAATCATTGTGTCAGTTGGAAAAAAATTTCAATGCTCACAGACACAAGGTTGGCAATTGCTCACTGACCAAGGAAGTGAAAAGAGTAAGGTAAGCTTGATAGTAGAAGTATGAGGTCTCAGAGGCCTGCGGGGGATTTTACTAAACACTGTGCCATTCAGAAGGGATGCTGGAAAACACTCAAGACTATTAACCAGAGGAGTCAACTCCAAAGGTGTTTCACTCCCCTGTGACAGCAGAAGTAAAGCCTTGGAGATTTAAGGACTCATTAGTTGGCTTCTCACACAGCCACTAGCTTAGGCAGGTTGTGGGTCAGGTGTGGCGATTTAGTTCATCAGCAAAACAATAACATATGTATAAGAACAGGATGTGATGGTTTCTCATCGCTGGAGCTTCATTTTAAAAAATGCAGGGAAGAAAGGGGGGACTCACACACCCTTTCTTTAGATGCCACATATGTTGTTTCTTGATGTTGCTCTTTCTTTGCTTCAGATTCTCGTTGTGAACTTGTCCTAAATGTTCAGTATTAGCTGTGATTAGGAAACTGCAGGGATATTTGAGCTGGCAGGCAGATGCAATGTAGCCCCTGGCATTATAGTAGAGAGGACAAAACCCAGAAGAGACTAGGGTTGCCATGGGCAGCTTATATTTCTTTGGTGCTGGTTCAAGGTCACCAGAAAACAACAATAACAACCAATCAGCTGTGTCCTCCACCCAATTCTTTAGGCCTGTGCTTCCCAGTCCCACTGACATGCAAATACATAGCCAGTGTCAGTTATTCCTCTAGGCTCCACCCAACCGCTACCTAGCAACAGCTTGAGTCTTTGCCCACCAGATATGAGGCAACCTGGGTATAAGAACTGCTCAGCTACCATTACCA
>JANHMN010000001.1:113576534-113630375 GCA_030674055.1 Rhabdomys pumilio
AAAGAAAGAAAGAAAGAAAGAAAGAAAGAAAGAAAGAAAGAAAGAAATATGGGCTGCTACTTGAAGGTAACACTTGCAACTGGAGCAGGCCTTTCCACATCAATAGGATATATCTTCTGGTGGGTGATGCTTCCTTCTCAGAAGATTCTAATTTGCTGCAAGTTGACATTAAAACCAAACATAATACGTAGTGTGTTATTTAAGTGCCACAGCCATCAAATCACGTGGCTATACCCACCTGATAGAGAGAATGGAACACAGTAGAATTGTATTTATTGGCCCAGGTATCACATATAAGAGACAGTGTGGGAGTTGGAAGCCAGAGACCATAACTGTGGACTCAGGGATTTTCAGCCTAGCTGTAATGCCTAGTCTGCTGTGTGAGCTTAATGTGTTTCCTTAATGTTGCATAGTTAGAGTTGAATATTTTATCATTGTAATGAGTGTTACATAGATACACTTGAATGAATCTTTGCTTCTATACCTGTTAATTTAAGATAAATTCCAATGGTTAGACTGTGAAGCCTGAGGGATATTTGTACAATTTCTGGTATTAAATATTTATTCCCACTTAAATCATAAGGCAGCCCAGCCTACCAGACTGATATGAACTGAAGGCTGGAAATAATAGAACAATAAATTTGAACAGCTGGATTTCTAGCAGATGATCACTCCTGTCTGTATCTAGTGAAAGAAATCTCTAGTAATTCTTTTTTTAACCTAATATTTTTATTAATTCTTTGGAGAATTTCACCCAAATTTAATATACTCTGATCACACTCACTTCCCAGTCCTTCCATGTCCACCCCACCCTTGTGACCTCCTCCCCCAACAAAACAAAACAAAACAACAACAACAACAACAACAATAACAATAACAACAACAACAAAAACCCTCCAATTTGTTTTATCTATATACTCACTGGAGCGTGGTCAAATTCCTAGCAGCCTTCACCTTGAATAGAACTGAGTGTTTCCCCTCTCACACCCCTCCTGGAAGCCATCAGTTGTGGAGCTCTATACTTCAGAATCCTCATCACACCCTTAGCACACTTTTTAAGAATTATCTTTAATGGCTTCCTATTTAGGCTGATATCTGTTTGTTTTTTTAAAATGGGGATTAGGTAAAGACAGGGATTGTCAGAGAACCCTTCCATTGTCCCATTGTCCCTCTTTCTCAATTGTGCATCTGTAATCACAAGTATCACTGACAAAGTGGTTGCTCTTTACGGTCAGTGGGAGTCTGGACCATGCGCTTCTACATAGTTTTTGTTAATAGTACCGAACAGGAACATGGTCCATGCCACAGCAGAACCACAGACACAAACAAGGTCATCAATGACAGCCCAGACTACAAATATCAACATGGAATCAAGCACAGGACACTCATATCAATATGGTCCCCGGCAGCAGCATAGACCAGGGAGATCTGCATGGCCTTTAGTAGTAACATGGGTCACAGACATCAATATAGATCCCTGCTGCAACTGGACCTCAGATCTAATCTTGGATTTCAGTGGCAACACATTTCTGAACATAGCCATGATCTCAGACCTAGGCATAGACCATAAACATCCACATGGCATTAAGTATCATGAGCTTTGGACCTCATCTTGTTCTCTGGCCTCATCAGGACTGCTGACCCACACATGGTCCTCACTTTAGAGACACCATGGGCCACAGATGGTCCTTTGAGATGATCCAATCCGAGAAATGAACAGTTCCTTATCTTGGGCCTCCATCATTGCCCAGAGCCAGGGTGAGCCTGTGGCCAGGTGGCATGGTTGGGGGTTGAGTCTGCATCTGAATAAATTCCAGACAGATATACACCATTCTACTGATCCTACTCAGTTCCACCACAGACATCATCTCTCTCACACAACTGTCATTACCTTCATGTCTCCAGTTCTGCCTCTCTCCACAGCCCATACACTGCTCCTCTCTTCCATTTTCCCAACTGTCCATCACACATACCTTCTTCATATAGGCACCTGGTTGACCTGGGTAGCTTCTGCCAATCCCTGCCCTCTCATGGCAAGCTTAGTAATACCAGAGCTGGGAAAAATGTAAAATTTGACAAAATCTTCAGAAACACAAATTTGGGAAATTTGGCAAAAGCTAGTACCCAGATAAGTGCCTTGGTATTTGATGGGCTCCATAGAGGAACCTCAGGGCTGCCCAGTCCTTTCTTGCAAAGTAGCCTTCACTTCCTACTTCTCAGATGCTTGTTCTAGCACAGTGTTCAGTATCCTTTAATCATTCAAGAAAGTATGTGGAAACTAAATAAAATCTGTAAGAGCATTTAAGTCCAAGACCAGTCCTTGGCCTTTAGAGACCAAGTGTGTTCTTGCAAGTACATAAAGGACTTGTATTGATATTGCTTCTGTAGAACTTCCTACATACTTATTTTTAGTTTCGGTATATTTGAGGATGTCTTTTCTACAATAAAATTGTTTCTGGGAGACATTAAATTACAGTAGCACTTGAGGAAGGAATACTTGAGTATTCTAATGTCTCTCTTGTGTCAAAAGCACACAAATAATAGACTGTAAGTTGTTTTTAATTGGTATATATACATTGTACACAGTATAGACAAGGTGTTTTTTTATTTGAAGTTTTTGAGAATTTCTTATGTGACTACTGTATGTACATAGTTTCTATCTAACTCTTTTCACACCCTCATCTCAAGTCATAATCCTTTCTTTAATTATTGCTACACACACACACACACACACACACACATACACACACACACACACACACACACACACACACACACACGCACACCATGCACTAAAAGCAAAAATCTAAAATCTGGTTTCTTTTATCTTGGATAGCAAAAAAAAATTCAATGTGACTCAATGGCTTGAAGGACATTAAGATTAGAAGTCAAGATTAGCACTGTAACCCACTGTGATATTAAGCAATTATTTAAGCTAATTGATTCTATATTTCTTCACCTGTAATTTGCAGATAATGATAGCACTCTGCCATAACTTGTAAGTGTGGAGGTTAAATAAAATAATACATATAAAAGTTTACTTACCTGGATCCTGTTCAATTGGTAGAAGCCAAAGGACATTTGTGTGTGTGTGTGTGTGTGTGTGTGTGTGTGTGTGTGTGATGGTAGCAAATCTTTCAGAATTAGAATCAATGTGTATTCAAATCCTTAAGTCTGATATTCAAAATCCATGTGTAGGAACCATTGTGACCTTCCCCAGCCTCCCCCCTCATGGTTACTGATGCCTCTGTGCTGGCCTTTGGGAATAAATTTTATACACTGTCTTTTCCTCAACGTCTTGCACCTTGCAGGAACAGGCACACGACACAGTTGGCTCTTTGGGTTGTGGGTCTTCATTTATCTGTTGCATTCTATCACTTTGTCTGTCTGTCCATTATGACTTATCTTGTGAACTCTCCTTCATCTTAGCATGCCTCTGTGTGAAAGGTTTTGGAAAGGAGCCCAGATCTACAGCTCTTGTGAGACAGCCCAGGCCGCATGGTGATATACAGGAGGAGTACCACAAACACTGTCCTGTGGGTATGGCACGGATATGTTACCACAAACATGTAGAGCAGCCACGTCTGCCCACTAGAGTCTTGCATGATTTACACACATGGCATGACAGGGGGAGAGAGAACTGTGGAGGGTAAGAGTCTCGGCAGAAGCACTATGGAAATAAGAGGCATTAAACAGGATTTCAAGGCAATGTATACAAGCATAAAATCATTAACATTAAAAAGGGAGAAAGTAAAATAACTATAAAATGAACGAAATGTCCAAACAACAACAAAACAAACAAAACAAGGAAGGCCTGGCTCTTCCTGCTCCAGCTGGACTGAAGAAGCATGGTCTGAAAGCTCTACTACCCACTCTGCAGTTTCTACAGCCGCCAGCTCTTTCACATAGCAGGGGCAATTCCTCATTGCACTGTCTATTTAGTTTCTTTACCTGTGAATCAGAGATTGAAATTGTTTGTTCTTCAACAAATTATGAAGTTTAAACAAGGAATGCATGCAGATCATTTAAGACCATGTCTTGAACATGATATCCACTACAGACATATCCACAATATTATCATTGTTATGTGTGGATGAATTCTTAGCCTAGCTTGTTTATCTGTTCCCTGTTCCCATCTGATACATGAATCTTACTCAAAAAGCCTATTGAATGAATATGTATATGGTTGACAAAGCTATGATTTTACTAGGAAGCTCTTCTGCTGGCTTATTATTATTATTATTGTTATTATTATTATTATTATTATTATTATTATTATTATTATTATATTTGTTCATTTTATAATCCAGTATCAGCACCCCTCTCCTCCCAGTATCCCTTCATACAGATTCTCCCCCCATTCCACTTTTCCCTTCACCTCTGAGAAGGAGGAATCCTCCCTGGGTATAACCCCAACCTGGCTCATCAAGTCACTGCCAGATTAGGCACAACCTATTCCACTGAGATAAGACAGTTAAGAGAATGAGATCTACAGGCAGGCAACAGATTCAGGGACAGCCCATCTCCAGTTGTTGCTCAACCTGTATGAAGACCAAGCTTCATGCCTGCTACATATGTGTTGGGCGCCTAGGTCTATTCCATACTCTTTGGTTCTGGTGATTCAGTCTCTGGGAGTACCCAAGAGTCAAGGTTAGTAGAGTTTGTTGGTCTTGCTGTGGAGTCCTAGTCATCTTCAGAGCTCTTTATCCTTCCTCTAACCCTTCCACAAGACTCCTCAAGCTCCATCTAATGTTTAACTGTGCATCTCTAAATCTGTTTCTATTGGCTGCAGGGTGGAGCCTCTCAGAGGACAATTATGCAAGCATAACAGAACATCAATGATAGTATCAGGGATTACATCTTGTCCATGAGATGGATCTCAATTTAGGCCAGTCATTGGGTTGACCATTTCCTCCTTGTCTCTTTCTTTGTCCCTGCACATCTTTGTAAGCAGAAGACATTTTGGGTTGAAGGTTTTATGAGTGGATTAGTGTCCTTATGCCTCCACTGGGAGTCCTGACTGGCTACAGGAAATGGCCACTTCAGGATGAATATTTATTACCCACTGCTAGAAGTCTCAGTAGTATACCCTCCATAGACCCCCTTTACTTGTTTTAATGGATTCTCTACATGAACTACACTGATTTCTTGCGTTTTATCTAGGACTAGATGAAAGAGATCCACAACAGTGTTCAAGAAATAAGCCCTGACTCTCTAAGGGACTTGAACTGATAAAGTGAGCACATGAAATGAAGATTGGTAATAAGCAAAACTTAAAAGAAAGATTTAAAGTTTAGTGTGGAGGGTTCTGTCTCTCTTAAAGAGCACACACCAAATGACTGTTTAATTTCAATTTTGCTTTGAGGATTTCTTTATACAGGCTTGGAATAGCCAGTTAGTATTTCCCCCAGATAGAAAAATCTATTTGCTATCTTTATTTCTCTACATGTTGTTTTGTCTTCCATTTTCTTCATGCAAGTGGTAGAGTGAAAGCCTACCTCACACCAGGAACTGGAATTGGAGATAATGAGTTATTTATAAAAAAAAAAAATCTGGAGATTTATGCCCTCAGGGAGCTCACGAACTGACAAAAAGACAAGTGTATGAGGAAAACATGCAGACATGCAGACAGTTCTTAGCATTCACTACCATTGTGTAGTGGCACAATGGTAAAGCTGTGTTTAGGGTATTAAATGAAATGAGAGATGAGCATCTAAGACAGCACACAGGTGTTCAGGAAAGGCTTTAAGAGGAGATGACAACTACAATGAGCCTTAAATGAGGATTGGGAATTAGTCCAAGAAAAGAAGTAGTCCAAAAAGAGAAGTTACAATCCTGAATATCTTACATATTGTTGCGCAGATAAGAAGTCCATAGTATACCTCAATAAAATGACATCATTCCCTACTATATGTAAGAATGTGTGCACTGTTAAGATACCTGGATGTTTTGTTCAACAGGTATACTTTGGCTTTATGAATAGAATAGCTGGCCATCTAAAAAAATTTTAAAGATCAGGACAGCATTTAACACGTAGATGAAATCAAAGGCTCTGATGATGAAATATCCTTGCACATATACCAGAGACTGTTAGGATGTGTACAAAAGACACCAATATGTTTTTGAGAAAGTGTGACACAAGTTGGTGTGACACTAATACCAGAATGATCCAGTTCTTGCTCAAAGCACCTGTAATCACTCAGTGTTCAACGTTCACATCACTTCCAGAGAAACCTCAGGAAAAGAAACAGTAGCCTTGATCAAGAAAAAAAGAGACCATGGGGTACTCAGCCCTAAATGTGACATGTGGGCTGCATTCCTTCCTTTACGTGTATAAAGATCTTTCTAGAAGTGGACAGATTGAAAGAGCCAGAGATGGTGGTGGACTGCTGAAAAACAATGTTTTTCAAACATTACTGAGCTGTTGCACAAAAGAATTCAACAATAGCTGGGATTACTTGCACAAGACCAACATAAGAGAAAGCCAACAAAAGCCCTAGCACGAGCAGAAAAGAGAAGGACAGACACTGTTTTTGGCTCTCCTATGGAAGAAATTTTAGCAACAGTATGTTATTGCTTTCTTGGTTTTCTGACAGTTGTTAGTGTATAATAAGATCATTTGTATATATTGGTTGTATATTCTGAAACAGTACAGGATTCATTTGTCAGTTCAAATACAGTGAATGTGGTAGAAGGATGGCAATATTTGGGGTCATTCTGTATTACAGGCAACGTGATATTTGTGGGGTTTCTTTGTTGTTGTTGTTTTGTTTTCTTTGTTTTGTTTTTTGGCTTCTTATTTCATTTCATTCATCCTAAGCATCTTATTGTGTGGATTGACTGTTCTGTCCTGTGGTGTGTTGACTCTGCTCCCTCTTTCTCCACTCATTACCATTTCACACCCATCACAATATCTTTTCCTCCATAGTTGCTGTGAGAATTGTATAAAGCATAGTGATTCTAAGCACACAACTCCAACCTGATTTCAGTGACTTGTACTTTATTTTCACCCTGCCTTCCTCTTTATGCCACTGCTGGTGTCTCAGTTTGACACTTTCTTCTTGGGCCTTGTTGATACTTTCTTATGTTTATTAGGTTTATAATTGAAGTTCTCAATATTTTATTTCTCTTCTGGGTTCACTAATTGTGTTATTTAATTTCAGGAATCTTTTTCTGGTTCTTTTTTGTGGTTGGTATCTCTGGTAAAGCTTTGTTTTATCCACGTGTTACTTTCCTATTTTGTGTAGTTATCTTTCTCTTGTCATGGTCAAGTTTTAAAAAGGTGATTATTTTGAATCTTTTTGTCAGACAGATCACAGCTCGCCATTTTTTTAGGATCAGCTGTAGGCACTTCATTGTGTAATTCCTGATGCCACCGAATTCATGGACTCATGTCTATGATTTGATGTCTGTGTGGTCAAAGAAGCAAGTCCCTATTCCACTTGTCATCAGTCACATTTGACAAGGAAGTCTTTGCACTGTTCTTTTCACAGATCCTAGAAAAAACATCTTGGAAGTCTATTAGTAAGACTGTTAGGGTCCCTAGGTAGTCTGGCCTGGTGCTTAAGTCAGGTCTGGAACCTGAGTCCATAAAGTAGGCCTAGGGTTTGGGTTTGCCAACAGGGTAGATTTTGACACTTGAATAGCAAACATGATGGTTCTACATGGTTGGACCTGAAGCCAGTGCAGTGAGCCTGGCTTGGTGTCCCACCCAATGTGGGTGGATCTGGAAACTTATACAAAAAAGCAACCTAGTACTTAGTCCAAACTGTGTCTTATCCAAGTGTACGTTCTATCATCTGAGACTAGTCTGGATTAAGATCTACCAAGGCTATAGGGCTAATAATGCTGGACTATAATTTATGGGATGGCCTGAACCTCAAGTCTGTTGTATCTTGAGAACTTAGGAATAGACCTGATATCTGAATTTGTGATGCTGACATGGGGTCTGGGACTAGGTAGATTGGGTCAGTGAAATTTGGGTTCTTGAGAAGCAAACAAAATATCAAAGCCACAGTACCTATGTCAGCTTTGGGGCCAGTATGAAATCTTTATCTAGACTTGCCCGTTTGAAATTGGGAGAAGAAGAGATGGCTTAGTGCCTGGTTTTACAGGGCAACCCTGGTGTCTGCTGTAACAGTGTGGGCTCAATTAACTCTATTTCCTCCACTTAGAAGACATCTCTCTGTACTCTGTCCATCATACTGTTGATGCTTTTGGGAAAAGTAACACAAGAAATGCAAAATTGTCTTTTCTCTCCTTTTCAATATATCTCTCTTTATTTCTGCCCCACAGCTATAACCTCTCAGCTGGATGTCATATCTCATTGGAGGATATTGTCACATGTGGATAGTTTATCAAACTAGTATTTCCATGAGACAAGTATGAGAAAATCCTTTGGTACTATCTTTCTGGCTTTCTGGTGTCACACAATCTAAGAGTTTGTGCCTTGTATTTGTGAAAACCTCACTACAACCTTTAATTTGCACTGATAATATATAAAATTAGATGTATTTTCCCCTTAAACATATTCTAAAATTGTGACAAATAATCTTATCTTCTAAAAAAAATTCTGACTAAGTTTTCAGCTGTTCAAAATTACTTATGGTATTATAATTTACTATCATAAATGATAGTTAAACTAATGTTTCGTTTTAATTTTGTTTGCTTAGTGAATCCTTTATAATGCATTTATTCAATTTACCTTTTTATTTACATTCTCAAAGTAACGTCAGAAGTGAAAATGGAACAGTGATTTCTTCTGAATATTTAAAGTATTAATTGTACCTAAGCCTGAGAGAAATCCCAAGATATTTATAAATACAAAGTGAACGAAAGAGGAATGACTGTTACTTCAAGATTATGGTTTGGAAAAAGCTGTTTTATTTATAAGTCACATATTTTTAATATAGAATATAATAATGATCAAGGAAAAGGAGCTGGGAACTTTACCTAAAATAACCCACTACATCTCTGTTTAGAAGTTCTCCTAATCAATTAAAAACCAAATTCCCTAAATACACAGCATAAGTTACACTGCCTTGTACTGTTTGTAGTATTTCTTTCCCTTACTGAATCCTGCTTTGGTTTAGATGGTTCTTGGGTGTATCCCCAATGGGTTATATTATGGATCTTGATCATTGGTGTGATGGGAATGTGAAGGGTTAAGCCCTTTAAGAAATATACACTAATCAGAAGCAGTAAAATTATTGGAAATATTGCCTGAAGTAGATTGAAGGATACTGTTGTTCTTAGGAAAGGATTTAGATGCAGAGGGAGAGGAAGGGGGGCAAGGAAAGGGGGTTGGGAGAAAAAGAGAGGAAGAGAGGGAGAGAATAAGAAAGGGAGGGAGAAAGAGAAAGAGATTTTATAAAGATATCTAGGTCGATTTTTGAAATTAGATGTCTTTCTGGCATTGCCTCTTGCTATTCCACTTCCTCTGTCATTGTGATGCTATGCCCCATGAGCCCTCATCCCCCTCATTAATGGCTGAATCAATAAAACCAAACAATTTTACACATTGAGTCTTCAAGATTATGAAGCAAATAAAACTCCTATCTTTCTGTAATACCCAGACTTGAGATGCTGAAACAACACTAGACAACAGTCTGAATGTCAACCTGCTTAACCTGCCCTACCTCATTATCTAAAGATTTCTATTCAGATTTTCCTTTTCTACCACATTTCCCCATGTTATGCTCTGAGTCATTATACTGTTTATTTCCTTTAAAATAGTCAAAGTAACCTGCAGTCATTTTTACCAGACTATATATTGTATGAAGATGGGGAGAGTGTTTCATTTACAACTGTGTACTCAAAGCCAGCTACATTACACTATAGAGCAGAACTCAACACAACATTTGATTTTTTTAAAAAAAGTAGCAACAAATTAACTAGTACCTGCAGCCAAAATTTTAGAACTTCATTCTTGTCTATTAAAACTAGTCCTCAGGTCTTTTCTTTTTACAGGTTGGAAGGTTAGTTGAGTGGGGTCTTGCTCTGTGAGTACCCCTCCATTTCAGATCAAGCCTCTTCTTAATCTCCTTATCTCTATTGGCACAAGCCTTTACCTCAACATTCAATTTCCTGATGCTCTCTTGTTCTTTAACTGTACATTTTGTGTTTTTTTAATACCCTGCTTATTCGTGTTCTTTGAAGACCTGTATCAGAATGGCTACTAGTAACCAAGTAACACAGTCATGATTAACCTGGATTGAAATCATCTTTGCCCAAGAAATCAGTTCACTACATTTTTTAAAATTTTTTTTCTTTTTAAATTATATTTTCATTATTTAAAACTATTTTATATTTAAATAATTTTTGATAATATATTTCCCTTTTCCAAGTCCTTTAGATCTTTTTTCCAAACCCTACCCACTCAACTTTATGTTCTTTCTTTAGCAAAAACATAAAACAACAACACTCCCCAAAGAAAGCCTAAAAAACTAAAATAAAATTCAAAAAAAGAAAACAACTTGTAGGGTTCTTTATGTATTGGTCAACTTCTCCTAACATAAAGCCTGCCCGGGAGTGTTTGGTATACCCAATGCCACTCTATTGGAGATAATTAATTTTCCCTTTCCCAGCCTCTATACATGATGGTCCATTGTTAACTTTTATCCATGTAATAGTTTTCATCCACTCATTCAGTCATCTTTCCATTTATGAATTCATTCCATTCAGTTTTAAAATTATAACAAAATAAACTTATTATAATAAGGTAAAACAAAACTATCACACTGAAGATGAACAAGACAAACCAACAGAAGGAAAAGAGCCCAAGAGAAGGCACATGAATTAGAACTCACTCATTTGCACACTTAGAAATTCCATAAAATCACTAAATTGAAAGACATAATATGTATGCAGAGAACTTGGTAGAGACCTGTGCAAGCTGCTTACGTGCTGCTTTAATTTCTGTGAGTTTATATAAGATTTGATCATATTGATTTAGAGGGTCTTTTGCTTTGTTTTCTTTTGCTTTGTTTCTAGTTGCCCTTCATTTCCCTCTGGCTATTACCCATTTTTTGCCTTCTCTTCTGCATGGTTCTCTATAGGACTGTGATAGGATAGCTGGTTTTGGTCAAAGCGCTGGTTGGAAAGCCCGGAGACCCAACAGGTGTCCATTGGTGGCGTGAAACTCCATTGACCTGCACTGTTCAGTCAGGTTCAGAGCAATGCAGCCCCACCCAAAGAGTACAGGTAGAGGGCATGACTACAGGCCTCAGGCCCTAGAGAGATTTACATACTAATGAGATGCCTGAAGGCCAGAGGGAGGAGCCAATTAAGCATTCTTTCCCAGCCCCTCCCCTTTTCTCCCTCCCTATTTCACTCAGGTCTCTCCTGAGTTTCATGGGGGTGCACATCCAGACTCAACTACCATCCTTCATGAAAATAAAGACTGTAAAACTCATAGACTTTCTCATGTCATGGACCACACCATGAGGAACTGTTTAGAAAGCCTTTAGTGAGCCTCTATAGCCACAACCACTGTGTCTAACTTCCTGCCTGGAGGAACTTTCAGCGTTTCCAGCCACCCTACCCACAGTTCTCTGATCTCTGAGGAGAGGGATTAGATGGAGTTGTCCCATTTAGGGCTAAATGTCCTCTCTGTGTAATGTCTGGCTATGCATCTCCATATTTGTTCCCATCTGCTGCAGGAGGAAGCTTTTCTGAAGGTAGCTGCTCAAGGCACTGATCTATGAATTTAGAATGTTATTAGGACTCATTTTATCACTATGCATTTCTCTTTTCTTTCTTTTTAATTTTTAGTTTTCTCTCTTTTTTAGACAAATATTACTTGTTTTTACCCTAGGTTCAAGAGCTATCTATCTCTGGTTCTTGGTCACCCAAGCAGTCTCAGGTTTAGGTTCCTAATGGAGTGGGCCTTACATTAAATCAGATATCTGTTAGTTACTTTCACAAATTTTGTGCCAACATTGCCCTAGTATATCTTGCAGGAAGGACACCATTGTAAGTCAGATGGTTTGTGGCTGGGTTGGTGTTTATGTTTCTCCTTTGGTAGCAGGCAAAGTACATTCCTGTACAAAAGATGCTATGAAAGATTGGTGAAGGCTTTATGTAGGCACCAGCTTAATGTCTTCAAGTTTAATAAGTTGTGTGGGTGTTGTCTTCAGCAATGGGAGCTTACTGTCAGTCAATTGAGTGCAACCTATACTTTTGACTACAGTCTGGGATGTTTAGGGAATTCCAGGGACCCATTGGACCAATAACTCAATTATAATAACTCAAGCCTGTATGGGAAGTTTTGTTTGTTGACAAGAGATACCCAGTTGGGCATTTGTCTCCCCCATTATCTGAAAAAAAAAAAAAAAATATATATATATATATATATATATATATATATATATATATATATATATTCAATATAATGTTCAATATCTTTAGCCATTAGGGACATGCAAATCAAAATTACTTTCAGATTGCATCTTGCAGTTGTCAGGATGGCTAAGATCATAAAAAGAAATAACACTATATACTGGTATTTTTTCAGAAAATTGAGAATAGATCTATCTCAAAATCCAGCTATACCAAGGTATTATATACCTTGGGCATATAAAAGGACACTTTGTCCTAACACAGAGACACTTGCTCAAACGTGTTTATTGCTGCTCTATTCACAATAGACAGGAATCGTAAACGGCCTAGATGTCCCACAACATAAGAATGCATAAAGAAAATAGGTATATTTACACAATGGACATTATTCATCCGGAAAAAAAGAAAATACAACATAGAATTCACAGGTAAATGGATGAACTAGAAAAATCACACTGAGTGAGGTATCCAGACCCAGAACGACAAATATGATATGTATTTACTTATAAATGGTTATTATCTGTGAAGCCAATGATAACCAGGCTATAATCCATAGAACCACAGAGGGTATGTATTGAGTAAGGAACTAGAGGGAACAGATAAATCTCATTAGGGAAGGGAAATAGAATAGATAATTATGGGTAGGGGACTGGAATGGGAGGATCAAGTGGGTAGTAGAAAGGGAGTTTTAAGACGGAATATGGAGATAGCTAAAATTAAAGGGCATTAGAGAGGTAATATGGAAACCTAATAGATGTCACTACTTTTCAATTTATCCTCAGATAATTTTTAGGACAAAGGCAGAAAGCATAGTTTTTGCCAAAATATCACAAGAATGGTCTCTATACCAGTTGCTCATATTGTCCCCTCTGAAACCTCTTGAGCTGGGCCTCCAAAGTCCATATAACTTTCAATATTACCGTCTTCCCAAGCTCCTACTAGGATGGTCTCTGAGAACGAGAAAGCTTCCATGGAAGGACAGGAGCTAGAATTTAGTCTAGAAAACCATAATGCATTTTAGCCACATTGTCAAACAGGAAGTGGAAGCCCTCCATGTTCAGCATTCAACCATTTTTTTCTAGTTCTAACTCCTAAATTTTAAATTTCTACAAACAACAGCATGGTCAGACATGTCACAGCAATATCCCACTTCCTGGTACCAACTTCTGTCTTAGTTAATTTTCGGTTACTGTGACAAAACACCACGAATAGGACAACTTGGAAAAAAAAGTGTTTAATTAATCAGAGCACTAGATTCTATGATGATGGAGCAAAGGCATGGTGGCAGGAACAACCGAGAGTTTATACCTTGATCTATAAGTAAAATGGGGAGAGAAACCCTGAAGCCCACAGAAAATGATACACATCCTCCATCAAAGTCACACTGCCTAATCCTTGTGAAATAGTTCCAGCAACAGTGAACCAAGTATTCAGACATATGAATTTATGGAGACCATTCTCATTCAAACTACCACAATTCATATATGCATAATAAATTAATAAAATTTTAAGAAGATTCATTTATTGAATACATTTCCAATAAATATGTCAAGGTCAAAATTCATGGTATACTCAAATACCCTGCCATCCTAGAATGACCAAAATGCATTTCACATCAAAAAGCTCTGAGATATTCAATAGAACATTTTTTCCTCTGGTCAGAAGCTTATTTAATGTTAGAAGCTTTTATCATATAACATTTACAAATATCCTTCATTGCTGTTGTAAAGAATCCAATTTGAGAAAAGCAGATCCTATCAAGAATGGAAGTGGCCACTAACAAAAATGAAACAGGTTCCATGGAGGAGACAGTAACTAGGATTCAGTCTAGAAAAAAAACAAATGCATATTAGTCCCACTGCCAGGACAGTGAGTGTGCAGGCAAGCAGAGCAGAAAATAAGGTATGCTTAGGCAGCCACTGCTTCTTCGAGAGAGAGTTGAACAGAGGGTTAGTTGCATTGCCCTTTAAAACATTCATATTTGTTTATTAAGCAAGTAAGTTTGAATAGAAGAATCAATAAGACATGGCACTTGCTCTGAAGAGGGCCCAAGTACACATAGGTCATGAAGAAAACATCTTGACTATGAACCATACACACTAATTTTTATTTTTCTTATTGTAGTTTTTAAAATTCAACCTTTTAGTGGTACTATTGTGTTAAATAAAATATATTCTAAAATTGTAAAGAAAATAGGGATATTTACATCCTAAAATTGGTAATATTGGAGATAAATTATGAATGGCTATCTCCCTACAGAAAGTTCAAGAACCCAACAGTGCACAAGTGTGGATGTCTCAGCTGATCTTCAGTATACACTGAAATTCTGAAGAAGTAGATTTTAACACTAGTGAAGTTTTGCCTCAGCTACAGGATGGATGAACTTGACAGTGAAAATGAAGACAAGCAGGCATAAAGCAAACACTTTTTCGTTCAGTGTCCTTTATATAGGTGGCCACTTAAAAGTATGGCCCAGATTTAAGGTGGGTCTTCCTTCCTCAAATGCTTTAATTAAGTAAAAATCCCTCTTAGGTGTGATCAGTTGCTTGGGTGTTTTGTTAATTTCAGATGTAGTCAAGTTGACAAACCAAGGATAGACATCATACAGCCTAAGCAACTTAGGTCTGCTTTTTGCCCCTGGGAATTAGACCTGTGCTTTGGACAGGTCATGTAAATTGAATTAGCCTGAGTGTGATCATTTGTCTGCCTCTTTTGCTCAACATAATATTTTGTCGATTCATCTACTTTTGCAGCTATCAATACTTCATTCCATGTTTTTATGAAGCAGCATTTATTAAGTCATAACTAGCCTAGAGCAGTATTATTGGATCATTTTCCATCTGTACATTTAACCTTATAAAACACAGCCATTGTGTCTTTAAAATTTGTATTGTGTGTATTTAGTTGTTGTGTGGGTGAACACTTAGCGCTTTCTGATGGTTTGTGTATGCACAGAAGCCACTGCATATGTATGGAGGTCAGAGGAAAGCTGACCAGAGTTGGTTCTCTCATTCCAGCACATGGGGCTCAGGGTGGAACTCAGGTCAGGCTTGGCAGCAAGTGCCTTGACTCGCTAAACAAATTTTTGTTTCCACTCAATATATGAGGATTCTAGGGGCATTGTCATTTTGATAAACATTGAAACTATCAGTAAATATGTAATATAGATTCTGTGTGTTTATGCAAATTTGAATTATTGTTCTGTGACATTATGCTTATATTATTTGTGTATCATCTGAAGGAGATGAGAAGCGTTGCACCTAATTTTATTTTTAGCATTGAGATAAGTTTTTTTTAAATGTTTGATATGATTTACCAAAAAAGACATTGTACTCTAAAAATTTTATTTATTGAGGAAAAAATGAATGAGTTCTTTTCCTATTCATTTGAGATTTGCCCTTTTTAATTTTTAAAATTTCAAAATTTTAGCATTGACTTTTGATGTAAATACATAAAGCTCCCTGATTCTTTAGACATCGCTTCAATTTTCTCATGGTCATTTCAATAGTGTTTTGAATTATTTAAAAATATTTGCCTTGGGTTTGGAATGGCACAGTGGGAAAGTGACTTCCTAACTAGACTTGAGGACCTGGGTTTGGGTAACTGGTGTTGGCTGGCAGATAGACAAATAAAAACATTCCACTGTAGTCACTTTATATTCATTGATGTTTTGTTTCGACTGAGCTCATGGTCTGTCATTTTCATGGCCTTGTGTGCATTGAAAAAGACTGTATATACCATGTGAGTGCTGATGAAGGAGTTATAAATGTCAGTCAGTGCGACATTATAGTTTTCTCTCCATAGTTCTTAATGTCTTTGTCACAGAGTCTCAATTTATTATTTTGTGGTTCTGGGGACAAATTCTGAATATTTATAAACCCTGTTTTTTTCCTTTGAATTGATTTGTTGTTGTTGTTGTTTTGTTTTATTTTATTTTGGTTTTTCTTTTTTAATAAACTAAACTTTGGATGTTTTACTTGTAAACTAAAAAGGCATGCTGCCACCAAAAGATACCCCAAGTCCTTTCAGTGATTTTGTCTTATAAATTACATTTAAGGAATATCCCCAGTCTCCAATGATTTCCTTCAATTTCTTTGCATAACCTACATAAAAATGGATCCATTCTTTAAAAAGCCAACCTGGTAATTTCATCATAGAAACAGGTACTCTGAACAGCCCTGTATCTAATGAAGGAACTGAGTATCCAATGAAAACTATGTTCATAGTTTTTCAAAACATAAATCCCCAAGTCAAATTCCACCACATTCTTAAAGAACGCAGACCAAGGCTGTAGTTCAGAGAGTATAAGCATACACACCACCATTGAGCGCATTTTGTGATGGTAGTATTATTCTATCCCAAAGCTAAGAAAAGACATCGCTAGAAAAGAAAACTACAAAATAATGAACATTTCTCAAATTCAAAAGTCCTTAACAAATATAAGAAAACCTCACTGAACCATTTATAAAATAATTATAGCCTAGAACCAATAAATGTTCTTAGACAACCAAGGATGTTTAGACATTTGAAAGTCAAATACCAGAGAGCATGGTGATACATGGCTGTAACCTGGTATTCTGAAGCCAAAATTGAGAGTGGCTGGAATTAGGTTGGGTTCAAGGCAAGACCAGGTTTCATACAAATACTCTATTCTCAAAAGGAAGAGGAAATATATATCCCTAACAGCTAGAGCTGGGGACTCTCTCTTTGTCTCCCCAGTTGCCTTTTCCTGACACCATAACTAGTGTCCCAATGTCAGAAGGAATCTAGAGAAAGAAAATGTTGACCTAAGGATTGTCCTACGATTTAACAACATGGAACAGTGAATAGAGAAACAGAAACAGACTGAAGCCTTACTTGTTGGTTCACTTTTGTACTAGAGGGCAGGAGATACAAACTTGCAGACAGGGATATTAAGCCTTTGTGACCTTGAGCTCTATATTTATTTTATTCAGAATCAGAGCTCAGATCACAAAGCATAAATGTACATGTTAAAGGAGTTCTGTAGGAAAGTGGGAAAAACTATTCTGGTATCCTTGAGCACTTTTAGATGGGAAATGAATGACTTCAATGTCTTACTGACTTTTCCTTCTCCGGCCTTCCACTCTGCACGTCTTCCTAAACTGAATGAATTTCAAACTATCACTGTCTCATTGCTTTTCAGAGACAGACCCCTGTGCAGGTGCGAATGAATGTGCTCACCTATGTCAAAGCGAGAATGGCATGGCCAGGTGTGCCTGCCACGCTGGGTACCAGCTGTCTGAAGACAAAAAGGCCTGCGAAGGTAGGAAGCTGAAGCTGATGTCTTAATTGAGCAATTGTTTGAAATTCTGTTGTAGTCAGATTGAACACTTGGAGCAGGTAGGAGAAAATATATTTTTATTTATGCTAAAAAGGAATACTTTAATTCTTGACTTGATCACTATGAAAAATATTTTATAAAGCTACAAAAAATTTCAGTGAATATGTGTTGTGAAAGAAAATGACCCAGTGTGCTTTCAGAAGTAATGCTTTTTTGTTTTCTGAGTTTTCTTTTTTAAAAGAAAATGAAATCCAGAATTAATATTTAAAACCCTCCATAACCACACAGGGAGTTTTTGATTATAGACTACAGAGGTGGGGTAACCTTTGAAAAGCAAGTATGTGCAAATTAGCCTCTCAGAAGTTAGGAATAATTAAAATGAGAAGAGAGAGAAACCCTGTAAACACAAGGTTACACATTTCTGTTTCCAGAAATAGCAACGCAGACACACTTCAGTTCAAAGATGAAAAGGCTAAATTATTGCATGACTGGCACCAATGGAGGATGAAGGAATTCCTGAGGGAGAGCCTTTGTTTTAATAACTTCTGAGAAACCAAAGAATCCTTCATCTGTATCATGACATCTTCATAAAATGAGAAACAGTATATTTGGATTAATTATGGAAACAGCAAAATGCTCCTCGGCTTGCAGGACTGATAAACATTTTGAGAAATTAAATAGTGAACAGACACAAAAATCGGTGTGAAAATTTGGGACGAGAAATGGGGGATGATGAAATGGCTCTGCTAGGACAGGCACTTGATGCCAAACCTCAGAACCTGAGTTCAAGGTCCCAGGATCCATAAAGTGGAGGAAGAGAATCACCTGCTACAAGTTTTCCTCTGACCTACTTGTGTATTTTGACACCCTCACTGCAGATACCTATGTTCACATACACACAAAGTAAATAAAATAAAATAAAATAAAAATAAAATAAAATAAAATAAAATAAAAAGGATTTATGGATTTTAAACATATTTTGTCAAAGATATACCACTTTGATTTCCCTTTCTCATTTAGTTATTGTTTTATTACTTTATGTATGTATGGGTAGTATGCCTAGATGTATGTTTGCATATCGTGAGAATCCAATACCCACAGAGGACAGAAAAGGGCATCACATCCCCCGGAACTGGAGTTACAGAAGATGTGAACTGTCATTTGGGCACTTAGAATTTAACCCAGGTCCTCTAGAAGATCAGACAGTGTTCTTCATTGCTCAGTCATCTCCCAGTCCTTGGTTTTCATTTCTTGTTTGTTTTGTGTTTGTTTGTTTGTTTTCAATGCATCCCTTCCACAGTTTCCCCTTCTCCCAGTCCCCATCCCATTTCCTCTCTCCCAGATTCACTCCCAGTTTCCCTTCAAAAAAGGACAAGCCTCCCATTAATATCAACTGAACATGGCACAACAAGATACAATACAGCATACATCTCTCTTAACAGCTGGCAGTAAGGAAGGTAGAGAATCTTACGTTTTATAAAAGTGACAGGCAAGAAACATAGAAAAATATATAACTTTCATTTTTTCAGACTCTTAACTTCTGATACATTTAATCCTATAAATCTCTCCCCAACACCACCACATATTTGAGCACTCTAACAATACAGGGGAATATAGACCGTCATGCAGGTCTGTGCAAAGAAAGTGTACTAGTCAGAAAAGAGGTGATAGGATAGGACCTTTTCACACAAAACTGAAATTGCATTCAGTTAAAGTAACCATAACTTTTAGGAGAAAGACGGGATACTAGCATCATATGGCAGGGCTTTTAACAATGTAAAGATGTATATGGACCAAGTGTGTATTGCTTTGAGAAAGGCCCCATATCTGACCTTCACCTTCTCCTTTAAAACAAGGACTCACAATAGATTATATTTTGGAATGTGTGAGTGTATGTGTGTATTTCTGCAGATATATGTATATGTATGTATATATGTATAAATATATAAGACTTATACATATATTTATGCAATAACAATTGATGAAGAAAGAGGTCATGAATTTGAAGAAGAATGCGGAGGGATATATGGGAGGTTTTGAAGGGAGGGGATGAAATGTAATTAACATATGCTCTCAAAAGTAAACAAAAATATCATGGGGTTGGGATATCTGTTATAGACTATGACATATTCAGAGCATCAAACTACAATGGCTTCTATTTGTCCTGGTGAGGAATAGATTAGAACTATATTTGTAGTTGCAATCATTTGTTTTTTTTTCAGTTAATAGCAGTTGGTTCAAACAGATATGAAGTACTACCAATGAGCATCTGGCCATCACAAGAGCCATAGTCGTACAGCTGGCTTACTCACAAATAACCCTACCTCGCTGGGTATATGGAGTCTGGGGTATTTAGTGGTATGTTGAAAATTAGAGGCTGTGCAGGGTAGCGGTTTATTCATTTTTATAGCTTACAAACAGAATTGGAGTTGCTAAGCCAGTTACTGTGTGTCTCTCCCCGCAGATATAAATGAGTGTGCTGAAGAACTCACTCCCTGTGCTCACCGCTGTATGAACTCAAAGGGGTCTTTCACGTGTACCTGCCACCCTGGCTTTGAGCTAGGAGCCGATGGCAAACATTGTTACAGTAAGTGGCAACCACAGCAGTCTTGGGAGTCAGTGGTGCCTTACAAGAACAAAGCAAGAGCAATAATTGAATGAATGAGGCTGAAAACTCTTGGCTAAGCAGAAGTTCCTAAGCATGTTGCCTGGTGGGATAGAGGGATGATGGGGATGAAGATTCTGATTTCAAACTCTTGGACTCATGGCTCAGATGCTTTGTGAAGTCCTATCTTCTTGTACCACCTCTGCTAAACACTAGAGATTCCACTGTAATGCTCAAAGAGCAACCAGCATGGGTAAAGAAAACAAGAGAGGAAAGAACAGCTGCAGTCTGCCATTGCATGCCACAGTCACACACGTGGGATGCTCCAATGTGTGTCTTCAGTAGTGGTTTCTTTTGTCTGTGGCATTCGTCACACCTCTTCAAATGGTTCCTGCTATTTCACATGCTCATCATTAAACTTAGCCCTATAGCTTTCTTGTGAAGCATTTATTAACAGTGTCTCCTGGTGGTACCATATTCCGAATCTCAGCTCAGTTACATGGTTTAATGTGCCCATAGGTAGAGATGTATTTTGAACACTAGGCTACAGAGTTGTCAACTGTAGCTGCTATTGGAGATGCTTCCTAATCAATTCCATTCTATGTAAGCGCACTCTCCTAAGCTCAGAACTGTCTGTCCTCCCAATTTCTACCTCCACAGTCTCCCAAATATCAGCATGTTTAACTCTTACAAACTTACTCATCCATTCTTCCTACTTTTGCTTTTATCTATTTTTTATAGCATCAAAAACTGGATGCAAACTACCATGCAGGGTACAAGAGTCCCCAAAAGTCCAATAAAATTAAAAGGGAAAATGTCAACCCTTATTAGTATAAAGGAGTTGATCCTACTGCTGCCAAAGGCATTTCTTTTACTGTGTTTGGGTTTGCTATCTCTTAAAAGACAGCAATTAAGAGATTGACTCTCATAATAATCCTCTTCTCATTCAAATCATCACTAATGTCTTCTAAGTTATCAGTAAGAATATATCCTATCTTAAAATTACTAGCCAGTGAGCTCACTAGAATTTGCATAGCAAAAAAAAATCGCTAAAATAGTTTCTCTCTTTCACATTGTATCTTATTAGCACATGTTAACTGGTCTCCATGTCTGTCTCTCCATGGCCTTCTTCATCTCTGTCCTTCCATGTTTCCAGGTAAAATTAAAACCTCTTCAGTTTTATCAGGCTTTTGGTGACTTTCAGCCCTTCATTACTGTGTTGGATAATTTTGGTCAACCTGACACAAGCCAGAGTATCTGAGGATGGGAAACTTCAATTGAAAAAGTGACTTTATCAGATTAGCCTATAGGCATGGCTGTAGGCCATTTCTTGATTATGACTGATGTGGAAGGACCAATCCATGGAGTTTGCAAGCAGGCTCAGCAAGCCATGGAGTCAGTGAGCTGTATTCTATGGTTTCAGCTTCAGTTCCTGCCTCCAGGTTCCTTCCCTGCTCTTTCCCAGGTTGTTTATCACAGCAATAGAAATCAAACTAAGACAATTGCTTTCATTGTTCCAAAATGCAGTTTCTTCTGTACACTCACATTGGTGTAATTTCTCCTCTTTATCTGTGCTTGTTCCCAATAGCTAATTTGTGTTCTCTACTTCTAAGGACATTCCTTAACTGTGTTCTCAGTGAGCCTACTTTCATGATTGACAGCAACTACAATTGGGATGGAGCTCCCCTCTCAAAGACGCTCTCTGTACTCTTTCATACCCACCACTAAAGTCAAAACCCTCATAGAAAAATCCACTGGGTCTTAGTGCTGGAACTCAAGTGGCCTTTCATCTCTGCATAAGTAAGCCCTTTGCCCTTGCCTGATATTTCTGCACACTGTATGTATTTTTATTGTTGTTAAACAAAGAACACAAATAGAATAATAGACAAATGAGCACACTCACATTCTCCTGGGACTTCTTCATGAAGACACACCATTAAAAGTCAGGCAATTCACCTTTTATTTGTAAAATTTTGTTTCTTGATTTGCCAGTGTGTCTTTGTAGTTCGTGTATGCATTCCCATTGTGTGTATAATGCAGTTTCTACACCGTGATGTTTGCCCTGTAAAGAACAAAGTAAAGAAAACGGGAGGGAAACTGACTACCAATTAAGATAAGAAAGGACTTTTGGAGTTGGGCCCATTTGAATGCCTGCCAGAATCTCCTTTTGGTAAGAGAAAAATATGGATGGAATTTTTCTTATTAATATTTGGTTTTAAAATATAGCCAGAGTTTTAGGGCATGAGCATATTTGAAAATCTGCAAGTGAATTTTACCATCTGACTAGCACATTCTCCACTACCGTGAAAGAAGGGATTGTTATTAATAGTGGTTTATGAGTTAGAGGCTTTCTTTGGAATTTACTCAGGAAAGCGATTTGCCCTAGAGTGGGAAGTATTAGGCGGCAGTGCTGTTTTACATTTACTTTCCTGATGGGAATATTTAACTAGATTCTCTCTACAGTCATCCCCAGGCCTCAGTATTTACTACTGACATACAAACCTTTATGTGAAAATTTGTGTTCTGAGGTCTCTCTAAACCCATAGGCAGAGAAAATCTTTTAAGACTGTGATGATATTTAACTGTGAATGTAGCACCTGTGTGTAATGAGAGTGTTGTAAAGCAAGTGTTTCACCTTTGTCCTAGAAAAGGCTTTATGGTTATTTAATTTCTTTTGAGGAAATCTTGAAATATTGTATAATGCAACCACTCAGCCCTCACAGCATGCTGTGAATTCATACTCACTGTCTTCTGATTCGAATTTGGAAAGGTCCACACATTTCATAATTAGTTGAGATTTTCATCATATAAATTCTCAACTTAACATAATGCTATTAGATACATATGTTTTATGTTTTGTATCTATCAAGTGAATGACATATTTGTCACCTATGGGAAAAACAGATTGATTCTGTTTAAGTATAATTTAAAATTTTTCTTTTATGTGTGGGGGTATGTGGCGTGTGTGCTTCATTCCTCTGTGTGTGTGTGTGTGTGTGTGTGTGTGTGTGTGTGTGTGTGTGCATGCCAGCCACAAAATGTGTATGATGGAGATCAGAGTACAACTTTCAGGAATCTATTTTTTTCCTTCTGACATGTGTGTCCTGGTAATTGACTCAGATTGTAGGCTTGGATGAAGCTCCTTTACCACTGAGCCATATCCATGGCCCCTGAGTGATTTTTGTATAGTAGGAAAGTAGCCCTTTGTTAATCACCAAGATCAAGAACTTAAAATGTCAGCTTATTTTTAGTATCCAGTTGTAAATCCAAGGTTGGAATTATATATTTATTTATTTTTGATTGCCTAGGTTTTTTTTTTTTTTTTTTTGGAGAAATCATAGACTTGGCTAGCCTCAAACTTGCTATGTAGTCCAGGCTAGACTGGAATTCATAGACAGTCTTCTTGGTTCTGCTCTCCAAGTGCTGCTATTTTAAGTGTGCACCACTATACAGAGCTTAGACCCATTTAATTCTATGTGTTTTAATGAGATTAGTATATTATCAAGTATATATGGCTTAAACAACTACCAGAAGACAGACACAGCTATATTCCCTCAGCACCTTATGGATCTAGCAAGAATGGCCAGAGTGTACACAATGATTGTCAGACAGATTGTTCCCTGTGTTTTCCCTTAAATATTGATGAGTATTAGAGAATTTCTTATAGTTTACAATAACGTAAAAACCGTCTTCTCTAGGGCTCCTTATGCCCATGGGAGACAGGCAGTTATGGGTACATGTAAAGCTGCTGGCACAGAAGAAAACGAGGATCGTAAGGCAGTGCTGAGTTGGATCTCACAGTCTTGACTAAGGAGGCCAGTTTCTTCTTGTCTCTGACACCTGTTGCCGGAATGAACTAGAGCTTTGCCCATGTAGAGCCACCAGTTTGTTTACCTTTCTCGGATGTGTTTACTTATTGTATGAATGTTTTCCTGAATGCCTGTATGTGCACCATGTGTGTGCTCAGTGCCCAAGGAGGAGGTTAGAGAGAAGCGTTGGGTTCCCTGGAATGATGATCATGAATTCATACAGAAGAGGTAAAAATAAAGTCATCAAAGAAATCTCCACGATCTTGCTCCTGACATCTTACCGGAGGAGACGATACCACACTTGTTCTTGCATGGTAGATTGTAATAAAAAGTATGAATGTGTAGTTTAAACACAGTGCAATATTACTTTCAGGCTGCCTAATGAAGGTATCAAACACAAAGAAATTTGATGTTGAGAAATAGCTCTCATACCCAAGGTCTATTTATATATCTACATATTTTTAGCATTCAAAAAGACAGTTTAAGTGAGTGTTTGTTTGAACCTCACCTAAATGCAATCAATCTGAGTGGGTAGAATATAACCAGGGAGACCTGGTTTTTGGTACCAACAATGTCCTACGTACTATTAGAGGGTGATTCCACATCAATCAATTTAGGTTTTTCATAAACTGATAGGGATTGTCCTGATGGATCAGAAGATGGCAACCCTGGCTTAAATACCTCTGTACACAGCAGAAGTGGCAAACAGGAAACATGCTCCGCTCTGTGTCATGTTCTCTGTATAGGCATATGCTTAAAGAGCACTCCACTCTCCAGTCCTTTATTCTTATAGTTTTCTCAGTCTTCAGCCCAGAGAAGTCCCTTCTTTTAACAATAAATTGATTAGTATAATCATTCTTTATTTCACCAATCTATGTGAATGTGTTTTTGAATATTTGATGTAAGCTGCTATGGTCAAATGAAGAAGGCACAGTGGGATCAGCAGTGACAGGGACCTGCAGTGTTCATTGAGGGTCTACAGGCTGCTATATGCTGTAACAAGAGGCTGTGCTGGTGGAGCACAGGATTGGAGACTAGATTCTTCACACAGCAGCAATGACAAACATACTCATGAGGGATACCACAATTCTAGGTATATTTGTCTCCTCCTCCTCCTCTTCCTCCTTCTCCTCCTCTTCTTCTTCCTCTTCCTCTTCCTCCTCCTCCTCCTCCTCCTTTTCTTCTTCTTCTTCTTCTTCTTCTTCTTCTTCTTCTTCTTCTTCTTCTTCTTCTTCTTCTTCTTCTTCTTCCTCTTCCTCTTCCTCTTCCTCTTCCTCTTCCTCTTCCTCTTCCTCTTCCTCTTCTTCTTCTTCTTCTTCTTCTTCTTCTTCTTCTTCTTCTGGATTCAGGCGTTAAGATCATAAGGAAACAAGCCAATGTGTGTATAGGGAGATCAGAGTGCCTACACAAAAAGGCAGTGCATTGAAATTCCATTCCTCAAACACTAATTCAAGTATTCAATTACTTCTTGTATCTTCATTCCAAAAACCAAGCTACAACATCTAAGTGCTCAGGCCATTTGACATTCTTATGCTGAGCCTGATGCTCACCAATATCTTCAGATTACTAGCATATACCAGGAATGATGACATGTTTCTTAAAGTAATAGTACACTCATATGATAAGTGAATTTTATATGCATCAAAGCTGGTTAGCACTCTAACATGATATGACTCACATTACAGCAAGTACATAGGCTTAATGTCTTTAACCTCAAGTTATTCTTGACAATATTTTCATGAACCCACAGGCACTGAAAAGAACACTCATCAGTTTGACACACACGCATATGCGTGCGCGCGCGCACACACACACACACACACACACTCACACTTTTTATTCATTAAAGGAAGTGACTTTTTAAAGTATTTAGTGGCAACTGATTGGATTCTTATTGCTTTCCTTTTCATTACTTTTTATCACTCAGTAGTTAAATAGAGTATAGGCATATATAATACTCATGATTTGATACGCCTCAGAATTTTACTTTTATGTGTGCAATGTGTCAGTGTATTTCTCTGTGTGTCACTCTCTCAAAAAAGAAAGCATGTCCATGGTTCACATAGATTCCATTTCCCTTTTGTTGTGTTAATAACTCTCTTTTGCTTGTTTTGGAAAGGAATTGAATTAGAAATTGTCAATATCTGTGAGGAGAACAATGGCGGTTGTTCTCATCACTGCGAGCCTGCAATTGGTGGAGCCCATTGTTCCTGTAACCACGGACATCAGCTCGATACAGATGGGAAAACATGCATAGGTAATGTTTGCCAAGTGCCATCTTCATGCAAAGTTTCTCTGGACTCATTTAGTACTTCCATGCTAAAACACATTGCTACATCGTGAGCCACACCCCTCAGACTGAGAGGTGCTTTTAACTGTGACTCTGACTACTGATACAGAGGAAAGGTAAACAAATACTTGGATATTTAACTTGAAATTAAGGAAATTAAAATGCTTTTAATGAGATATACGGGACTATTAACTTTATGTAAATAAAAATTATCATTTCATTTCAGAAAAACATTCTAAGGTCTATCTAATCTATTAAATTTGTATGCCAACACTAGGCACAATTGTGGATTCCATGTCTTCCTACCTCAAGCAGAAATCAACTCATATCCATTGTTTTTCAGTTTGGTAATAATTTGGATGAATACTCAGTTGAGCAATGGTAACTTTTACTAAAAGAAAAGTGTAAAAGATAACCACTTTAGACACTCCAGGTCAAAGTCATGGGTTTTTTTGTTTAATTATGTGTATTTCTGTGTTTATGCACGGGCATGTATCCATGTGAGTGCAGGTGTCCACTAAGTCCAGAAGAGAGAGTTAGATCCCCTGGAACTAGAGTTTCTAGTGATTGTACGTTGCCTGATACAGGTGCCATGAAGAGAACTTGGTACTAGCACAACTTGGTTCTACATGATCTTAACCACGTAGCCATCATAATAGCTATCATTTGCAACAGTGAGAAGAGCAGTCCCAATTTGTCCTTCCCTCATTAAAACGTGCTGCATAGAGATCTTCCAGTGTTTCTCTGCTAAGCAGTGAGGGAGGAGTACTGCCATGCTCTGCCTCTGAAACACTCTCTTAAACAGTGATGCCTCTTCATCTTGGAGCAGAAATAATGTGTTTACTGATTTTATTTAGTGATGCCATGGGCTTCCTCTCTCTAAAGTGATAATACGAATTCAAAAGAACTCCTTTTTCACTGTACACCATCCAACATGATGGGAGACAGTTTCAAGTTCTAAGAGAGGCGACTTAATCACCAGGTTCCATTATTTTGTTTTGTGCTTCAGCATTATAAAAGAGTGAATCACGTGGGAGGTATAGTATTCTGCTCTCACAAAACTTGTTAAACCTAAACAATATCATTGTATGTGTTTCTTGATCCAATAATGCCTTCAACACTGCTGTGTCTATGGGGTCCAACATATCAGAACCAATTGCTTTCCTTGGGTCTCTTTCAATGAAAACTATGCCACATTTTCTGTCTTATTAATACTTAAATTTATGAAACAAATTTGTTTCCCTCTCTTCTTCACTTTCTTTTTCCTTCCTCCCTCCCTTCCTTCTTTCCTTCCTTTTTGCATTCTCATTTTGTTCTTCATATAAGTACTGAATAGAAAAAACTGGAAACATTTATTTATTCATTTATTTATTTATTTATTCATTCATTCATTCAATTAGTTCTTTGGTTGGCTTTTGAGGGGAGGGTGGGAGGACAAAGTTTCTCTGTGTAGCCCTGGCTGTCCTGGAATTCTCTTTATAAATCAGGCTGACATTGAACCCAGATTTTTTTTTTTTTTTTTTTTTTTTTTTTGGTTTTTCGAGACAGGGTTTCTCTGTATAGCCCTGGCTGTCCTGGAACTCACTCTGAACTCACTCACCAGGCTGGCCTTGAACTCAGAAATCCACCTGCCTCTGCCTCCCAAGTGCTGGAATTAAAGATGTGCGCCACCACCGCCCGGTGAACTCAGATATCTATTTGTCTCTAACTCACAAGTGCTTGGATTAAAGTCAAGAACTACCACATGGTTACATGGCTCTCTCTCTCAATCTCTCTCTCTCTCTCTCCCTCTCTCTGTCTCTATCTATCTATCTATCTATCTATCTATCTATCTATCTCTATCTATCTCTATCTCTATCTATCTATATCTATATCTATATCTATATCTATATCTATATCTATATCTATATATCTATATCTATATCTTTAGTCTTTGAAAAGTACAATTCTGGAAACTTTTCTTATTTACAGCTATAAAAAAGCATAGCATCTGCCAGGGTCAGAATGCAGAAAATTGCATATTTATGAGATTTCTGAAGTCAACAAGGCAATGTTACACTGCTTATGGTTCATTTTGTTTCATTTTCATTTCAACAACAAAAATGCTTATTTCTGAAGACCAGATAATCAGTAGGGCAAATGCAATCACCCACTTAGACCATGAGAAGGTAAGTCTTCTTGTTGTTGGCTACTTTGTAGAACCAACCATGAGTTCTCTCATATGTTAATATAAGATACTTTTTAAAGATGAGAATGTACAAAAGACAAAGATAATCCAGTGTGTTAGCAACAGTGGTTAACTGGGTTCAATTGCAGTAGCATCATCTTGCAACTTCGAGAGCTGTATAAAATGGCCTTGGAGTGACAGTCATAATAGAAAGTAGTTGTCTGACCTCATTGAGGAATTCCAAATTAAATACATGGCTAGTTTCTAGGGGGTATATCTTAGTTTAGGAGTTTTATTCAGTGAGTGTACAGAGGATGGGGTTTTTCAGCCTGATGCTTTTCAGAGCTGAGTGGATAGGAAGTGCTCACCTCAGTACTGCGAGTCTTCTAGTCTTGACTAGGGCTAGATTTTTCTGGTGAGTGGTTCATTCCATTATTGCTGCTCCGTGACATTCTGTGCAGTTGCAGAAAGCCATAAAGTATGATCACAAGAGGAACAAGAAAAGCAACAACTTCCTCGAGGATATGAAAAGAAATAAAGACATTCAGAAATCAGGTGGTATAAAGGCTGAACTGACAGTGTTTTCTAGAAAAGACTCGAGGTGAAGATGTAGGCAGTAAATTCCTTGCTTTGTAAGTGTGAAACCCTGAATTCTGATCCCAAGAACACACGTAAAAAGCTGGGCTTGTAATCCCAGAACTCAGAAGTAGAGAGAAGAAAATAGTTCTGGCTTGCTGGTCAGCTGATCTAGTAAATAAAAGACACTTTTATAAGACAAAGTGGGGGAGCATTGAGAGTCATAATACATGTGCATTCTCCCCCATTACATGAACTTGCACCCCCATGACTTGCATATGCACTACCCACACACATAACATATATGTACACCCATATTCACACATGGCACGCATGTAAACCATACCCACACATGACATGCATGTAAACCAGACATACACATAACACATATGTGAACCAATGCCCACATATATCATGCATGAACACCCATATCCACACATGGCATGCAGGCACACCCATACCCACACATGATATGCATTTACACCATACCCACACATGACATGCATGTATACCCACACCCAACATGGCATGCATGTATACCATCCCCACATCCATAAGATTTGTACTGTAGAAGTGGTAAGTTTGTGCTGAGCTTTTGAATAAAAGTCAGTGTGCAGGAGAAAGCTCAGTAATCTTCCCAGAGTAATGGAAATGGCAGATGATCCAAAATATACCAAAGCAATAGTAATCAGAACAATGGACATATTTTTCAGATTATGGATTCCTTGCTAGTTGAGACCTATATGTATGTATGTTGGTAAGAAGTAATATTTTTAACTCAAAAAAAAAGAATTTAAAATATCTAAAATTTTTAAAAATCATGGAAACTAATATCTTACATGAAATAAAACTGGCTCATTTTTAGTTTTTTGTCTTCTGTGTTCACCTTGTTTAATCTAAAGACCAGAGAAAGGCTTAATATGACAAAAACTAATGTTTGTCATTTTCTGAGCAGGGCTCCTTGGGACATTTTTGCAGGAGAAAGAAAGTATTGTGCCCAGATGCCCTTCATTTAGATGGTTTCTGCTGACCCCTCGCCTTGACTGACTGACTGCATTTCCTTTCCTTCCAGTCTCTTGTCTTCATTTCCTTGAGTCTACTGACTCTTCCAAGGTTAATTGAGACATTGACCTCTTTGTACCTGTGTAGTCCGGGAGCAATAGGATTCTGTAAGCTCAGCAGTGACAGCCACCCAGCCTAACAGCTCAACACACAGGGGCTTCAATTGAGCTGGGGCAGAAAGCCGACACCTTCACCATGAAATCCCCTGCTGCCCAGAGCAGAGGAAAACCGTGTCTATTGCAACTCTTTCACTATTTTGCTTAGAATGACCCTTCAAAACTTAGGCCAAGTACATTGCTGTTTGGGTGAATGGTTTAGGCTCCACAGCCACTGGGGCCTTTTGATTTTCTATAGGCCAACCATATCTTAAGAACAGCCATTCCTTACTGTAGAACTCTGGAATGATAGTGCTTTATAGACAACTGCTCATCTCACAGGACATTCCAGGGGATGATTTCACAGATGTAACAAAACCCATAGACCTCATTCCCCCACATGTATCATTGCTAGGTTTAAGAAAAGACTCTAGAATACTCCAGAGTTTAATACACACTATGTGAAGTAAGTGCGCCTCTTTCCTTCTCGCAGGCGTACAGTTCCCGCTCTTTCCCTAATTGAGTGTGAGGGGGATATTCACTTGGGAATACTCTTTGATCTCAGATCCTGAAGAAGCCCATTATGGAATCTGAGGCTATCCTTTCTCTGCTGCTGTCAAACATTACTAAACAGAATTTTTGGGCTTTTCCTTCCCAATCCTTTCATTTTGTTCTTCAGGTTCTGTTTATTCAGTCAGATTGCTTTTCAAACTGGAAAAAATAGCAGAAATCTCTTTTCCTGTGCTTATGAATGCATTTGGAGACTATTTGCTTTTCTTTAAAATAAATAACAGACATGCAAAAAGTTGGCAACAAATGTGAACACAGAGTAGGCATCATTATTTTGTGTGATCATTTCTTCAGTATTTGTACTATGTGACCAGAGTAGTGGAAGAGAGTTAATCAAATGGTTTTCATTTGAGGTTTCTCCAAGCTTTGGCAGTTTTGTTGAATTCTGTTTTCCTGCAGTAACACAAATGTCCTCTGCCCTTCAGACTTTGATGAATGCGAGACCGGAGAAGCCTGCTGTGCCCAGCTCTGCATCAACTACTTAGGAGGCTATGAGTGCAGCTGTGGGGAAGGCTTTCAGATCAGTTCAGATGGTTGTGGATGTGATGGTAAATTCCTGAGATCTCTTGGAACAACTAATGTGATGTACAGTCTGTGGGTGGGAGCTTGGAAGCGGTGTTTTCATGCTGAAAAAGTATGAATTTCTATGTTTTCACTCTGTGATGGCATGTGGACCTCGGTGGCTCTAACTTTGAAGAACCCAAGATCTTTATCACTGAAATGAAGACAGCAATAGAATTAGGAAGTAAATTACATAGAGCTTATAATAAAATTACAGTGCTAGCATGATTTGATCTAGATTACCCCTCTACTAAAGGCAGCTATGGTTAAGATGATATTCTTTGGTCCATAGTGTTTTTCACAGATGTGTATGCAGAGAAGAGATGAGGGAGAAGGCAACACACTGCTAATGAGTCATTTCTAGCATACTGCACCACAATTACAAAGTTAGCTGCTGAAAGCCATTTTTAAGAGGAATAAAATAAGTGACTTATCTTGTCACAAGAGTGATAACCTGCAGCAGAATTTCTCACGTATTAACAAAGCCAAGGCCACCTTTAGATGTGTCATCTCACAGATTTCTATATTGTTAAAATTTGTGCACTTCTAGGTGCTTTCTAGACTAGCTTACATTTTTCTTAATAAAGGGGAATCTTAAAATAGTGGGTATAACTAGTTAATGGTATCCCAGCACCTACTTATCCCTGAGATTTGGTCACAAACTCAGCCAGCTTGACTGAAGAGGTTAGGTAAAAGCCCTTGTCTCAAACAATAAGGCAGCAAGTGGCAAGTGACCACGGAAGACACTGACGTTGACTCTCAGCCTTTAAGCACCTGAGCACACACAAACACGGACACACACATGCACATATACCACAGACACACAAATACCGACACATACACAGAAACACACACACACATACACGAGAGAGACACAAAGACAGATACAGAGACAGACAGACAGATAGAGAGAGAGTCCAATAGTTCCTGGAATTCATTACATCATCCTGTGATTTCCCTCTAAAAGTCACACCAGAGTGTAATGTTCAGTCCCTCAAATATCTGTGTGTTATCTACAGATGTTTCTCTTGTTACTGATTTCTAGTTCTACTCAACTGTGAAATGATAAGTGATGATGAATTATTTCAGTTATTTTGTGTTTGTTAAGAATTACTTTGTGGCATAGAATGTGTGGTCTATTTTGAAGAAGTTCTATGGGCTACTCAGAATGTTTATTCTATATCTGCTGAAAGAATATCCTGTAGATATCTGTTAAGTTCATTTGGTTCGTGTTATAGTTTAACTCTGAAGTTTCTTTGTTCATCTTTAGTTTGGATAACATCTCTAAACACAGGGTTAGAATACCAAAATTAACCAGCATCACTGAATTAGGACTTATGTCATTTTAAAATTCCCATTAGATTTTGTTTTATGACAACGAGAGCTACAGTGCTTGGTGTATATTTATTTATAATTGTTACATTTTTCTTGGGGAATTATTCATTTTATTAATACCTAGCCTTCTTCATCTATTTGGTCTAACACTGATTGGAAGCCTATGTTATCAGCTCTCAGAATCGCTTTACTAACTTGGTTTTGGCTTTTCTTTACTTCATAGATTGAATTCTATCACTAGACTCTTAACCTATGAATGTCTATGTCAATAATATGTTGTTGCGTGACAGAACTTTTTCTGGGGAGACACTACACATATGTCTACTTACACCAGCTAGGGAGCCCATGAAAGTCTGAAGTACAAATACCAGCAGAGCCCACCATAAGTGGACCATGGGTTTACATCCAGGAGTATGGGTGAGAGGTTATTAACAGTGGTACAAATAACTCAAAGACAGCTGCACCACCAAAGCACACCCCAATATGCATGATAGCTCATAAAAGCTGAGAATCTTGGAGCACACTTCATGTCCTGCAGGCAGCTCAACAAGTTGAAGAGTGCCCTTTCCAAGCAACTCTTGTTTAAACTTCTGCTAGGCAGCTGTGTTGGTTTCTGCTCCTGGACAGCTGGTCTCAGTTCAGAGTCAACTTTAACTCTACAGAAGGTGGCTTTCCATTTTTATTGCTTACTCTGGCAGGGAGGGCCCCTTATTGAATCTGGTCAGTTTCAGAGACTTAATCTTTTTGAGTTGTTTACCTTCCTGTTTAATAAGGAACTTCCCCTGAAGGATGAGATGTTTCAACCATATATACAACATGTATAGCTCTTGGAAAAAATAGAAAGATGAAGCATAATAGGGTCTACCATTCTACAATTCTTTTATAGTTTAAGTCATTTACATTTAAGTTGATTATAAGAGAAGCTACCAATTTATTGTTTTATTTCTAGTTGGATTATTTTTTGTTCTTTTTTCTTTCTTCTATTAGCATCAGTGGTTTTCTGGTTAGTATATTGAACTTGATGGGTTCTTTCCTACCCATCTTTTGCTCATCTACTCCTCTCAGAGAACTTATTAATTCTTTTCTTTTCCTAATTGAAAGTATAATCCTCCAGAAGCCATATAAATAACTGGAGTCTATAGACTGAGTGATGTAGAGAGAGAAAAGGGAGTTCAGCCAGTTAAGTACGTGTGGAAGCCAGAGGTTAGTATTAGTGTCTCTCTCAAGTGTTTTTTTAAAGTATTTGTAAGATAGGGTCTCTCACTGGACTTAGGGCTCACTATTCCTGTTTGACATGTTGGCAGCTGAGCTCCTAGGATAGAGTTGTTTGTACCAGTCAGTACTGAAATAATGGCAGAGGTGGTCTTCAACAAATATTGTGAAAATCATACATTCATCTGTTGCAAAAAGAAAGTAAACTCATCTCTTTCTCTCCCTGTACAAACTCAATACGAAGTTGATATACCTTAATGAGACACATGAAACTTGAAACTGCTAACAGAAACTATAGATAAAACACTTCGAGACAGAGACATAATAATCAACTTCTTCATCAGACTCCAGGACCAAAGGGAACATCCAAAAAATTTACAAATTAGATTAAAAGGAATTAAAAATGCTTCTTCACAGAAAAAGAAAAAAAAATCACTAAATGAGAAGACAATCTAAAGAGCAGAAAAATGCAGGTGCCAGCACACATTAGAGAGTAGATCAAAAGCTACAATATGTAATAGCTGAAAATTTTTAGAAAAATCAACATATCCATGTAAATAACTCAGTGAACTTAATAGTTATTAGTTCTCAAAAGAACAAATACAAATAGCCTAAATATTTGTAAAAGCGTTTAATGTGCTTAGCCACCAAGGAAATGCACATTAAAATTACTTTTAATTTCCATCTCATCTAAGTCACGTGGCTGTCATTAAAAATAGTACTGAGAACGAAGAAAGAGGACCTCATACATGCTGGTGAGAGGTAAAGTCGCAGAGTCCTTCTAGAAGTCATGGAGGAAGATTCTCCAAACTCTGGAGTTAGAACTGCCATGTAACAGAGCCCCACCACCCTGTATGGATCGGAAGGGGAAGGTCAATAAGCCACAGAGTTCTTTACACCCATGTACATTGCTCCACCCATCACAGTAACCAAGATACAGAACCAGACGAAATATCTATAGGTGGAAGAATGGATAAAATATATGGGTACACACACACACACACACACACACTAGAATTTTATCTCTAAAGAAAGATGAAATCAGGATATTTTCAGAAAAACATATATGACTAGGGATCATTTATATTGAGTGAAATAAACCAGATCCCAAAGAAAGAAAGCCACCACGTTTATTTGTCCTGTGAATTATCAAAATTTAAATCTATTTGTCCCTTGAAGATAGAAAGGAAACAGCCAGGGGGAAGGATGACAAGGTAAGTGGGAATGGCTAGGAGGTGTGATGAGAGTGGCTACAGGGTGTGGGAGTGGCTAAAGAGAAGGAACACAAGTGACATAAAAGCAGAAGGGCAGACTCTGGAGCAGGACAGTATTAAAAATGGGAACAAAAGGGTAGGACATGGCAGTAGGAGAAGGTAAGAGGGAGACAAACTTGAATGGTATATGTGTATAAGCACACCATAGTAAAATCAACTGCATTGTATGCTAACTTAAAAATGATTAAAAACAAAAAAAAATTATCTCAATATATAATTGATTTTAAGTTTTTGCTATTATTGTTATTATTATTATTAAAAACATTTTCTTGAAGCCTATACAAAGTTCATAGTAGTACTATCTACTCCAGTAGCAGGTCAAATATATGACATTAATGTTACTGAGAAAGTGGGATTTTGTTGCTTAAAGAAACAAATCCTGAACCGTGACGGTATCCAGGTTTTTAACTACTACAAGCCAGCCCTTCAGTATATATCAAAGAAAAACACAGTGTGCTATCTATATATACTAAACACGGTGGAGTATATTACCATTTACCATTTCCATCCAATTAACAGAGCCAACAAAAGCTGCACTTTATGCACCATCTGTTCCTAAGCAGAGTGAGCCAAGATATGAT
This sequence comes from Rhabdomys pumilio, assembly GCA_030674055.1. Lineage (NCBI taxonomy): Eukaryota > Metazoa > Chordata > Mammalia > Rodentia > Muridae > Rhabdomys > Rhabdomys pumilio. Next base: position 113,612,313 of record JANHMN010000001.1, read on the forward strand.
TGCATGGCACAAATGCACACACTTGCACACATCCTCAGTGCTAAGGTGTGCACCATCTGAAGTGAAGCTGAAGTGTGGCTTCATCCAGGGACCTTCTGTGTCTCTAGCACACCGAGTGAATGTATCTGAGTCTAGATTTGGTCATAAATCAGATACATGAGAACAGACTAATTAGTATTCTTCTATATCAAAAGTTCTTCACAAACCCTTGATGGAATTACGAGAAAAAAAAGTAAGTGTTCAGTCACATACTTGAGTCTAGAAGTTAGTACATTGTTGCGGACAGAATAAGGCACAGCTTGGAACCATTGAACTTAAGTTTTATGTCCTTCATGCAACCTACATAAACAAGGTATCAGAAAGCCTTGGTTTCTGTAGTCAGTCTTCAGTAAACTTGCAAAAGAAAGAAAGAAAGTCACTAGGTAGATGTACCAGAATCAGGGGCTGTTTGCTTCAGTGTGGCAGAGTGCTTCTACTAGTTAACAAAGGTCACATAGTGCCACAAAAGGCAGATGCTATTTAACTCTACTCTTCCTCGATGTGGATGAGTGTTTGGATGTCAGTGTGGATTGTGGCCAGCTCTGCATCAATTCCATGGAGACATATGACTATGCCTGTGAAGAAAGATAAAGAATCAGAAATGATGGAAGAATTTATCTCCGTCAGTAGTCAAGGGATTGTGCTGGGTCCTTCCTAACTTCCTTCTACTTGCTTCTATTCAACATGCTGAAGTGAAACCTTCACAACCCTCCCTACATCCCTCCTTCAGTGCTCTCTCCCCCTCTCTATCTTTCCATCTCTCCCCCTTCTCTCCTTCTCTCCCTCTCTCCCTCCCACTTCCCTTTCCCCTTCCTTTTTTACTCCCTCTCTCCTTTTTCTCACCCCTCTCCGTTACTTTTTCATCTTTCTCTTTGTCTCATTCCTTTTCTCCTTCTTGACTTCTTCTACCCCCTTTTTCTTCTTTCTCGCCTTATTATATTTCCCTTGTGTTCTGTCTACTGTAATTCAACTCCATGCTGGCAGCATCTGGCTATTGGTACAATAGGCCTTTGAAAAGCCTGCTCAAAGCTCATTGTACATTAGTCATCCCTGCTTGGCTGTCTAGTTCAGATTCTCACTCTCAATGCTTGGTTGCTTTTTCCTTCTTCTATCCACACTGCTGAAAGTCATTTTTTTCTCTCTCTCTGGCCTTAGCTTTAGACGATGATCAGTTAGAGGAGGAAAAAGAGGAAATAGACATCGTGAGGTTTCCAGGCCTTCTGGTTCAAAGTCCACCTCAGCCATTCCCTTATTATAGTACTTCTCTAACTGCTTCATATGAAGAAGAAAATGATGATGCTGACCAAGAAGCAGAAGGAGAGATCCAAGAGCTGACAGCCTTGCACAAAGTTGGTGAGTAAAAAATACATTCGTTGCTCTCATCATCAGATTTTATTAGATAACTCCAGCTTGTTATAATAGTGTCTTAGCTGGGGTTTTATTGCTGTGAACAAGCACCATGATCAAGGCAACTCTTATGACGACAACATTTAATTGGAGCTGGCTTACAAGTTCAGAGGTTCAGTCCATTATCATCAAGGTGGGAGCATGGCAGCATCCAGGCATCATGGTATAGGAGCTGAAAGTTCTACACCTTGTTCTGAAGGCAAAAAGGAGAAGATTGGCTTGCAGGCAGCTAGGATGAGGGTCCTTAAACTCCACACCTACATTGACACACCTATTCCAACAAAGCCCCAACTCCTAACAGCGCTACTCCCTGGGCCAAGCATACACAAACCATGACAAATAATTATTTAATTACTAATTAACTAATGTCATCAAGTGTTGGAATGGGAGATTTTGTAGAAAAAAATTGGACCAAAGTCTTCAGTTTTGCAGACCTTTCTATCAAATTTGTCATCTCTTGGCTTTCATTTTTAATATAATAAAGACATAAATAGAGATATTTGTAGAAATTGGAGTTTGGGGTAATAGGATGTGTTGATGGTTCATTAAGTAAAAAACCAACTACTAACCCAAACATCCTGAGTTCAAATCTAGAATCCACATGGTGGAAGAAAATATATTGTTCCCAATAGCTGCCCCCTGACTTCATCACATGTACCATGGCATGTGCACTCACATATACACATGCACCTAAATAAATAAACAAGTAAATAAATACAAAAATAAAATAGAAACTAGCAGTAATATATTTGTGTTATAGTTCATTTATCAGAATATCTATACATGTTCCTGCACAAGGAAGAAACATTTGAAGGTTTTGTTATTAAGTCTCTGCTGCTTTGCTTATTTAAAATCAGAATAAATGTAGTTGTGTGCCACAAGCACAGAGTGAAATCATTTGACTGCGTTTGGAAAGAGAGAAATCCTCTCCTTTCTTTCACTCATTTGCCAGCTCATGAAAGTAAGACAGGTGCAAGGCACAGCACTCAGTAGCATAGTTGTGAGCATGGTGAAAATCAGCACTGCACAGAGGAGCGAGGCCCCACATCCACCCTTCCCTCCCACACCAAAGTGACAGAACATGAGCTCAAGTGTAAAGAACTAAGTGAAAAAAATGTCTCTCTACGTACTCAGGTTAGAATGATCTCCATCAAGGGAAGAATGGAGATGTGAATTTACTGCACTCCAGTAGGAAATAGGAAACTATACAGACACAGAAGATTTGCACACAGGATGTGGAAGAATGCTGCAAATGTATCAACAAAGAAAACCTAACCACCAAAGTGTTCACTCTACAATTCTATTTATAAATCATTCAGGAAAAAAAAGTATGGTGCCAGAAATTATGATAGTTTTTTTTATTTATGAGACTGACAGCTTTGACATTTTAGGGGGCAGGTAATATGTTATACCTATCTGAGTTTGTGGGCTGCTGAAGGGTATATTTGAGATGAGTGCATCATTACACGTGAATGTTACATTTCAATAACAATTCTCTTTAAACCCTATGTATAGAAACATCTATCTAAAAAGGAAAGGATTAACAAGCATGGACTATCTGCCCCTGTTCTGGAATCAATCATAGGCCCGAATTCTTGTTCTTTTATAGCCCTTTGAGGATGGGACAATAATCTAATACCATATCTGACAGAAATAAAATCTGTTTTATGTTGAAAGATATCTTTTTGGTAATGCCCTTTTCTGGAATTTTTTGGAAAGATGCCTGATCTGATTTTATATGGGGTTAAAAATTTTGTTTTACTTATGGTTACACATGTTGCCAGGAGTCAGCTAACTTAGTTTCTCATGGCAGTCTGTTTAGATGGCACCTTTGGCTGGGACTGCAGCTTGAGCTGTGAAGATTGCATGAATGGAGGGAAATGCCAAGAAGAAAAGGGTGGGTGCTTCTGCCCAGCAGGATGGACTGGCCTCATATGTAATGAAAGCAGTATCCTAAGAGCTGGGGAAGACCAGCAAGCTCCTGTGGGTGAGTTCTCCTCAACAAAAGCACCCTAAAATTTACTGTTCAACTATCCAGTAGAGGATCATAATATGTTTATTGTATATAAAGAGTGCTGGTGAATGCTGGTGTTTGTATATTAAATATATAACAGTATGAGAAGATTTTATATCCTCAGGAGAAGGCAGTGCTCCAAACCCTGCTAACACATAAAACATAGAAATTAATAAAGGCTCCTAATAAGGCCAGTCTTATGAAAACCTTGCACTTGAATAAATCACTAGCACCTGGCCAGCTATGCCCAATGGAAAAACCAGGAAGCATTTGTGTTACAAAGCACAGTGAATTTGCATAAAATTTTGAAAATCAAAATTGTTTAACTGGGCTTGCTTCTGTTGTTTACCCCAACTCCCCCTCTAAAAAATTACATGAACATAGCCAATGGTGATGGTTTAATCTTTTTATATAAGTCTTTTAAGAGAAGCTATCAAAAATTTAAATATGATGCCATCCAAATATCATTTCATTTGTATTTTAAATGAAGACAGCTTTTAGGAGCTGAAACTTCCACATGATAAAAAGAAATATATTGAGTTTTCTTCTCTCATTTTAACTTTCTCTTATACTTAAAATTATGTGTCTTCATGATTATGTGGAAGATGGTGTGAGCAGATTTTTCCTTTTAGCTCCCTCTGTGCAAGAAAAAAGAGCAGAGTTATGTTCTACTGCATGGCCCAGGCACAGAACACAAGCTGACATGGTGACATCTTTTGACCAGCATGACTCCTTCAGGTCTTTAAGTTGTTCCCCAAGAATTTCTGTGATCATGTTCTCTGCCACTCTCAACCTTTTAAGCAGCCTACTTTCTGTACATATATACTTGGTCATGAGGAGTCTTTTAGAATCAGGTTCTAGTAAATCCCTCTCATAAAAAAAAAAAAAAAAAAAAAAAAAAAACTGTATTGTTGTCTTTGCCAAACTGACTATTTCTAAGAAGTTAAACCACTGGCCAGTTCACATTCTGTACTTTTAGTTCAATGGCTTCTGTATTACAAGGATCTCTGAAGATCTATTACTGCCTGTCACATGATGCTTTACATGATTTTGCATTGCTCTTTCTAGAAGATGTGGAGCACTCTCTCTTTTGTGTTGATATTCTTTCTCAGAGAGTGTTCTCATTGGTCAGGTTCAATTACTTATTTGTTGTAATTTACTCTCTACTGAAATGTCAACCACATCAGTATGGAGAGAACAAAACTTGGTGGAGACCCTCGGTTAGATTGACTGGTAAGTTCACATATCCCATAGTATAAAATGTATATAATGACATTATATGAATAATACAATATAAAGATTTGTTTTATCAAGCACGCCTATTGATATATACATATAGACTGACTACATGATCCTTGTCACAGTAGCATGAGAAATAAAACTACACAATCTACTCCTGAGGCATCCGAAAAAACGTCATTGATACAAATATTAAACTGATTCAAAGAGCCAGGTGATCAAAAGACAAGACATCTGTGTCCTCAGACTTGGAATACCAGACAGATGGCATGAGTGCTCTCAAGAGCTTCTCTGGAAAAGTCTATTTCAGAAAACTGAGGCTAAGAATGAAGACAGATCAACCCAAATAAACTCATAGGTTTCACCTTATTCTTCAGTTAAAAGGAAGTGGGATATTCTTTAAAATCCACATAAATTGCACACTTTAAAGAAGACTGTCATCTTCAAATGCAACCAAGGAATTTAAGAGTAGACTGGGTAGGAATCAGAAAAGTGAGGCTCCCCACTGAGAGGATGATTATGCCAGTATCTTCAGTGGTCAACTATAAAAATATCTACTTAGATTCTCAGGAATTACTTCAACAAATTATAAGGAAATGATTTAGGTATCACAGTATATTGTTTAATTTTAACATTAGGGCTTTTTATCACTATAACTCTTTTGAAGAAACTCCATGTTGAAATCACTGAACACTGTTTGATTATCTAATGAAGAGGAAGGAGAGAAGTGACTTCCAAAGGCACAGACTGCTGATGAACAGGCAAGCTAGTGATGTGGTCCAAGTCCTCCAGCTTCATTTTAGAAAATGTTCCTGTTAACAATTTATCCTCTTAAAGTCTTTATCTTATATTATGATAAAAAAAAAATCTCGGAAATATTCTACTTTGGGGAGGGTGGAGTGGAGGTGCAGAGAACCCCATTGATCCACTATGTAGATGACATACTATAGCCCAGGTATGTTGAAAGCCACTGTAAATTCTTTATCATTGTTTTTAAAAACTGCCCCTTCTATAGATGCTGGAAAATTAAAATGTTATACTTCACATAAACTAACAATATAGGACTCAACAATTGTTCGCTCCCCAATATCTTTCTTTTTTTTTTTTACTTTTGCTCACTTTTTCCCTCTTACTATAGAAGCCTAGGGCACAAAATTGAGGAAAAACAATGGATAAGCCTGCTAGGTAGAATGCCTAGTTAGAATTCACGAGGCTGTGAGTTCAAATACTAACATTACACAAACATGCAGAGTAGAGCTGTAATCCCAGCATTTAAGGGGTAGAGGAAGGAGGATTAGAATTTTAAAGTCATTATGAGTTCAAGGTCAGTATTGAGTACATTAGATCTTCTCTCAATTACCAAAACAAGCAAAGAAGAGAAAAGGGAAAGAAAAAAATGAAAGAAAATAAAGACATTGGGAAAACAGAAGATGAATATGAAGCTAAGTTTCATATAATAGTAGGAGGCTACTGCAAGAGATATCATGTGGAGGTTTGAATAAAATTGACTCCCATAGGTCCTTAGGGAATGGCACTATTAGGAAGTGTGGCCTTGTTGGAGTAGGTGTAGCTTTGTTGGAGGAAGTGTATCATCACAGGGTGGGTTTTGCGTTCTCAAAAACTGCCTAGTGGCTCACAGTTCATTTCTCTTACATGTTGATCAAGATGTAGAACTCTCAGCTCCCTCTCCAGTATCATGTCTGCCTGCATGCTACCATACTTCCCATCATGATGACAATGGACTAAGCCTCTGAAACCATAAGCCAACCCCATTTAAATGTTTTTCTTTATAAAAGTTGTTGTGGTCATGATTTTTTTTCACACACACAAAAAAACGGAAACCCTAACCAAGACACATAATAAGTGTAGCTTGAGAATAAAAGTTATGGTAAAATATCAACTAAAACAACTAATAAAATTATCATGTTAAAGAAAGTCCCAGTTTCTTCAGTGTACTTTTCAAAATACTTGTCACTTCTAAAAGAATCAACAAATAGACAAATTTGTCGATTACTTAACTGCAACAAATTCTGAGAATGCAAAATACCATGAAAGCCCACAAGAGAACTCAAGCCTCCAAGTTCCCAGAAGCACTCTAGCTGTGTTCATTGCTAGTTTTAAAACATGCCATTTTTTCCATATATTTTTTCTTCATTTTTTTTTAGAGTAGAATATGCAGTTTTTTTCTCAATAAGGATGCTTATAATTATTCAACAAATATGACTGGATAGTGCTGAAACCATGAGGATTATAGTTTAAGGAGTAAGGTCATAACTATTTGAACCTTGTTAGCATTTTTTTGAGTCATCATTATTTTCACCAGCTGTATCATCTGGATTTTTCCCAGGGATGATTAAATCACAGAAACCAGGACTATGCCAGAGTTTTTCCCTGGGTCTACAGAATACAAATAATTGAATTACTTGGTAGTCCTTCTAACAGAAAAATCATCTCTCATTCTGACCTCTCCTTCTGGCTCCTTTGTGATGGACAAGGTGTTCTGTCACACATTTACCTTTCCTAATTCACTCACTTTATTCTACAGATGCTAACAAAAATGAGTTCACGGGCAACTGCAATTGTCAGAACGGAGGCATCTGCGATCCTCAAACTAGACAGTGCCAGTGCCCTCCAGGTGTTTATGGGAAGATGTGTGAAGAAGGTAGGAATGTCCTGTCAATAAGATGAGCCACTGATGGAGATTTGGAGGTTTGGAGGAACAGGGTTTCAAACAGAAATGAAGACTTCAAAGGCTGTGTCTACATGGGCAAGAATAAAGTTACTTTTGCCATGGCAAGCATAACAGAACAAAATAAGAGACACTTGATGTAGGTTTGAGAGAGAATAGACTCCATAGGCTCATATATTTTAGGCTCATATATAGTACTTGGTCCTTAGTGAATGGATTCTTTAGGAAGAATTAAGGGGTGTAGCCTTGTTAGAAAACGTGTGTCACTGGAAATGGGTTTTGACATTTCAACAGTCCATGCCAGGTCCAGTACTGTCCTCTCTTTTCCTTCATCTTAAGGATAAAATGTATGCTCTCAGTTACTGCTAAGGTACCTTGTTTGCTGGCTTACCACAATGCTCCCAACCATGATGCCAATAAAATCATCCTCTGAAACTGTAAGGAAACCCCCAGTTAAATGTCATTTTTATAAGCTGCTTTGTTCTTCTTCACAGCAATACAACAGTAACTGTGACACTCGGCTGGCTGTGATGTAAGCAGGATGAATCTTGATACAAGAAAATAATTTGTTTTCTTATTAAAAAAAAAAAAAAAACAGTTGGGCTCCTGAATGTGGGTCTGGAAGTAGGGCCTGAGGAGAGCTTATCTTTTATACAGAAAAAAAAAGAGGAGAGTAAGGCTCATGTGAAAAAAGTAAAAGGGGATGAAAACAGAAAAAGAGAGGAGGAAGAAAGGAAGGGAGATGAGGAAGTATGGGTGGAGAGCTCACAAAATGTCAGTGACAAATGTGTATAGATTCTTCATGGAAACCAATGAAGAGGCTACATTTCCTTCATTGGCTTGGCAGAGCTTAGTTGCTGAAGACAGAAGGATAATTAAAAAAATATTATTCAGAGTTTCCTAGACTTCCCTGGGAAATTTATTAGGAACAGTCAATGAGAACATGGAAATCAAATGTACTTTCCTTTCTGGAGTGTAGGAAGCCTCCTGCTTACCATTCAACTTCTTATCCCTACAAGCAATATTTGCTTATTTCGATATATATATATATATATATATATATAATTGTTTGCACACACACATATATATATATGATATATATATATATTGTTTGCACATATATATATATTTTTTATGTAGATATATACATACATATATACACACACACGCACACACACACACACACACACACACATATATATTTGTTTGCATATATATATATGTGCTCAAATGTTTGCAATGAGCTTTGCCGGGAATGATCACACTGTTCCAGAAAAAAAAAAAAATTCCCAGTCCTACCCTATGGAAGTTGTGATCTAGTTCAAGACAGATATAGATTACGAATGTTGAAACAAATGAATTGTAAATTAAACAGGGATGCATGATTGGACATAAGACCATAGTACCATTCAGACCCTGACAAGGAGATACTTATAAAATAGTGAACAAGAGAACTCAGACGAGGCAATGTGGGAAAAGGGCATTCCCGAGAAAGATGTAAAGCTGTGTGGTATGTCAAGGACCTCAGAAAAAGCAACCACAAATGCAGAGCATGGGTTCTGCTAGTACGCTGGCTCAGGTGCTCAGTTTGGAGCTTTTAGTTTGTAGCATTGACAAGCTGTGGGCTGGGGAAGCTTGCAGCCTTTGGAAGTAGGCCTGGAACAAGAATGTGAAACACCATGTATGTTGGCCTACCCCCGGCCCCTTGATACCCTCTCATATCCTACCCCATGCTTTCCTGCACCCCCACCATTGCTTATTGGAGAAGGTCATGTAGCTTTGTGGGCAGGATATGCTCCCTGTCCTCTGTACGTAGAGTAGGTGTGCTCAGCACCCTGTCCCTGGCCAATGATCTATACTCTCCCCAGAGACCCCTACGCACTCCCCAAAGCAAATACACTTTGTTCTCTCAATTAAAGGAGCTGTCCCTTTGAAGCTGCTTCCCAAGAGCTTGTTCTCATCTTGCTCACTTGCCACCTGAGTCCCCATTTCCCCTTGCTCTCCTTCTCAAGATCTACCAACTGGGAGCCACCAAGGGTGAGGAAGTGCAGTGGAGACAGGAGCTACAACAGGTCATAGTAAGATTTCAAGCAGATGATGCAGAATCATTACTATGCACTTACAAAAAAAACAAAACCAAAATACCTCATTAGTCTATATTTAACCAGAGTGAAAACATTGTCCCCTTTGTGCTTCTGTGTGTTCTGTATGTATTGCAAATACACATTATGTAAGTGTGTGTGGACACCAGAGGTCCACCTTCAGTGTCATTCCTCAGCATGCTATTTACCTAGGTTTTTAAGACAAGGTGTGACATAAACTGAATTATACCCATCCCTGCATTGCGTCCAAATGAATGAGACTCAGATTATGATCTATTTATTTAGCTTCTGTGCAATTGCGGGGGGGGGGGGGGGTGACCTCTCCAATGCTAGGCTAGCTACTTCCAAGCTGTGCTCCTCAAATACTTCCTGTTTGTGTCTTCTCAGGTTACTTCTGCTCTACCAGTCTGTTCTCGGCCACCATTTGGCTTGGCACACACTCCTGGTCCATCTTATCTAATGAAGAGCTACTGTTCCTTCTGTCTTCTTCCTCCTTCACTTTTCTTCTTTTCTTTTCCCCTCTTGGTTCCTACCTGTGACCCTCAGCCAGGTAACTGAAACCACCCCCACCCCTGCCTACCTCTATTCCCTCCAGTAATTGGATGTAGCCACCTGAATTTAACCAATATTTTTAAATGTAAAGTTTGCACGACAAAAGCTGGTATACACTGGACTTCCCTTGTCTTGGTGCAACCAGATCCTCTGGTACAGAATTTAGCATTTGAATACATAACAGCATCAGACTAACCCTGAACAACAGAGTTTTGGTTTTTGTTTTGCTTTGTTTTAGAAAAGTTGTCACTACGTAGACCAAGCTGGCCTAAAATTCATTACATAGTCCAGGATGGCTTTGAACATACAAACATCTATTTCTGATAATGAACTCAAGCCCTCATGTTCGTACCATAAGCAATTTTCTAGATGAGTTATTGACTGAAGCCTGGACTACCTTAAGCTTCATATGTATATGAATATATTCATATGTATATTAATATATATTATATATTTTAAAATATATTATATATGTGATATATATTTAATAATTAAAAGCCAGAGATGGTAGATGACTACAAAGAAATTCTCCAGACACATAGCAGCAGTGCATATGAATGCATAGCAATTGAGACAGCATATTCAAGACTTTCACAAGCTTAAGCCATATATAATACCAGCATGGAAAAATGATGTGGTTCTGAAATCCTGGCCCTAGTGAGGAACTATTGTTAATTGATAACTGCTAGGAGAACTATGTTTTTAAAGTTTGTGAACACTAGTAGTTCCACCAAGGTCCAGTTGAAGATCCCACATCCAAGAATGCATGAGCATCACAAATTAGACTTGTTGTTTTTAAAAGAAAAGAAACAAGATTCTACAAAATTGGGAGAAAGATGAATTTGTGAAGAGTTGCAAGAGAGGGTGTGAATAAGATCAACACACATTGTAGGAAATTCTCAAAGTACTGTTAAAATATTTATTTTATATTTTATATAAAAATAAATATTTATTTTTAATTTTATCCATTTATTATCGTATATTGATAATATCTATCCAGCACTACAAACTCACTGCAACTCTCCCAGAATATCCCACCTCCTTCCCTCCCAACTTCAAGTCTTCCAATGCATACATTTAGTGTTACCCATATGTGCAAAGGTATGTGGTCATCTGCTGGGGTACATGAACAACCTACCAGTGGCCGACTCCCCAAAGGAGAGTTACTGTCTCTCCCTCAACAACCATCAACTGCCTACAGCTCCTCGGGTAGGGATGGGTACTCAGTATTCATAGTTTATAAAGGAAGGTTGTAGTGATTTGGGCCTGTGAGCTAATCTTTACTTTGTTTTCTTACCCTGCAGGATGCCTGAAAGGGTTCTTTGGGAAGAACTGCAAAAGGAAATGTCATTGTGCTAACAATGCACATTGCCACAGGGTATATGGTGCCTGCATGTGTGACCTAGGGCGCTATGGAAGATTCTGCCATCTTAGTAAGTAACAGCTATGACTGTTCCCTTTGTGAAGCACAGTGGCTTAGGATAGTGTGGGGACAAGTCAGCCACAGGTCGAAAGGAAAGAAACTTAGTTCATCTACTCAAAAAGACAAATATTTTATCCTGTTCTTTGGGCTCTTTAAATTACAAAAACTGTATTTTGATGATTAAAACTACTTCCAAATTTTAAACATTTTATATTTTATATATTTAGGTAGTAAGTGAAAATTGTCAGAAATTGTTTCAGTAAACAGCTGGCCCTTTATTGGAGCTGAGTGGGAGGAGTCTGGACTACGTCTCTTTGTCTAGTACAAAACACTATTACCCTTAAAATCCAGCACAACCCGTCTGCTTGCATTCTGACCATGCATGCAAAAAGACATGATTACCCAAAATATCTGAGTTTGTAAGTTCAGCCCCAGTTTCCACAGTTTCTTCTTGGAGAAATACTGAGGGACCTTCCTCCAACCTTGAAGCTAAGATCTGTGAACCTGAAGTAACCTCAGCCTTCCTGCTCCTGCCCTGTTGCCCTCTCTCATCTGTCCTCCCACAACTTGTTACAAAGGGACTGGGTCCTCTGAAGCTTTCTCCTAATGAACATTGGTGTCTTGAGGCTGTTTAGATTGCTATAAAAGAATACCATAAAGTGGATAGGTTATAAAAATAAATGTATTTAATTCCAGAATCTGAGGGTTCTACAGAGCTTCTCAGGTATAATGCCTTAGGATAGTGGTTCCTAGATACTGCCAGTCATGGCATCCTCCTATTAGGGAGACAAGCAAATCTATTCTAAGTCTTCCTTACTAAAACACTAATATCACACATAAAAAACACTATCTCCTGATCTAATAATGTTACTAAACTCCCACCTTCAAATAGTGTTGTCCAAAGGGATTAAGAGTTCACAATAACTACTTGGTGAAGATATTAACATTCCTATTTCTGTGATCAAGGTACCATGATCTTCTATAGTTTATAATTTACCCTTAGTTGAATGCTCATAGGACTTGCATACTTAAGAAAAATGTCTCTGGACAAAAAAGCATAATAAATTGTGACCACACTAATAAGAGACCAAGCTAGTGCCTCATAGTAAACTGAGTATGGATTATGAGAAAAGATTAGGTCTAGCTAAATAAAGAAGAGAAGGGAGAGAGCCATTGATAGCTACATGGTAGAGGTACAGATGGTATGTTCTAGAATATCATGCCTAGAGAGGAAAACTAGGCTAGACACAAAGATAGTATCATTTTTGTTGCTGACCCTGAAACGTAGCAAGATATATCCAATATGAAGTAATAACTTTTGAATATTTCATCAGACAATATCAGATGTTTGAGCACAAAAATTCAATCAGTACATCTGGTCAAAGAGTTTGGGAAGCTCATTATTCAGCAAAAAAATTGACATTCTAATATCTGAATTCCAGGCTCACATGTTTAAATTCACTTGCCAGCTGTGAAGAATAAAAACTTGGAAGAAAACCGTCAAACATGTTTATTGTTTGTGGTGGTAGTAATGCTGCTGCTGGCGGTGGTTGTAGCAGCATACCGCTGAGAGGAGTGATGGCGGTGATGATGCCCGTTAACTTCTTGAATGTTACCCTCTTCATGAAGAGTACACACACCCTAGTTTTTCTGGATATACTTATGGATGTCACGTGACTAAACCTGAGGACCTTGAGTCCTACAATTCATCGTTATTTTTCTAGCCACACAAAGTACTAAAAACTGAGCGCCTTAAAATAGAAATCTATTGTCTGATAGTTCAGGGAACTGAGAGTTCAGTTTCAAGGTGTCAATCATTTTCTGGTCCTCTAACAATGTTAGACCTGTCCCAGGAGGTGGGTCCTTCCATCATTGGTGCTTTCACCACAAGCAGTCCTCTGGACAAATCCATCAGTCTGTAAGCTCATTATGTGAATTGGGTTAAAAATGCATCTATCCCAAAACAACCTCATCTTAACAAATTATATCCTCGATGTATTCAGAAAGTCCTAAGAATTAGGACTTTAAAATATAGTGTTAGGTGTTTTATCTTGATGCCTAACAAGCCCTGAGCAGATACTGAATTACCCACAGAGATACTTTCTACTCTTTCTTTTTCTCCAAACCAGTTTCTAAGCAAATATTCTAGAACAAAAAGACGAGCCTAGAACAAGACAGACCATATACTTGGGAAGTCTGATACTGTTCATAGAACTTGAAGGCCATTAAAAAAAAATCACTTGCTGTCAAAACTGGAACAGATTTTGAAGAGTTCACAGGATCCTGTTGATTGTTTGGCTTCAACGATTATTCTCACTGTCCCTGGCAACCGAACTGCGATTTGTTTTGAGCCATCATAACTACCACATTGAATGAACTCCACCATGTCGCTTTTCATCACTGAGGAGCCTCACAACTCACTGCATTTTCTGCTGGAAACATTACCAGCCAAAGCCTGTCAGAGCACACCAAGCGATTACTATGAGCCCAGGAACGCCTTAAAGCACACTTCATTTAAGAAGACTCTTGAACATTGATAACGGGGAAACAAAGTAACTGTCAGAGCTATGCTTTGGAAAGGGAATTGATCTGTTCTAAGAATTCAGCAGAAAGGGTGGGAAAGAAGAAGCAAGGGAATACATGAACTGTGGTATACCATCCTAAACAGAAGGGCAGCCTGTTTTCAGGTTAGCATTTCAGTCCTCATTGCATCATCTCTACAACTCAATGGTCTGGGGAGCATAAAGAGGACAGGGCAAGCAGCTCTTGCCACAGAAGTGGGCAAGATAATATCACTGTCACAATGGAAGTTTTGTGTAATCTGTGCTATGTAAAATTATTTCCGATTACCATATAATGAGGGGGAGTAAGGACAATGGCCAACCTTCACATAAGTGCTTGTCCATCATCTCCAGGCTGCAGCGGGATGATGAGGGGGCCTGGCAGCCAAAGCAGTCCTTGGAGAATATTAAGTCCAGGCAGCAATAAGCACGTTTGAGAAGCAATTGCTCTCCCAGCATCACTGCAGCCTTTTAAGTAATTCAGGCTTCACTGTTCGTGTCCAGTTGCCAAAAAGCAAATGAATTGCCTGATTTGAAAGACATTTGTTCTCTCAATTTTTTTTTGGCAGTCATGATGATCCCCTCATTCTCCTTATAATCAGGCTCTAAAGAATGTCATGCCTATGCACTAACAATTTCAAATAAACAAAGCATGGTTTTCAGGTGACCAGTTTGCTTCAATCTGCTTGCAGGCTGTCCCAGGGGAGCCTATGGAGCTAGCTGTTCTTTGGAATGTCAGTGTGTGGAACAGAACACCCTGGAATGCAGTGCCAAAAATGGTAGTTGCACCTGCAAATCTGGTTACCAAGGCAACAGATGCCAGGAAGGTACAATCTGATGATGGATTCTTTTCTTTTTTTTTCTTTTTTTGTGCTTCTGGAATAATAATGATCAAACTTTGTTCAGCACTATTTGGTCATTAATTAGTTAATCCACACCACTTTCCTTGGAGATGGGGAGGCTGTATTGATCTCCTGTTGGTGAGGAAACTGAGGCGTGAGTACAATACAATTATCTAACCTTGTCTTCTTGGCTACTGCTCTCAGAATTCCCTTTGCCAGCCTGAGCAGAGGAAGAAGATCGCACATCTTAAAATTATATCTGGAAACAATTGAAGCTCGAGAGCATAGACTCAGCAACCAAGACCAGGCTCTCCTCCAGCATGAAAGACTTTCTTTTTCCTATCTAAAAGCCAATCATCCAAACAAATTTATTAACACGTTCTTTAATGCTGAGAACTTAAATATTGATACCAGTGCTGTCATTTCTCAAATATCTAGATATCATATAATTTTAGACAAATATACAAGCAAAAAACCATGATTCCAATAATAAGGAACACGTAGAGATATGTGTGTGTGGCTTCATGGTGGAATTTCGGGAAATGCTATTCCAACCTGTCAGCAAGCCATCCCTGGCTGGTAGACTTCATGAGTACTTGTTTATGTTTCTGGTGTCTAGTCACCTTGTCACTGACTACCATTGATGCCACTTCTGAAGAAGGCAACTTTTGTCACCCTATATAGTATGTCTCATCTTCTAACCTAGCCTGTTCACCCATTACTGTTGGGTTTAATACTGACTGCCCGTTCTCTTGCTAGAATCCAGGTTCCATGTAGGCAGTATATCTGTTTGTTTCTTCTCGTATTTCCTCACCTCTGCAATAAAGACAGTGGTCAGTAGTTCTTTGCTTAAATCAATAAATGTGTGGGCTCATTTTTATGGCTTCCATACTTTTCATCAAGTACTAGGTATTCTTATTCAGGAAAAAATTGTCATAGCATATTTTGCTCTTTAGTGAAAAAAAAAAAAAAAGCACACATATGACAAATAAAAGGATCAGAACCAGTGGTAATTTGTGACATCATTTGAAACCAGAAGAAGACAAGAGGTTTAGATGGAAAACACTCAGTGTTGAGTTCACTCACAGAAGCAGAAGGATTGAAATTTGTCTTTGTATACCTTATGCACTCATTCAGCCTGCCCTGTGACTATAAAAAACTGTAGCAAGCCAAGCAGGTTATTTTGGTGGCTGGATTGTGACTCTCTAAGTAATGAAGAAAGGAACTTGAGGAAATGTAAGTCCAATCTCAAGCAAATATATTTAATACAAGAGTGCGTCTCATGCTACCCTCTCAACCACTGCCCCGATTTTTAAGCTTTCTATTTGTGTCCTCATGAGATGTCCTGTTCTGGAAGTAAATGCACAAGGGTATAATACTATGTACATACACCTGGGTAAATTTAATTTATTCTGGCGACATTTCCTTAAAGCAACTGCTGCATATACTATATTGGAAAATGCTCCTAAGTTCCCCACTGTGAGAGAAAATGAGTTGAAAGTGTATGTAAATCAGCAAAATAGAGAGGTCACCATAATCTCTGGAAAACATATTATTTTTCAATCAGATAACTTTGTCCGATTCTGATATTTTTGTCTAGCTAAGAAATAAAATTATGAATAAGACGAGGGCATATGAATGGATCACCATGATTGGCAGTTGAAATCAAGGCAAAAAGAGCCCTTTAAGAGTTGTGCAAGATGAAAATCAAGCCTGTTGTTTTTCTCTCTGTGTCTAAAGCGCTGCAGTAGCCCAAGTGCTCTGAGAGCCAGACACATCTTCAAAAATCCTACCCCCAGGCCTGCGTCTGAATTGTACATGAATAGTCAATTAAGCACTATTTCAGTGGCACAGAAGAACAGAGCCCTGAACAATCAATACCAACCTCAGTTAGCTTATCAGTGAAAGCTTCCAAAACCAGAAGCACCACTTTCTTCCAGTAACCTGTGATAGAGAAAGAAAATCCAGTTAAAAGCTGTCTCTGTGTCCTGGATAAAAGTTTGTATTCTATGCATTTAGACCCTGATACAGGCAAATCTCTAACTGTGGAGAAACTAGTGGTCCAGTGACCCCCCCCCTCACCCCCCATAAGCTCATTTTAGGAAACCTGTACAAACTTTGTACTATCACAAGAAAAATAAATCTTGATTCAAATAGTTCCAAGGCAGGCAAGTTCAAGTTAGGAACCATAGTGGGTTTCTCAAAACACAGCTCAACTGGCTCTGAGTGGTCCAGAGTCACTTGTGATGGAAACACTGAACTCTGAACCTGACAGACTTAGGACTGACTTTCAGCTTTGCGAACACAGCTTTATATGAAGCATCACCCCTATAAGCCTCATTTTAATAGAAGCTAAAGTTGGGATTGATGTGCGTGCGTGCGTGTGTGTGTGTGTGTGTGTGTGTGTGTGTGTGTATAAACATGATCTCATTATATGACAATATCTACAGAGGATATGGCTGCCAATCTAGTTTAGACATCTCAGAAAATGGCAATTCTACTATTCAGAGACTCTGTCCACCAAAACAGACACATTACAGCTGAGCACAGTGAACTGTAACTTTCTACCATTGCCAAGCATTTAGAGAAGTTTTCTTGTTTTCTCTGTGTTCAGAAGATACTTTCTCCGGTGTTTCTAATTGTCAGGATTTGGATAGTGGATCATGTGTCGTCTCTAAAGGGCCCATCTGCCAATAGTATCTATTGTTTGTCCTTTTCCACCGATAGTTCAAAAGAAATGTAATAGGACAGAACCCAGCTTCTCTTCAGCCACATTAGACACTTTACAAGGCTCTGCCTTCCCTAGGCTGCTCTTAGAGAGAAGCAAATCTGGAGGAGACAAGTGGAAAAGAGGCTAACACTCAGAGACAACCTTCTGTGAGTCTTTACAAATTATACCTCATTTTCATGTTTGTTCTGTACAAGCGCCTCCAAAGATGTATCAAAATGCCTTCCATTGTTATTGCCTTAAAAAAAAACCACAACACATTTTCAGCAATAGGGGGAAAAAGAGAAAGAAAAAGGCAGCTACTATATCTGTGTTTCCAAAGTGATGGACACAGCCCTGTGCTGATTTCTTCAGGGAATACTCTTGGAAGTGCTATAAATCCTCAAAGGCTATTGAACATTTCTTTCTTTGCAGCACACTACACACACACACACACACACACACACACACACACACACACACACACA
>JANHMN010000001.1:113630385-113691691 GCA_030674055.1 Rhabdomys pumilio
ACACACACACACACACACACACACACACACACACACACACACACACAGAATTTGCCAGTTCACTTAAGCAACAGTGAAAGTGAAACCTGGAACCATCTTTCTCTCTTGTTCTTATTTTACAAGCCTGCCCTAATGGCCTCTGGGGACTGGAATGTCAGTTCTCCTGTGGACTTTGAAAATGGAGGTCATTGAAACAGAAAGTCTGGAAAGCAAGACTGTGCTGCTGGTTACACAGGAAACTCCTGTGCCATGCATAAAAGAAATAAACACAGATAGGATGAAGATTAAAGTCAAGAACTTACTAGCTATATAAACGCTGTGTGTTCCTGAACACACAGCGTTTATACATCTAGTAAGTTCTTGTATACTGTGTATACAAGTATACTGTGAGAGGCTATTTGACTAACTGTTGTTGCAATGCTATTCCCAGTACTTGGTGGCTTTAAGTGATAATCTATTGTTTTTCTTCATTCTATGGGTTGTCAAGGATGGGCAACTGGTCTTACTGCCGTTACACATACACATCTATTTCAACAAGGAAGTCTTTTCAGGACAAACTGTACTTGGTTAAGCATCTCTGCTTTCAAACCCATCTGTGCCCCAAGATTCACCCCAGCTCCACAGCACAGCAGTGTCAGGATATTCCAAGAACTCTCCAAAATCAACAAGAGTGGACCAAAACCTAGTCTCAGAAGACACACATTAACACTTTTACCTCTTTTTGTTGGTTATGACACATCCAGAGGCAAGCCAGATTTAGTGGGGAAGACAAAGAGATTCCACTTCCTGTCTGGAAGAGTAGCAACATTTTATTGCTGAAGACCTGCAAGTCGGGTGATACAGTTACTGCCATGTGAAAACCAATGTCACCTAGCACGATATCTAGAGTTCTTTCAGAAAGCACGTTAAAAGATTCTAGACTAGAATACCAATTACACAGGAGAAACACCAGATTGAAGAGTCCTAAAGAAATGATTAGCTAAATTTGAAGGTGTTTGAGATACCCATAGACTGCTGCCTGCCTTGTCCCCTGCAGCTATAGGCATTCATGGAGCCATGTGACTTGTCTACCTGCACTATGTTCTCTGCTGGGAAGCACAGTCACCTGAGAGCTTCTGTAAAGCTATGGCCTGGACGATATTTTGCATAATGTTTCAATTGGCTTCAGAAGGTTGAGTATGAATTCATTGTTTTAGACTGTCTATTAGTTCACAAATAGGCATGGTAATCTGAATTAGCATTCCATGCTTAGGACCTTCTACAAACCAGCATGTATCTAGAAATAGAAACCCCCGAGGATGGTATTTAGCAGCAGACTAATCATCTAATTATTTCGGGAAATATACTGATGTCCCCAAGGATAACCTGCAAACAAAGAGTTACAGGCCAAGTCTGACAAGTTTCAGTTATAATGAGATTGTTTGGATCTCAGGACTGTCATCATAGCACTGTTGACAATCATTTCAATGGCATAGAAGTTCACCAGAGTAATAGCCAAACACCTTAACAAAGTTTTGCTTTAGGAAAAAAGAGGTGAGGTACATGCGTGTGTGTTAGGGGGTAAGGTAGGGGTCGTTTAAAGGTAAAGATTTACATATTCAAAATGTGGCTACTTCTGATTTGCTGTTTCCACAGTGAAATGACGTTTTCCCTTGTCTAACTCAGCCTTAATGGAATAATTGTTGAGCAGAGGGTAATGACATTTGTGTTCTTTCACTTGCCAGGTGATATAAATAGAGAGTTCGGTAGCTATTGAGAAAGGGAAGCCCTGTAGTCTTTCAAATACTCATTGTAATCGTTGCATAACAATTCTTTCATGCTAGGATTTCAACTTGTAGAAAATGTTTCACGATGCCTCCAAGAAAAGTCTGGTGGCGAATAACATTGACTTTAATGTTATTAACTAGGTTGTAACTCCATGTGTTAAATTGAATGGACAAAAATATTTTCTCACTCACAAGCCCAGTTGCATTTTACACTGAGACCCACAAACACAAATTATGTGATCACCACCATAAGTAAATGGATGGGCCTGAAGAGGAGAACTCATGAGGATGTGTTACAGGTTTGCCAAAAAGTGTATAGCATTGTTAAAGGCTTGAAGGCAAACATACGGCAATTCTGTAACTATTCTGTTATGGTGCTCATGGAATTTTAAAAGCTTGTTACTTTGCCTATAACTCTGCAACATGCATGAAGTACCTGGGTAAACTTTTGTAACAAGGATAGACAAAAACCTCACTTCTTTGGGTTCATGTGTGTGATAAGATGTGTGAACATGTGTCTCTGTGTGCTTGTGTTCGTGCTTGCTTTCACATGGAGGTTGCCAGGAGTGTTGCTCAGTTACCCTCCACTTTATTTTCTGATGCAGCTTCTCTCACTGAACCTATGTGCTATTGCTTCAGCTGGGTTGGCTGGCCAGTAACCTTTCAAAATCATCCCCCACTACCACCATTAATACAGTTATAAATATGGACCATTTTGCTTGAATTTAAAAAATAATAGTTCAAACATGTCAGTGAATGTTCTTTGACAGTTTTATACATGTGTATAACACACGCTGGTTACTCTCCCCCTTCCTTTTCTTTGTCTCTCTCACTCTGTGCCATCATGTCTTCTCTTTTGTACAGCTCTTTCTTTTGTTTTCCCCAGAGTTTAACTCAGGACTTCTGTATGACCATGGGTTTGAACCTGGCAATTGGAGACTGGTAGGCTCCCCACTGGGTATACAACTGAGTACTGTGCCTTGTCTCACCTAGAATCTGTTAGTTACCAATAGTTAAGCATCAAGTGGAAGGGGTTTTACGGTTTATTTCAGCTTTTATTTCTAGACAGCATGTAGAGGTAGCAATGATAGATTCACAGCCACAGGCATGTATGAAAATGTCATAGTAAAACCCATTGTTATGAACCATAAGCATATGCTGATAAAATTTAAATCGTGAAAAATTGTAAATACTTTTTCTATTAGTTAAAAATAAAGCAATCTCTGTGAAGGAAGCTTAGCTTTGTGTCATGTCACTGAATAATAAAAGAAGTTGTCCTGGATTTATATTTATCAGACCACTAGCTCTGAACCAAAGCACAAAACAGAGATAAAGGGTCTACTGGGGGCGAGGTTGATTAACTCAGTTATATCACAGCTGTGACTACTCTGATGGTGTTAGGGTTCATGATTTGGATGAATGCATAATATCTTGGGCCTTGACATTGAATACCATGGATAAAAAAAAGACTAAAAATTGTAAAATGTGCCTATTTGTGTGTTTGAAAACTTGTAGGAAGTCAGTGTTTGCTGTGGCCGTATTCATTTCTAGGATTATAGATGAATATTTTTTTACTCTTATCCAGTTGGAGATTTTCCATGTTTACTACTTTGCTTATTTTTCTTTAAGCATGTTAGTATATACTACTATCTTTGACTAAATATCTGTGCATGGTAATTATCTAGTTTAAATGTGGTTGCTTAGTAATTCCATTAGAGTGAACATTTTCCTCTAATCTTGCCTTATTTATTGTTCCTCAAATTTGAGACTCCTTCCCCTTTCTGTCCTGCTGGGCATGTTGAGTCTAATCCATCTATACACTACCAAAACTCAAGCAAAACCTTAAACAAACAAACAAACAAACAAACAAAAACAAACTTGTAATATTACCCTTTAAATGCTTCATTTTCCTTTCCTTAGAAATCCTGTTTTCAGCCTCTTAATAATTTGGTTATTTTATCTCAAATTTCTACCATGTGTCCTATGAGACAAATCAAATTAGATTCCTTCAATACAGAAAGAAGCCGTCAGAGAGAAAAGCGGGAAAAGACAGAGACATAAGAATGACTATGTTCATCCCAATTTCATCCATGCTTTACACATCATTGGATACAGCTCCAGGAAAGCCATCCTGGCCACTGGCCTAATCCTCCATCAGTGAGAATCTGAGGAATGTTTATCAACTGGATGAATGAAAAACAAGAGCCCTGGGTTGTGCAGCTTGTTGTGTTCCCACTGTGATGATTCCAAACACCAATGTGATGTCAAATGGTTCTTAAAATCTCCTGACATTTAGCAACTGGCTGTTGCAAGCTGGTAGTCATGAGATCAGCACACCCCAGGCTCCCAAACATCCTGTATTCAACACCTACAAGGAAATTCCCACCTTCAACTTCTCTTCCAGGAAAAACACTTTTCAGGGGATGTTTGTAAACAGACAACCAGTTTGACCTTTTTAGGTCAAATTAATCAACAAATAGTTTCTAACAAGAATTGACTTGTCATTTGGCTGGTCTACTTTATTTTAAATCAAAAATCATAACAAAGAGGACAAGTGGTGGGGGGAGGGGAGGGATGTCGGGGATAGATCACAGAGAACTTCCAGGCAGAGATAGGACAGAGAAGATTAAAATACACTGTACAATTCTTAAAGAATTAGTGAGAACATTAAAAAAAAAATCTGAAGTAATTTCAGATTCAAAAATGCAAACCAGAAGTATTGCTTTATGTATAAACAGCCCACATAAGCTTTTGTTCTAGAATCCATGTAGAATTCTAATTTAGAGAGATCCTTTGTTCCCGATTAAAAAAAAACAAAAAAACAAACAAACTTCTGAGATGATTTCCAACAACTTCTACCTCACCCATCCCAACCAGGGCTGGCATTTTATTACATACCTTTCTAAAAAAAAAATCATTATATAAAAGGGGAAAAAAGTATGAAGGAAAGCCAAAACAACCTGATGAATAAAAACATTTCAGAGCCATCCAATGTCTTGAGAATCAGCAAACGCAAAGATGTCAGATGCAACCAAATGCTTCTTCCTCCACAG
The DNA here is from genome assembly GCA_030674055.1 of Rhabdomys pumilio. Taxonomy (NCBI): domain Eukaryota; kingdom Metazoa; phylum Chordata; class Mammalia; order Rodentia; family Muridae; genus Rhabdomys; species Rhabdomys pumilio. The sequence continues at coordinate 113,635,205 of JANHMN010000001.1, forward strand.
CAATTGCAGACCTGATTTTTTAAAGTTGCTGTAAAATAAATTGTATTTAAATAATACATTTCTCATCCTTCCCTGCAGTGAGATGCATTTCCCTTACCAATCTGGTTCTCAGCAGGCGGGCCAGCCTGATGAAGTATCAGCAAAATGTCAGCTCCCACAGAGACATGTGACAGAGGCAACACAGAAGCAGTGACAGCCCTTTCCAAAAGCTATTGTGCAAATTCAGCTTTGAAATAGGGAGGTGGTGGACAAGGATGGGAATGTCTTTCCTTCCAGTTCTTCTCCCCGTGGTCAGAAGGAACAAAGGGATATAGTGTACCTCATGTAAGCCCATAAAGTCCTGTGTCTGGGTCTGGATTTAAGTAGATTAGAATTCATACCTGTGTTCTGAAGAAGCTAGTATTTGAGTTAGCTTTCCTATTCTCAAGCATATTCCCGTTGAATGGGGTCCTAGCTACTTCCCTACACAGTCACCTGTATAATGTCTGAGGATCAATTAAAAATTAATCTTCTTCTTACATTATAAACCTCATTGACCTCCCGATACTACATAAAATGAAGTCAAAACTCCAGGGCACTAAAGGTCCATTGTTTTCAATACTTTTCTCACCATTGTGACTGAATGTTTAAACGGCAGCAACTTAATGGAGAAAGGAATTAGTTCGGCTCTCAGTCTCTCAAACTATTAGCAGTTCTGATACTGTTCAAAAGTCCAGAGTTCAAGTCTCCTCAGACACTCAAATAACACTCTCGGCTGTGAGCACCCAATGTCTAATTTAAGTACCACAGAGTAATGTTCCTGTTGACAAAGAGAATGACAGAGGTGTGGCAAGTTGAACATGATATCTTTCTTCTTTGCTCTTCTTTATAGTAAATATACTCTTATTGGTGTGTGTGTGTGTGTGTGTGTGTGTGTGTGTGTGTGTGTAGTATGAATATGCACATGCAAGGGTATCTTGAAATTGGTTCTCTTCTCCCACCTTATGGGATCCAGGGATACAGCTCAGATGTTAGGATTTTACCCTCTGATCCATTTTCCTGTCCCCTCTTATTTTTATGGTTAGAATTCAAGGTTTTCATCTTTCACCATAGGTAAACAAACCAAACCACAGGTCCTTTCACTTCATCATAGTAGGGATTATAATTGTCTGCTTGTCAGTAGGAAGTACTATCATCACTTTCATATCCCCAGCTCTGGACTTACCAGAGATGCTCAAGAAAGACTTTCTAGCTTCAATTAACCAATGTCCTTGACAACTCTGTAAAGAAGTTTGGAGTTGAAGTTTCATAGGGTTAGTCTAGTAAAAGGAGGCATGATAAATACAGAATTTAAGAAACTAAGACAGCCAGTGACTTGGACAGAATAAGCTCACTGAATTATGAGGCTTGTTAAGATGCAAAGGGAGAGAGATGGAAAGATTCTCAAAACTACAGGCTCTACTCCAATTCTAAAAGTAGTTTTTAAAGGATTAGATAACCAACAGTATCAAAGAGTAGCAACATTTTATTCTTGGTTTATTGCCAAGTTTTTCCTTTTATTTCCTTATACTCTTGTCAACTAGAAAATAAATATGACACATTATCAATGTCAATGGACTAAATAAGAACTTGTACAGCCAGGCCTCTATACTCCATGCCAATATAATATTTGTTAGGGCTTCAAGCTGGGCCAAAGGCTAACTGAGGTACTAGGTTCTTCAAGCATCCCTAAGTCCCTACCTGTTACAAGGTATGGGTGGCATCTCCCATGCTCTGTCTGAACTCTCCAGACAAGGTATATATTCAAGCACATGAGTCCCTCGTTTCCCATGCCACCTATGGGGCTGTGATTTCTGCCAGTTCTCATGCACTCCTCTGAACAGATGTCTGAATTTGATAGTGTTATTAACCTTAGTGTTTTAGTTTACTTTCAATCACTGTAATAAACTCCACAACTGAAAGCACACAGAGGAAGGAAAAGGTTTATTTAATCTTTTTTAAAAAATTATTTTTTTGTTTCTGTTCCAAATGTTGTTCCCTTCCTGATTCCCCCCTCCCCTGCCCTTCTCCTTTGCCACTGAGAGGGTGTCTCTCACCCACCTAGAAACCTCCTCACCCCACCACTTCCCTGTGGGTGGCATTAGGTCTCTACAGGATTAGGTACATCCTTTCCCACTGTGGCCAAACAAGGCAGCCCTCTGCTACATATGTGCTAGGGACCACAGACCTGCCAGTGTATGCTCTTTGCATGTGAGCTCCCAGTGGTCCAGGTCAGTTGGTGCTGTTGGTCTTCCTATTGGGTTGCCTTCTTTTATACAAATGACAAGTGGGCTGAGGAAGAAATTATGGAAACAACACCCTTCACAATAGCCCCAAATAATATAAAATATCTTGGTGTAACTTTAAACAAGCAAGTGAAAAATCTGCATAACAAGAATTTCAAGTCCCTGAAGAAAGAAATTGAAGACCTCAGAAGATGAAAAGATCTCCCATGCTCTTGGATTGGTAGGATTAACTTAGTAAAATTGGCCATTTTACCAAAAGCAATGTGTAGAGATTCACTGCAGTCCCCATCAAAATTCCAACATAATTTTTCACAGACATGAAAAGAACAATTCTCAACTTCATATGGTAGTAGAAAAAAAACAGGATAGTGAAAACAATTCTCAACAATAAAAGTAATTCTGGGGGAATCACCATCCCTGACTTCAAGCTGTACTACAGAGCAATAGTGACAAAAACCACATGGTATTGGTACAGAGACAGGTCAATCAACAGAATAGAATTGAAGGTCCACACATCTATGGACACTTGATCTTTGACTAAGAATTCAAAACCATATAGTGGAAAAACGTAAGCATTTTCAACAAATGGTGCTAGTCTACCTGGCAGTCTGTATGTAGAAGAATGAAAATTGATCCATTTATCACAAAGGTCAAGTCAAAGCGGTTTATTTCATCTTAATACCTTCAGATCATGGTTGTCACTGAGTGAAGACAGGACTGAAAATCAGCTGGGCAGGTACCTGGAGGCAGGAACTGAAGCAGGGACCATGGAGGAAAACCAGTATTGGCTTGCTCCCACATGGCTTGCTCAGCAGGCTATCTTACACCATCTAATATCATCTGGCTAGGGGCAGCACCACCGACAGTGAATTGGCCCTTCTTTCATCAGTCATTAACCGGGAGAATGCCCCACTGATGTACCTAGAGGCAAGATGATTGAGGCATGTTCTCAGTTTAGGTTCCTTTTCCAAGAAGACTCTAGTTTGTGTTGAGTTGACAAATACCTAACCAGGGCATTTAACTTACAAACAAGGAAACCAAATCTAGGAAAACATAAGAAACTTATCTGAAATTAAGGCATTTGTAATTCACCATTAGATAATAGGTATAGTTCCATATGTTTATTCAAAAAAATGGTGTGAAGTGTTTACTACTGTAGCCAGATATTGTCAATCAAGAAAGGATAAAGAAATTTAGTTCCATGGAAAATAATCTATAAATCAAGTTACACTTTTCTGTTTTGAGCCCCACATTTGTACATTGCAATAAAAAAAGGCTGATTATCACAGCAGGGAACGTTACAGAGTTGTTGGTTATCACTATAGCCCGTGTTCCATTTAATGATGGATGAATGATGCTTTTGTTTGATGGTCTGCAACACGTTCCCCTGATTTTCATGGCCTGATCTGACTACCACACAACGCAATGACAGTTCTGAGTGGGACTTTGAGGTCAGTCAGGCCAACTGGATTCAACCGCATGCCAGATCCTCTATATTCTCCACTGAATGTAAATACTATTCTTCATCTAGTGGAAACAAGAACCGGAATCGCCTCTACCTTCTGTAGATGCCTGATGTTCAAGTTGTCTTTGTTTTCACAGGGCTTCCTAATCTTAACGGTGTTTAAAATTCTCTGTCTGTTGGTAAGTATAGCTGGCTAGCTGCCTCCACTAATCCATGATTATTCCAGAATTGAGTATCTGGCAGAGCACAAAACAAATGCTTTTATTTTTTTTTCTAAAGTGAGCCATCCAGAAGTTTTACTCTCTAATACACAAACCATTTGCAGGCATCAAGGCACATAGATTATATTCTCAGTAGAGATCATGGAGTATGCAGCTTACAATTTATATTTACTTAAGACTGGGTATTTCTCTTTACTTACCTGGCATGCATTATTCTTGCATTCTGATGTCCTATTATGGAAATGCAAGGATCAGCTTGACATAGAAAATTCTTTTATTTTTAGGTTGTTATTTATCCTACTATATCTAAATATTTTTCCTTTCTACTTTTTAAAACAATTTTAAAGTTCCTAAGCCATAGATTATGCTGGGAAATTTTCAGTTCACTGGAGGTTAATGGCATGTCAGGTCATAATATCATTAAACTTTATTCTAACCCTCCAATGAGACATGCTTTACATATCACTTACTGAGTGCTATTTGGTATATTAAACAAGATAAGATAACATCTTGCCCTCAAGGAATTTATATGCAACTCAGTGACTTAAAAAGGTGCATAAATCACTTAATTATATGTAAAAGAAGAAAAATGTAATGGATATTCATTTGCAGCTCTGATTAATCCTTCTGAGGTAGAATCCTGAAGGCTTCGTTGAAAAGACAGTATAACTGTTGGTATCAGACTCCAAACCCAGTGACATTACATCTAGGCGACCCCCACATCATTGCTAAGGCAACCGCCATACATTCCCAGAATTTACCTGGCTACCTCCCACTCTTACCTGCAAAAGGCTATGTCACCACCCGTATAAAACAGGCAGAACCCCCTGACCTCTCTCTCTTCTTCCTCTTCTTCTCTCTTTTGAGACAAGGTTTGTCATTGAACCTTGAACTAACCAATAGACTAGACTTTCTGGCATGTAAATTCTATAAACCTGCTTGTCTCTGCTCTGCAATGTTGCTAAGGTTACAGACACTTGCTGTCCCATGTCTGGTCTTTGGGATGGAAACTAGAGATCTGAATTCAGATCCTCATGCTCATGAGAACCTTAGTGGCTGAGACACTGTCTCACCAGTCCAGAGAGTTTCTTTGGAGGATGGCTTAAACATGAGCTTGGTATTGCATAGCACACTATTTTATATCTGCTCTGTCACTATCCCTATTTATTCACCCTCACCTAATTCTGAATGTGAATCCTGAGAAATGGAAAGACCTTTATAGTCATCATTAATTTTTATTGCATATAATCATTACTATAACCACAATATAATCATTGAAATTTGTTGAAAACTTAAAAAAATAGCTCTCTGTCTTAGCAAACAATATTTAAGCCATCTTAAAGCACATTCTCCTGTCTGTTTCAGCTCAAGCTTAGCTGTGAAGAACAGAGAAATGCTATGCTTCCTCTCTCTCTATTCATCTTATTCTTACTTCCCACCCATGAAAGATGGGAATATGTACAGTAGCAAATGTACTCTTTTATTGTGTAGTTGCCAGAAACGTCACCCTGTAGTCTGTTGCCTTCAAACATGGAACTGATATGAGCTTACAAATCACCTAGTTTTCTGAAAGCACACACTGAGCTCTGAGCAGGTTTGCTCAAGGGCCACTACAGCTGGTTTAAGGGACAAATCCGTAGAAATCAGAGGACAAAGGAAGCATCCTGACCCCAGCTCTCAAGGTAAAATATAGCATGGTCGTGAGTGCCTGCTGCTCCATTCCAGACTACTGGAGTCTTAGCCTGGCTTTTGCAATGAGGCTTTCTGAAGCATTAGGTAGGTACTTAGATTTATTTATTCTTCTTATGTATAAAATAAAATTAATAAAGAACCCACCCACATCATACATTCAGAGTCTAATGAGAATTAGCTAGGATACTTGGGTATATGCCTGAGAATGCTATATCTGGATTTTGTAGTACATAAATTTTCAACTTTCTGAAAAACCTCCACACTGATTTCAATAGGAGCTGTACCAGTTTGCATTCCTAGCAATTAATAAGGGCTCTCCTTTCCCAGTATGCTAGCCTACATGTGCTGCCATTGGTTTTATTGATTTTGTCCATTCTGATTGGAATAAGAAAAAAAATCTCAAAGTAATTTTAGCTTGCATTTTCTCAGTAGCTAAGGATGTTTAACGTTTTAAAAAGTGTTTCTCAGCCATTTTTGTTTCAGTTTTACAATCTCTGTTAATTCTACACCCTATTTTTAATTAGGTTGATTGCTTGGTGTTCAGTGCTTTCTTTCAGATTTTATATATATTCTAGATATAAATTCACTATCAGATGTTTAACTGGTAAAGAATTTTTTTTTTCCCATTCCATAGGCTGCAGCTTTCTTTGGATGCTTTATCCTTGGCAATACAGAGCTTTTTAGATGATTGTGGGCCAAGTTATTGATTGCTGGACTCAAAGCCTGTGCTATCAGTGTCCTTTGCAGAAAGTACTTTCCTGTTCAGTGAGTTCCTGCCTGTTCCCTACGTTCTCTTATATCGGGTTCAAGGTATATGGATGCATATTGTTGTACTTGATCCATTTAACATTTGGTTTTGTGCAATGTTGCGGGGTTGTTAGCTCGTGTGTGGGTAGGCATGGATCCTGTTGGGATGTTGTGGTTACTGGGTGTCTGCCACACCAGTCAGCTCCAGAGCAGAAGCGGGATTTTGACTGAGTTCACTCCATGCAACCCTGGGTGGATGCTACGGGGCTCCACCTCAGCTTGGGGAATCTCACTCAGTCTGAGGTCTCACAGGGACAGGGCTTCTGAGTGGGGTTCTCCAGGCTGAGGTGGCTGAGCCGGGAGGCCGGTGGTCTATGTCCTCCGGCTCCCAGACACACTGAGAGCCTTGGAAAAACGGAGACTAGGGGCATATGGGCTGGACAGGCCTGCAGCAGAGAGAAACAAGGGGGAGGGAAGCCCCAACAGTGCCCTGCAGGTTGAAACTCTTGGTACAGCACCCGCTTGGCTGGATTGCTGGGTCGGTTGGCTAGCTTGGTTAAGTTGGCAGCCTCCACGGCAGGAACGTAGAGAAGTCCTTAGGCAGGAGATTAGGCGGTGGCAGCGGTGGCAGTGGTGGCTGTGGCAATTGCTCATTAGTTAAAGGCCTTCACCATTCCCAAAGATATGAGGAAGACCATGGTTTTAAAGGGTTTATTGTCATAGGGGAAAGTAGATGAATTTGGCTGCACCCCCAACCCCCTGAAACTCAGGGAAGACCTGAGTTAAATTTGGAGGGAAGAGAGTTTAAAAAGAAATGCTTAATTGGCTACGCCCTCTGGCCTTTAGGTATCTTAGTATGTAGAGCTCCTGAGGCCCTGAGACCTGTAGTCACGCCCTCTACCTGTGGAGGGGCCGACAGGGGCATTGGCGTTGCCCTACATGACTGAAAGGCACTGATTAATGGAGGTCTTTGGCAGCGTGTCAGAAACCTGGGGTCTCGGAGCATGGTAAAATGTATGCCGTCCCTTGCAGGGTCTCCAGCCATCTATAGCCAGTGCTCCACCAGAAACCATGCTATCCTTTCACATCCCACACAATGTGTGATAGGTATGAATCTATTTTCCTTCTTCTACTTACAGCTATTCAGTTTGACCAGCACTATTTGTTGAAGATGCTATCTTTAGTCTGTGTTTTTGAAGTCTTTGTCAAAAATTCAGTGTATGTAGGTCTATTTAGAATTATGTGTTGATTTTCACTTCTGTTTCATTGCTCAACATGTCGGTTTTTATGACAATACATTGCTGTTTTAATTACTGTAGCTATATAATACAGCTTGAAATCTGGGATGGTGGTACCTCCAGCAGTTATTTTATTATTCAGGATTTGCATGTGTGTGCATGTGTGTATGTTTCCACATGAACCTGAAAATTATTTAGTCAAATTCTGAGAATAATTGTGAATTTTGTTAGAATTGTGTTGAAGAACATTTACACAATAGAATTTTACTCAACAGCTAAGAAAAATAAAATTTTTCTAGTAAAACTAACTAGAGCTAGAGACAATCATCCTGAGAGAGGTAACCCAGACCCCAAAAGAAAAATATTGAATGTTTTCTGTTATATGTGGACCACAACTTTCAGGATTTGATATGTGTGTTTCAAAGTAAATAACCAGAGAAGTTAGATAGCAAGTAACAGCTCAGGAGGGAGGAGCCGATGCTCCATGGAAGAGGTAATAGAATTTAGTATTATAAAGACATAAAGCAAAAACTAGAATAGGAGGATTAAATGAGAAGGGAGATGAGCGGGCAAAGGAAAGGAGAGAATACACAACGTTCTTTGTAAAGCTACATGGAAAACTACTGTTACAGAAGCTTTCTAAAATACGTACATACATAAGAATAATTTACATGAAGTCACCATACAATGGCATAGCCAGGGTCTCAACTAGAAATCGTATGCTACCAAATAAAACCCCCAGTGCCAGGAATGGGATTTATGTTGGTGATTCCTTGGCCAAAGGGATCCCTCCACTCAATTATCATGGGCTGTTGCCAAGATTATTGGTAACTCTCCAAACCTGATAGTAAAGGCCTGTTGCTGAAGACATTACTCATTTATGTCATCAAACATGAAGAACTTGGGTTAGTGCCCAACTAGAAATATTACCCCTGGAAGTTATTTTTCGCACTACAAGATACTGAAAAGTAATCACCAATTTCATACAGTTACAAACTTTATAATCTACAATAGAGACCTGCTTTCAGATATACTGGTGTATTAATGGTGCAATGTTATAGGAGTAACAGCAACTTTTTTTTTTCAGTTTAAGTACTACTGTCTAAGACGTAACCTATACATACCAGCTAAAGTGATCAAGAAGCTTAGATTAGATTGGTCACAGGCATAGGGGAAATCTACTACTGTCATTCCGATAAAGGAATGTAGCAGGCTGGAGAGATGGCTCAGCGGCTAAGAGCACTGACTGCTCTTCCAGAGGTCCTGAGTTCAATTCCCAGCAACCACATGGTGGGTTATAACCATGTGTAAGGAGATCCAATGCCCTCTTCTGGTGTGTTTGAAGATAGCAACAATGTACTCAATAAATAAGTCTTTAAAAAAAATAAAGGACCATAGCAATAACAATAGCAATAAAAATATTCCTAATGTTGTATTGCTGTACTCAAAAGTAGATTATCACTGAATCCTTTGAGAGAAGCTTTTTCTTCCAATAAATAGTAATTAACAAAGAGATTTACAACTGGATAGTATGTAAAGAGTGAGAGTCTTTGGAGCACTCAGTCTCAAATAGGATGTCTTCATCAAAGACCTCCCCTCAAGGCTAGTGATCTATGTGGAAAAGGAGGCAAAAAGATTTTAGTAGTCAGAGATGGCGGATGACTCCAATGACACAGCATCTTCTAGACACAACAGGACGCATACACATGTGAACTCAGACTGTAACAGCACACATAAAGCACGTACAAGTTTAAACCAGAAAGAAAAATAAATCACAGCGCTGAGAAGGGAAAGTGAACACAAAGTTTTACCTCTCACTAAGAGGTATTTGAAGTTGACATCTGCTATAAAGAGGAGGAGGATACATTTTTCCAATTGAGTGTTTGAGTGTCAGGGTCACTGGGTACATTAGCCAGACTCCACGACTCACACTCAGGAGTAGTTGGTCAATGTAAAGTGGATTCTGTGTTGCTTTGTTTTGTGTACACACTTTTTGTTTTGTCTTCTCTCTCTCTCTCTCTCTCTCTCTCTCTCTCTCTCTCTCTCTTCTTTCTCTCTCATCTGTTTGCTTTACTATATTTGGGAGTATGATTTTTTGTTATGTTTTGTTTTGTTTGATTTTGCTTTTGATATTGAATTTATGTGAGGGGGAGGAGTGCAGGATCTGGAAGGTGTTGGGGGAGAAGAAAGATTATGATCATAATATATTCCATGAAACAAAAATTTTGATTACAATTTTATAGAAAGAAGTTTGGATAGGAGAACCACTAACATGGAAATGGGCTTGGCAAGATGACTGATGTAATTAAGAACCTACTGTGTAAACTGAAAAGACTGATGAGAATCCATCAAGGGCCTGCTATTGGCCATGATATACAGAATGTAAAAATCAGTGAAAAACACTCAAATTGGCTTGGAGCAGAGGGGAAAGTTGACCAACTTAAAGCTAAATGTGACCTGAAGATGTGTTGTGGGTGGTTGGCAAATGTTTTAAAACTAAACAATTCAACATTTGAAAGATCAAAATGCTTATGAATGCTGAACTATCACTCCTGTGTGGAAATATGTCTCTACTCTTATGTGCTCCTAATTCCCCAAGTAAGGCGGGTCCTTTCCAGTTGGTTTAGACTCTGTAGTTCTCTGAGGGCTCATATGGTCAGACTTACCTGCTCTTTCTTTGTATGAGCTGTGAGGTCTCAGGAACCTCTTTCTGTGGTTCTTAGGTTAGAAACTATGAAGAAGAGATAGAGATGTCCAAAGACATGATTCAGAAAAGAATGTCTTTCAAAAGAAAGAAAACATAATTGCATAATTGTAATCTTATATACTATTTACAAAAGGAATAGGAGACCTGGAGAATTTGAAATGTAGTGTGTTGATGCATATGGAGTGCAGGCTTAGAAAATAAATACATACATACATAATTGAATGAATGAATGAATAAATAAATAAATAATTAAATATATAAATAATATAGAAATTAAAGCAGCACCTGTAGATAGACAGGTCTTTCAGAAAATATGATGGTAAAGAGTAACAAAAGCATTTCTTTTCCTTGACCAACAGAAGGCTTAAAGTCTTCTTTGGATATGCAGGATGCATCAGTCCTCCTGGTCCTCTGCCAATGGTATTTCTCTATCGACCAGTTCTTGAGTTTCATTTTCTCCTGCTCCATAAGCTGAGGCCCGATCCTCCATAGGAAGGAAGACTCAGAAGCCATGAAACTTACTGAAGTAAAATTAAGCATTTGGAAATTTGCTTTGATGTAAGACTTGTAAAAATACATAGAAATGTGTTGCTAGATAGTTCTAGTAGCAACTGTTTTTTTTTAAACTCAAGAAATGCCTTATTAAGAATTTTAGTTTGACTGTGCTCCCAACACATGCAATATTGTAATATATTTTCTAAGTCATACATTTTTTAAGATATTATAATTCCTCTTAAAATTTAAGAGGCCTGGTGCTGGAGAGATTACTCAACAGTTAAGAGTACTTACTGCTCTTACAGAAGACCTAAGTTCATCCCCAGCACCCAAATCAGGCAGCACACAACCACCTATAATTCCAGGCCAAGGTGATATAATGATGTCTTCTAGCCTCTGTGGTCATCTGCATTCACACATGCATATATTCACACACAGTCATACCCCTATGTAGAAGATTAAAAACAAAAATAAATCTTTAAAAAGTGTAGGTGTGTCTTAAAAATCTGATTGCCTGACAATGTGTAAACAAATTTGAAATTTTCTAACATAGTCTGTTGTCTAGGAGCATCAAAAAAAAAGTGCTTGGGACTGTATTACAAATAAATTCCATCTCTTAGGCACAGGGAGAGCTAGGGTGGAAAAGAAAAAAATCAGAATAAATATCTGTATTTAATCAATTTCCAACAGTTCGAAGTAGCTCAATTTTAAAAGTCTGATTAATTACCATTGTTATTTCCAAGTTGGGATAAATAACTGTTGTTGGCTTTAGAGAAGGTGGTGAGACTCAGCCTGAGATTGCTGTATTTGCTTCTCTCTTTTGCAGCAAAAATCACAGGCCCCCAAATCTAGAAAAACATCCCTGTGCTATTTTAAGATGCTGTGGATCTAACTAACTGGGTTCTTGTGCCATCATTAATCAGCTGTCTGAACAAGGAGAAGAGAAAGAAGGAGGCAGCAGGCCAGGGAACGAGCCTTGCTGCAGCACAGTAACAAGGAGATCCAGCTTCTTACATTCAGCCTGTGTGAAAAGAGCCACATAGTTAATATGTTCTGGAAGCTTCCCTTGCAACTTTTCCACACTAAAGGCAATGACTTTATGACATCCTTGAAATTGCTTACGTATTTCCACAAGGATGGTGTTTGCTAGCATCTAAAGTGTATTTTATCAAATGAATTTACTTTTAATTTCTATGTTCTAACTTATCTTTAGGAGAATACAAGTGGTAATATTACCATGTCAGCCTATCCACAGAGAGAATGCATAGACGTTTTTATTTTATAAAGAATGTCTGTAATACAAATAGTGATAAAACATTGGCTAAAACTGTCTAATTTATATCTCTGTAGTGACATTAGGACAAGAAATTAGCGCTTTGCTTGTTACTAAATAATCTCATATCTAGTATCTTACTTAAACTTGGAAGTTTTTCTAAGAAAAATATCCACATCAATTCCAGAGTCTGACAGAATAGTAGATAAGTGACTTCTGGATATCCACATCAATGCTATAGTCTGGCAGAAGAATAAAGAAGTGAGTTCTGGCTACATTTAGCCATCTCTGTTATTGTTTTCACCAAATTTGAATTATTGAAAAATGTAAAGTCTTACATTTGAATACGGACGTTTAGACACATTTTCTCTTCTGTTCTAGAGATTTAGAAACCAAAAGTAAGATAAATGTTTTTAACAACACAAAAAGTTGTGTATGCCATGATGGGTCAGCTCAGGAGTGCCTCTGCACCCTCTGTAATGGGGAGTATTTCCACACACTTAATATTCAAAAACATTATCTACTTGACAAGACAGTGAAGCAGTCCACTCATCTATGCAGGGATAATTTTTCAAATTTTAACAATTTTATTAGTCCCTGGCAAGGCCTTTAAAACTTTGTGAAGAATATTAATAACTCATTAATGGTTAATTACATGCCGGCTTTGAAGTCAAGGAGTTAGAGTGGATTTTAGTCATTTGAATTAACATGCATCACTTCTGAAAAGAGGCCATAGTGCAAGTTCCTTTACCTCCCTTGTTAATCCTGAACTCTCATTCGTAAAAACACAAACATAGAAACATGAATTTAATTGTCTTTCACCAGTAAATGAGCAATGTACCTGCAGGAAAAGGGTTGGTGATTAAGAGTGTGTGTCCCCGGAAGAAGGGAGGAAGAACAGATTAACGTTTTAACCTGTGTAACTCCATTTGATATCTGAGGACAGACCAGAAGTGGCGCCAGCTATGAAATCTGCACTATGTAAAACCTTTGTGTTGTTCTCATTGTGTCTGACTATAAAATTAATTTAAGCAAAGGAGCTGGGAGTAATAAGACTAACAAATTCTAAGTAGGGATGAAGAGATGGCAGTCAGTACAATTCAAGCATAAGGACTGAGTTTGAGCCCAACATTCACATAAAATTCCAAGCATAGCAACACAGGTCTGTAATCCCAGCACTGGGAAGGTGGAGTTTATGCCACCTTAATTAGCGTGGTTACAATCATTGTCACTCCTATAATAGAGAAAATTACAGTTTCCTAGTCTTTCGAAGGAATTGTTGTTGTAAACACCTGTAAATCAACCCTCAAAGGTTTATTGATTTTCTTTTTTCTTTCTTTCTTTCTTTCTTTCTTTTTTTTTTTTTAAAGTTTCTTTAGGAAAAATGGTAGCTCCTGGGAATTCTAGAAGTTGAGTTAGGAGTCTGCCAGTCAGCATTGCCTGTTTCCTCTGGTCCTGGAGCTCAGGCAGCACATGAATTGGTTTCCAAGGAAAGCATTCCATAATCTGTATGCAAAGTAGTGTTTTTACATAGCTGAATGTCAGATCCAAATGTAAAGCTGCCTGTTGCCTCAAGTGTGAAATTCATTCTCATATAAATTGTATGTTTTTTTTGCAACTCTAAAGATGCTGGTATTTGAGGCCTGGGCTGCAGAGGTGTGTGTGTGTGTGTGTGTGTGTGTGTGTGTGTGTGTGTGTGTGTGCTGTGTGTTGCTGGTGAAGAGTCCTAATCTCTGTGAGCCCTTTCCACTTCATTGACAAACCAGAAAAGAATTCGCAGGGAATCTTCTTGACCGAAGCCATCAATGTAAAGGACACAAGGATATACATTTATTTTGATGTCTTTATGATATTTTACCGTCTTCCAATTTTTAGGTTTTCCAATATGCTATGAGCACACATGCGTTGATAGAGCCCATGTTTCACATTAAGTGGTTTCTCATGTCATTTAAATTCAAATATGAGAGATTGGATGCCAGTATATTTTCAAATTGCTTTGTTGGTGGAGGGTCTGCTCAGATACTCAAGATCAATATTTAAAAAGAAAGGGTATGAGGATGTTTGTCTTGGTTCATTTCCCTCATGGGATCCATGGTCACAGTTGATACCTGCCTGATGATTTCAAAAGTCTTGCCATTTTTCTCAATGTGTTTTATTTTGAGCTTTTGAGGCTAGTCTCAGTTCAAAGCATCCATTTAGGATAAAAAAAATTTTGGTTAGCTTTGCCTATTCATGAAACCCACTTTTCATCAGAGCCCACACCACAACACTGCTAATCTTCCACTGCTTTTGGAAGCTGGTTTTTTTTTTGAACTACTTTTTCAAATACTGATGGTCAATGACAAGAAACTTGTATGCCCATCATTAGAAACAGACTTCTCATTTAGTTAAAGTGCTAAAACAGATAACTGCATTTCTAAGGTCATTCTTCATGCTAGTTCTATAGGGTATAAAGAATTGTATCCAATATGACATAATGAACAGTGGTAGTAATACAGTAACCTAGAATAAAGAAAAGGATTATAAATAGTAGCCTTTGGATGGGTAGCTTATGCTATAATGTTGAACAAGATTGTATAGCTATTAATGTGACTCATAGACCCCAATTATAATTTCATGAAGCAATTGCTATGTTATTTCTCGATAAGCCTTAGATAGACTGGGCAGCCATGCTTATCTAGGCTTAGATTAGCTTCTTATGTCTGTGGTTGCCTGACAGGTCATCTGTAGCTGGCAAGTACAAAGTAGGCTCCTAAATCCCAGAGTCAGAACTGGCATATCCCACTTCTGCTGTAGTCTACTGGCCAGCACAAGGTGACAGACAGCCCGAATTCCATGAAGAAGAATATAGGCTGATGCACTACAAGAGAGGGGCTAAAATGTACTCTGTAGAGGGAGATATGAGCTGGGTAGAGGATGTTGGCCAGCTCTGTAACCAGTCTATGCCTAAGCCTTCACAACTCATTATAGGTTATATTGGGTCCCTCCACACCCTTTATTCATATATGCTAGATGATGCAACCTCCTGTGGTAAGCTTCGTAAATCACAAATGATACAGGCGATTACAAATACTGCCTCACTGTGATCTAACTAGAAAGCTTCATATTACTATTTTTCACTAGTTATGACATTAATATATTTTTGTCATTGAGTTTACTTACCATACTTAAGGGATTTTTAAAATAACATGTTCGTATGTATATATGCATGTGTGGGTATATTACGGTTCACCATTTGCTTCTGCCCGCATGCCGATAGTTTGTCACTTTTGGGCACTCTAATGTACCACTTGGCTGTTGTTGCTAATAATTCTAAAAATGGGCACTCAGAGAAGATGGGACCTTTTCCACTGGTACTAACTGCTGTTCCATACAGGAGAAATCTAGATGAGAATGTCAAGACACATGTTTATGCATCCTTCTGTGTGGTGGCTCTGATAGAAAATCTGTGGGCTCAGCCATAGGGGGTTGCAAAATATGGCCCATAATTTAGCACCTGGAGTGGCTGAGTTGATAATTCTCCATCAGCTGCAGAGCTGTCATTTCCATTAAGACTTTAATGAACACCAACAAGCCTTCCTAATGTGCAGAACACAGAGGTACCTCATCCTCTGCCCAGCAAGCTGTTAGGGGATTGCAAAGATGCTGGTGTGCCTGAGGAGCTGAGACCTGTTCATCCTTACTTCTTAAATCTAGACACAGAATTCACTTTGGGGTTTGTATTAAGATGAGACAAGAGAGGAAAAAATAAATTGTTGGTAAAGTTAGTGGAATGCCTGTTTCTCTATCTACCCACAGCTTATTACTGTTGTGTGTTATTTCCGGTAGTACTTATACCAGTGATCACGAGGGACCCTTATAGACATGCTGATGCCTCTTGGGTGGTTTCAGAAATATACACTTTATAAATAATTCTGCCTATATATCTTATGTCTCCAGGACTCCTTTCTATTGGCTTTGTTTGCCGTGTGTATATTTGCATGAAAGCAGGCTATTTGGATATGTGCCTTTTGAGAGTTATTGCTTTTCCTTTAATCTAAGCCAGAGTCACACGTTCTGAGGTAGTCAGGCCCACAGTAAAGAAAAGATATGTGAACTGTAGTGGAAAGCATGATGCAGCAACACATAAAGCTCAAAGAAACCAATGCAGTCTTAGCCAAATTGGATGTCTCTTTCTTTTTAAAGCAAGTTTATCGTGTCAGGATTGCAAGTCAACTGTTTGGATTGCAATTTAATGATGTAGAGTCAGAGGGTGTTCAGAGCACTACCCAATAGGTGCATATTGTACAGAGACATAACATGTCATCACGATGGATGTTGTATGTTAGAATCAGTGAAATACAATGGTAAGTTAACTATCATTTTATCTTCCAAGGATATTAACATGAGCATTTACAGTCCAGCTCTTTTTATAGTTTACCCTACGTTGAGTGAGATAAAGGACAAAGTCAAAGTTAAATTTTGGTTTCTGTTTCAAATTTTGGGAGAAAAGTAACACAACATAGATAGTCTGAAGTATGTGTAGTTTTACTGTCATGTTTTGTGAGTAGTGTCAGTGGCATCCATTTAAGAGGACATATATTTAGCTCTTTTGTCAGTACTACTGAAGCCAAGTCTCTGGGCAGAGGGTCCTGTATCTGCATTTTAATTCAATCCCCTAGGTACTTGTCATTCAGGTTAACATTTTGGAAACACTGCTAAGCTTATTCTCAGATTCGAAGTTGATATTTGCAAACTGTTACATGAAGACCTCATTAACCCAAGTCTCCAAGAATTGTCTCCATACATAAGGATGCATCATTTTGCAGTTGATTTTGCAAAGGACAGCATAAGAAATGACAGTACATATGCTAACTTGTCCTTTTAATAAATCATGGACCCATAGTTCACTGCATTCCTAGGACCATGTGTAAACACATGGCGGCACACTTCCTTCCTACCAAACCCAATCGCTTGTTAAATCACAACCTGCTGTAGAATATGATTCTAAGTGTATACAGTAAATCCTAAGTGTATACAGTAACCAATTTTCAGAATGAAGAACTCTTAGAAATTGGCATTCAGATCAGGGACTAGAACATTCAGGATGTTGTACAAGCTCCTCACACCTCATGCAAGGGTTACCTATGTTGTGACTTTGATCACTGTGACATTGGACATATTGAGTTTCTTTCCCTACACGTGTCTGTCAGACTCATATGTAAGAGAGACCTGTCTCGATGTTGGTTCATGTTCAGTTTAGCATTTCAATTTAGGATTACTCCCATTCTATTTTATTCTTGACTTCT
This sequence comes from Rhabdomys pumilio, assembly GCA_030674055.1. NCBI lineage: Eukaryota > Metazoa > Chordata > Mammalia > Rodentia > Muridae > Rhabdomys > Rhabdomys pumilio. The sequence continues at coordinate 113,652,595 of JANHMN010000001.1, forward strand.
TTGTTGATCCATAAGAAAGTATTCCATACTTTCAAGAAAAGTTACACCTTCGAAGACTGAACCTTGTCTCACACAGTTTGTAAGGATGAAGGGATTATGGCTCACAGTTTCTCTTGGGAATCTGTTGAAAATGTCAACCAGGCTACGTCTTTGAAGCCTTTGTTTGGTGCAATTACTCCTTTGACTTTGAGCAGGAGGCTTCAGTTTACACTGAAACCTCTTCCTAGGGCCTCATAATTTGGCAGGTCGATCTCTAGCACCTCCTGGAATACCTTTTAGCTTGTGATTCATATGAATAGCACTACCTGCAACACTCATCTATATGCATTTAACAAGTGTACTATGTGTGTCTGTTAGGTGTACACCTAACTATATGTTCATATAACTCATATGCTTTGTGATTATTGAGAGGCCAAGAAAAGGCATTCCATTGTACTTCAGAAATTTATGAGCAAGACTTACTTAGCCCCACAGTGGAGTAGTTCTGGCTTGTTTCTCATGGCTTGTTGAGCCTGGACCACCTGCACAGAAATGACACTGCCCTCAGTGAGTTGGTTCCTCCTGGATCAATCATTAATCTTGAAAATGCTCCAAAGGACAATATGCTGGGGCATTTTCCCAATTGAGGTTTCCTTTTCTCATATGACATTAGGTTGTGCCAAGTTGACAAAACTAATTAGGTGTCCAGAAGAACTCCTTCTCTAGTTATTAATAGTGGTTACTTTATCTTGTTGTTTGGAATCTGTTATTTTTAATTTCTGTTGTACTGTACTCATATTTAAGGGAGGTTGTCTGAGTTTCGTTAGTCTTTAGCTGCTCTTCTTCTGTTCCTCTCTGGTTTCCTATGGGAAGTGCATGTTATAGATAGCTTCCATAGCATGTTATAGATAGCTTCCATAGCATGTTATAGATAGCTTCCATAGCATCAAGATACACATTGTCACTTGCTTAATAATGTCATTTGATAGACAGAGTTTCATAGTTATAATATGGTGTAACGTATCAATTTTTGTTTTTATTTTGTGTCCAATTTTTAAATCTCTGTTAAGAATCTTTCATTATGGGGCTAGAGTGCTGGCTCACAACCATCTATAATAGAATCCAATGCCCTCTTCAGGTGTGTCTGAAGACAGCGACCATGTACTCACACATATAAAATAAATCTAAAAAAAAAAACCCAAAAAACCCTCCCATTAAATTGTTTTCCTAGAAGTTTCTTTATTTCCCCCATTGGTATTTTCTTATTTACATTTCAAATGTTATCCCCTTCCCGAGTTCCCCCCAGGAAAACCCCTGTCTAATCCTCCCTCCCCTTGCTTCCATGAGGGTGTTCCCTTACCCACCCACTCCTCGCCTCCTGCCCCCATATTTCCCTACATTGGGGTGTCGAGCTTTCACAGGACCAAGGTCCTCTTCTTTCATTGATGGCCAACAAGGCCATCCTCTGCTACATATGCAGCTGGAGCCATGAGTCCCTCCATGTGTATTCTTTGGTTGGAGGTTTAGTCCCTGGGAGCTCTTCGGGGGTCTGGTTGGTTGACATTGTTGTTCTTCCTATGGGGTTGCAAACCCCTTCAGCATTGCCTCATATCTCACATTTAAATTTATAAGTTATCTAGCAATATATACAGAGGATAATAAGCCTTCCATAAGCTCTCTAACAATGTATACAGAGGATAACAAGCCTTCCATAAGAGGGTTTATAATAAGAATTCAAATGTGGCTTTACAATTAAAAACCAATCAGTGTGGTGCACCATATTACTGGGGAACTTAGGACAAAATTATATAATCACATTAATAGATTCATAAAATCATGTGATAAAATCCAATATTCATTATAACAACACTATACATTTTTAAACACATATACTCCTTTTGCAATCTAAAAATAGAACTTAAACTGATATTTATGCACAAACCTCTCAAAATGTAGCTGCACTTTTACAAAGTTGTTATAGGGGGAAATAATATGATTTTTACAACTAATCTACAGGCCTACCTAGAGCAGACACCATCCTCTGTAATAAAATGAGATCAGGAGAACAAGACAAGGATCCTGCTAATTCCTCTCATCCCCACACTGTCCTGGAGGTCCCTGCAGGCCAGTAAATCAGCCAACAAGGCTTATTGGAAAGAAAGGTATAAAACTGCCACTCTTAGTAATGACTAAGAAATTTAAGAGGTCCAACAGCTTATTACAATTGATACATATTTTTTGCCAAATCATAGGATGTTCTATCAGTAAATATAAAAGATATCAGAACTCAAAGAAAACTAATTTTTACAGATACTACTCACAATCAATCAGGGAGTACTAAATATTAATAAATAGATTGTGGGACTGAGGAGATTACTCACTCAGTAAAGCATTTGCTATGCAGGCATGAGACCCTAAGTTCAAATCCGTAATACTCATTAAAAGTTAGGTGTGGCAGGCATACATGCTTATAACACTAGTGCTCTGGAGCAGACACAAAAGCATTCCTGGCTTGGGTTTTGCTGGCCATCTGTCTAGCTAAATTTGTAAGCTCCGTGTCCAATGAGAGATATCATTGCAGAAAATAAGGCAGAAATTGATCACCTTCTACATGTACATGCACATGTAAACATTCACTCACCCCTCAACACGGACCTGTGCATAAATAGGAGTACACACATGTAAATGAAATAAATGAGGTACAAGATGCATCTAAGTTAAAATGCTACTAAGTTGAAAGTACAAGAAGCTAAGGATATGGAAGCATATATCACAGCTATTGAAAAGTGTGGTTCAAAGTGACGTTTAGATCTAGCTCAAACACAGCTTAAAGACCTGCAGGTTTTAGAATCACAAAATCTGCTGTAAAATGTACTTGGAAGAGCAAAGATTGGAGAAGAGTCGGGACAGTGTTAAAGGATGAGAACTGAACTTTCACTATGACCGAGAACTACAGCATTCAGCTAACGTGTTATTGGGTCAACTAGAGCCAAGCTGACCACCAAGCACAATCTTAAAAAGTTAGAAAATTGACTTATGATAGATTCATGATGGAGCTAACGTGAACTGCATGTGTTGTGGTGTCTTCAAAAGACAGTGAATCTGAGTTTGTTAAGTAGTCACATAAAAAAGAAGTGGACCTTGAACCTTAAATGGATGCCACACACATACCAAAGCATGTTTAATTTTTTTTTGTTTAACCATTCAAAATAACTACCTATTATAAATAATTAGCATGCTTTTCTTAGTTAGGGAATTATATTTTCTTAGTGGAATTGTTTCAGTTTTTCTATCTAGAAGCTTACCTCTGCATCATGTCTGATTACAGTCATTTTGGTAAATCTAAGCTTTGTGACACTGTTTTGTTTGTCCCTGTATTGGGTGGCAATTGTTCTTCCAGCCTTGCCTTAATGATTCTAGTTTGTGGCTTTCTCTTTTTTGTGTGAGATATTTTTGCATCATTCTTTGAAATAGGCAGTGTATAAATAATGGATAAATCAATCAATGAGGCAAGTTAAACTTCACTTGAAGATTTGAAGCTTGACTGAATTGTCAGAAAGAATTATAGCTCATAAAGCAATCCCAGTAATTACACTTTGATGAAATTACAGCTGTCCAACAGCATTTTGCTAATACAGATTGCAGGTATAAATATTACATAGGATGTTCTTTAAATGTTAACGTATGTGTCAGTATTAAAAGTAAGTAGCATTTACAGGGAGAAAGAATCTACCTCTCATCAATTTTATGTAGTACATATTGAGACAATGGATTGTTTCTTTTTTAAGAAGCATAGTCTAACTATCAAAGTATCCTGCCCATGAAGAAAGATTATATATAAAAGATATTGATTTGAAGGAGGGAAGGTTAGAGGCAGGACGGAAATGTGCACACTGTTAGCGATATTAGGTCTCGGCTTTAGAGTTAATGGATCTATCTGCATCAGAATCCCAGTTCTGACTGTAATGACTATGTCATCTTATGTCTTAAACTATTTATGTATGTTTTTATTAGAACTCGATTGCTTTGGGCTTGAGAGATGACTCAGTGGTTAAAAGTACTGACTCCTTTCCCAGAAGATCTGGGTTAAATTCACAAACACCACATGGTAACTTACAACTATCTGTCTCTACAGTTTCAAGATCTAATGGCCTTTCCTTCTTCTGCAGGCACCGGGTATGTACATGGTTTGTAGAATCCATGCAAATGAAGCACATACATAGAAAATTTAAAAAGTAATAATCGAAAGGCCTCAATTCATATCACAATACCCATCTCATACAGACTGAACTCAAAATACAGCCAAGTGTAGAAATGATACACATTTTTTTCAGCAGTCTATTTTTACTAAATGTTGATATTTTTCAGAGATTATTTTTGACATTTGGCATTTGGACACCTATATGAAGCACTCAGATTGGCTAGGCAGTAGCTTGACTATAGAACAGGCAAAAAGTCCCAGTGACGTGAGGCAAATGAGCAATCCAGAACACCATGTGCAGGGCATCCGTTGTGATGTGAACCTGGGTGAGGATGCAGGCCAGGAAGGTTTAACCTCAGCAATTGTAGAAGCTGTTTCTCCACTGCTCCACACACCACTGCCTGCAGACTCTCAGAGTTCCTGTTGCACCTAACACACATGCCAATCATCACCAAGACACACCACCCACACCACAGCAATAGTCACTTTCTCAAAATAACACCGTAATGGTATTTGAATCAACTTAGGGGAGGATGATTTTCAGCCTTGGGTCTTATCTTTTACTAGGTGAAGACATTTTCTGCAATAGAACCCAAAAAGTACTTTACCAGGTGGACTCAAAGGACCCAGAGAAAACCTTTGATTCAAATTGAAAATTCAGTAGGGCAAAACCTGAACCAGATGTGTGCACTGCTCTGGGAAATCTGTACGTATTCACAGGTATGGATGGGGACATTTTATGTCCCTTAGTTTGGTAGAGCCTGGGTTCTGGCGTTTTTGGGTTCCATCATCTTAAGAAAAAGTATACATTGTCAGCAAAGTGATGCTCAGCCCACGCTGCACTCATTCATCTCTTCTGACACCCATATCTATTGCATTACTTGACTTTTTTCATAATGCTAGTGACCAGCCAGGTGGTATTGAGATGTAAAAACAGGAATATTGTTAGAATGTTAACCTCCAGGCAACCCATCCATTCTAGGTAATCTCACAGCACTAAATGTTTTGTTATTGGTCAGGAAGAGAAAGATATTTTACTCTGATGTCATTTCAAGCTCTTGAGAATTCTGTGCCACCCATACTAGAATTATGTGAGTTGTTTGTGGGGCAGAGATCAGAAGTCACCCAGGGAATCAAAATACATAAAGGAATATCAACTGTCTTAAAATTTTGTCTCTGCTGGGAAGACTTAGAGGAGACGGTGTAACGAATATCAACACGCTCAGTTTCTTTGGTTGTGAGAAACATGAAGACATGCAAATCCCTGAATTAAAGATACTAGAGAAGGGTACTCCTCAATGTCACTTAAGTGAGGCCTCCCACTCAGGGAACTACTAAGCTGAAGTGTGAGTTATTTCAGAGTGAATGTGCCCCACTGTTCATGTACAAAAAAAAAAAAAATCTGTTGCTTGTTCTTGTGGAGTCATTTACACAGACGGGATACTGGGTGCAGTCCTCAGCGCTTTAGGCAGACTGAAGTTTCACACAGGTGACTATAGTTTCTCATTCATGCTTTGGACCAATGATTGTTATCCAAATCCCAGAATCATCTCTCAGTTTATCATGGCTTCAGAAACCACAGCCTGACACTCTGAGGCTGTCACTCACGTGATTACACTGCCACCATGTGGTTTAAAGAGCTCTTTCTATTAAGACATGACTTCCTAAGGAAAAGAACAATAAAAGTTCAACGTCTTCAAATATTTTTGCTGATCATTTACCTTTTGTAACCATATATATATATATATATATATATATATATATATATATATATATATGTGAAGGTGTACAGTTAGGGAATGCCAAGGTGAATGGGGACATGCTGGCAACTAATTCTGCATTAATCTTCATGGCTCCAAGTTCTATCCAGAGAATACCATCTGCATATTTGCTAGGAAAAGCTGCCCTGTTCACCTTCGCAGCACAGTGTAACCGCTGCCCAGAAGAATCTCAGAATTTCACTGTACATCACTATAGATAGATGTTGCTTAAGCTGACAAATCAGAAACAGCCACAACATCCCCCAAGGATGCATTAGAGACTCAATCTATCAGCTCTGCTTCAAGTACTGAATAAAATCTTTGGAGAAAGAGACCAGAAATCCAGATTTTAAAAGTTCTTGAGGCCGGGAAAAATGGTTTAGTAAGTGACATGCTTGCCTTGTTAACATGAGAATCTAAGCTCTATCCCCACAACCAACGTGAAGAGCCAGGCATGCTGGCACATTCTACAACTACTCACAATGCGGGAAGGTTTCCTTAAGCTTGCTGCCCAACAAGACTAACTTCCTTGGTGTATCCCAGCCAGTGAGAGGTCCTGACTCAGAAAACAAGGCAGGCGGTGTTTGCAGAAGAACACTCAAGATTGTCTTTTGTCTCTATCTCCTGCACTGCAGACATTCTCTCTCTCTCTCTCTCTCTCTCTCTCTCTCTCTCTCTCTCTCTCTCACACACACACACACACACACACACACATGTTGTATCACTTCAGAAAATTCTAATGATCCAGTCTATAAATAATTACCCCTCTTCTGGAGTATATTAACATAATTTTTATTATAGGGAGAGTTAAATTGAACCACTTACTTCAGGGTTCCTAAAAAAGGCCAAGCAGACATGGAAGGTAGGGTCCTTGAGCTTCCTACTAGGCTGATCACCCAGTGCCTTCAGGTCTGCCTAAGGAAAATGTAAAACTGTTGAACATGTGGACATATGAACATGTGAACATGTGCCCATTGCCATGACTGACCATGGCATTCTTTCCTTCTCTAACTGCCTGAAGTTGCCATGGTCAATCTGAAATAAATCTTTTAACATTTTAGGATCATTGGAGCACAAGCCAATTATGAGTGGGTACTGTATAATTAGGGCATTGCTTAGACACTGAGATCACAGTTTTACGAAGGGAACCTAAAAATGTAAAAGACCCCTGGAGCTCTAAGAATGTGGGATGGTGTGAAGGGGCGGACCTGCTAAACTGCTTCCTAACTCAATGGTGGCATGTAGCAAAATTGCCTGTTAGCAGAACTTCTGACGTCTCCAGAATGAAGTGCCAAAACCTAGATGTTTAAAATGGAACATTCTGTTTATGGTGTGGGTTCAATTTTAAGCACATGTTTAATTAGGGGAATGGAGGGTAATTGTCACTTAGGTCTGTTGACTGAATCTGAACTTTATTTTTTTTTCTGATGGACAGCTAGTAAAAGTTACCAGTAACAATACAGTATCCATTATTGATGCAGGGCTTCTGTTGAAGCAATTTGTGTTAACATATTTCCATGTCTCTGTGTAAATACATGTTTGCAAAACACAGAAATCCAGCATCACCTCACAGGGAGAAATTATTTTCCTTAGCTATGAGCTTGCTTTGAGTGCAGCCGGAGTGGGAGTGAAGAATCCAAAAGCACATCCCCAAAGAATTATAATGGAGGAAAAAAATGTTCCATCCTTCTAATGTTGTTACTTCTCTGTGATGAAATAAACCTAAGGGACCAATGGTGTATTTTTGGTCCCAGTTTGAGGATATGGTCCATTGGGGTGCAGAGGGTAGGTGTGGTGAAGCGTGAGGCAGCGACCATCTTGCATCTACAAACAAGAAGCAGAGCAAGTCTGTCACTCAGCTTCTATCCTTTTTCTATCTGTCTATGACCTTAGATCATGGAATGCGGGCAGGCAGCTAAAGGAAGGTGGGGTCTTCCCACCTCACGGACCTGGCCAGGGGTTTCTCACCTAAATGACTGTGATGTCTGACAAGCTGATCTCAGTGTTAACCACTGCATGTAAAACACAACACACGCAGGATACAGAATACTAAAGCTATATACAAATTTCTTATCATGTTGTTTATGCTTAGTGACATATAAAATACTAAATACCAACAATAAAGTCTAAGTACTAGACCCAGGCACAAATGTAAGGTACTTATTTATAGAAAACTTACCTTTATTTTTTTATTCTTGGCTATAAAAATACTTAATAAATAGCTGGTGTACTGATATAATCAATATACTTTGGGTATTTTTTTTTTTTGCTAAGCCTGATTTCTGTGCCTGGACCCTCAAGATTCAAAAGGGGCTAGCTCACTGTATTCCCACCTGTTGGCTAGCTGGCAGGACTTAGAGAACAAATCAACTGTACCCTCATTCTTAGTTCTCTGTGACGTCTTTAAAAAATTTTTGTACATTTTAGAGAAGTGTTCTGCCATGAAGCCACACTGCAGATATCTTATGCATTTGTAGTTTTAAAATATCATCTTACAAAGTATTGATTTTTAATGACATTTCCACAAATCCTTAATTTTTTTTATTTTGGCTGGCCCTCACCCCATTTCTTCTGTTCCACATCCCCTGCTCCCCACGCCTGCTTAAACTCTAAGTATTTATTAAGTTTTATTGGGTCATATTGTGTGGGGGCACACAATAGCCTTTTCCGATGTCACACAGTATGTGTTCTGTTACTGTTACCATTACTTCCTTGGGCCTCCTTTTATCCCCTCTGTGCATGCTCACTCCCACTGAAATCAAAACATACAAATAAAAAGCTATAATCAATATATGGGCAAGAATACATTGTGTTTGTCTTTCTGTACCATTCCTGGGCATATTTCCAAAGGATCCTACATATTTCTGCAGAGATACATGCTCATCCATGTTTATTGCTGCTGTATTTGTAATAGGCAATAAATGGAATCAACCCAAATGTCTATAAATCAATAAATGTATATTGAAAATGTGGTACATATATGCAATGGAGTTTTATTGGGTCATAAAGATAAATGAAAAGTTTAGAAAAATTGATGGAACTGGACAGTATTGTATTGTATTGTATTGTATTGTATTGTATTGTACTATATGACATAACTCAGCATCTTTATGACTTCCTTCCAAACTAATAAAATACATGTGACTGCACAGGTGACTGTGAGATATGATGGAAGAACTAGTCACACAGGGCCAAGCATTACTCTGGCCACCAGAGGGCCCCTGTTCACACAATCTCACCAATTCTCTGAGCCACTGAAATTTAAGGGATGCTTCAGACAGGCTGCCAAATATCACAGAAAGCTTCAACCTTATCCTGTTACTTGCCATTCTGCTTGTGGCTCTGCATGAGGATATTTGATTTTTCATCTTAATACATATGAGTTTCAGGATCATTTTACTTAAATTTATAGTTATTTTGCTAGGGATTAAGATAGTAGAATTCCCTTATCTGATGGCACTGTGATAGGAGGTATCTTGAGGCAGATTTACACATGGTTTCTCACAAAGAGAAAGTTAGACACCAGCAGACTCAGAGAAGCAACTGCATACAGTGGCATTGGGTGTCTTGTCTCCTACTGGTAGTAAGACCCTGTCTCAAAAGTAAAACTTGAGAAACGGGCTGGGGACAGGGCTCAATGGTCTTACATCTCCTAGTATTCATAAGATTCTATAGAGAGAGAGAGAAGGGAGGCAGGGAGGGAGGGAAGGAAGAAGGAAGGAAGCAGGGAGGGAGGGATGTATGGAAAAAGGGACAGAGTAGGGGAGGGAGAGAGATTCATGGCATTCACATAATGTAAAAAATACCTTGAGGTCTACTGAGAACTAAAGGACAAGGAGAAATCTGTCTCAAGGGGCCTACAATTGCTACACGGAAGAGTTATTATTTGAACTGAGCCTCCTAAGGTTAATGTCCACTTACCTAACGAAGGAAAAGATGGTTGGAGGGGGGAAATGGTGCTACAGTGGTCTCTCTTTCTCCAAGGTAAAGAGGTCTGATATCTTCAACTGAGGCCTGAAAGTATACATACTATCCTCTGCATGTCCATGTAAGTATCTAGAGAGCTATTGATATTGCTGTATGTACAGACCCATGATAAAGCTTAATTCATATGTGTGCACAATAGGAAATTGACAATAATAATTTTAAAAATGGGAACATCATAATATAATGTATTAAAACTTATTTAATAGACATTACATTTTTATTTCTAGTATGCTTCACTTCTTATCTCAGATAACAGGAGGCAGCACAGACCAGAGAAAGCAAAACCTCGAATAATGGCATACTAGTACAGTTTATTAATTGTGTTAGAGTGTATGTCAACTCATTTATTTGAAGCCTAACAATTGGTAACTGTATTCAACTCATTGAATTAGTATTCAAATACAAGAGTAAATGACAGATAAACTGATAAGTGTATAATGAAAATGTCGTCCATATATGCAATGGGATGAGATAGGTACAAACTCTGTAGAGCAGGGATTTCCTAGAGTAATCAAAGTCCTGGTGTGATCTCTTGTCAAAATGGAAAAATAAATAAAACAGATTGCAGGTCGACTTGTGTCCAGGTTAATGTGACAGTGTGAACATTTGAGTAGATAACACTGAAAGACTGGCCAGAAACAAGGACCTTCAAGAAGGTCGCTTAGACAGTTTAAACACAGACCAATGAACCTCCGGCACCAGGACCCCCTAAGAGAGTTGGAAGAACAAGGTCTTGAACCTAGAGCACAGGGTGATGAATCATACTCTCAAGGACTGAGCCGAGAATTCAGCCCTTCTGAGCTCTAAGAAACAGCTCTTTTTGCCTTTAAAGTTTTAAAATATTTTTTACCATGCTCAAAATTTTTACACAATTTACTTTTTTAAAAAAGTGTACAAATTCTCCCTAGAAAAGTATATATGTGCATTTACTTTTGTTAAGTCATCCTGAGGGATCCCAGACTCTTGTAATCAACTCATGGTCTCAGGTTAGTAACCCCCCAAACCAAGCTGACTAAAAACTAACTAGACAAAGTCAGATAAGTATGGCTGTCAGTAGGAGTATAGCCAGTAAGGCTTTTAGGCAGAGTTAAGGAATATATACAGTTCCTCCTGGTCAATTTTATCCAAGACCACCCTAATCTCACCTTGTAGATGTTTACTATGAAAGAGACATACGCATTCATAAAGAGAAGAATTCATACTGTGAGCCAGGAATTTTCTAGGTCATTTCCACCCTAAGTAAAGCATTTATTGAAAAATTGGAATGTTTCAAAAACAGAAACAAAAGTATTTCATGACCATTCAGAAACTGATATATATTATATACATAATGTTTTGCCCTGTTTCAAATAACAAATGAGGCTGCTGGCATTCTGGAATGTATGAGTTAACTTCTTAACTGTTTATACACTTAATGTTCCACAAATTTAGATTGTATCTAAAAATGCTGCTATCTACCTGATAATCTAGTGTTTGGGAGCCACAAAAAATGGTTCTGTCTCCACAAAGATTGAGAGCTGTATCTGCAATGGTGTGTTGCTGGGGATATGTCACGTGAAACAAGATACAGCCTATGAAAACAGCACTTTAGGAAAGTTATGGCTGAACTCTAAGAACCCAGATTACTTAATGCAAACATTGTGTGTGACTTTAGAGATCGGGGGCAGCTTTCCTCACAGTCAATGAACGCATGTTTGTTTACACGAAATCAATGTGGAAACAGTTCTGAAGTACAACTTGCAATTATTTGTATCTGGGGCAAAAATCACTGAACTTAACCCACATTTGGAGCCGTGTCAGGAAACAGGTGAAGCAGTTGAGTTGACAATGAGGAGCAAGCAGTGTTTGGTGTGCTGCGGTGTGACGGCATGCTTAGAGACCCAGAGTATTGCACAGTAGAAGCTGACAATATATTCAGTCCACAAGCTAGTCTGTTATCCTATATGCTTAATAACTGGTTAACACATAACTTCATTTGTGATTCTCAGCTGAAACCTTAGGTCTTTAGCTTAACATTGTTCTGAACACTGCTTTGTACTGATGAGTAAAGGCTGTGCCCATTTCTTATCTATAAAAAAGTTGCATGTGTGAATGGATAGCACATTAGTTTTTCATTCTCCCAAGAGAAGGAACATAGGCTAATTTCCATTTTTCATCATTTTTTCAACACTTATCTTTCTACACATCTCCTTGCATAAACAAAGCAAGGTTTCTTTATGGTTTGCATTAATGAGTCTACTTGTTGGGTGAAAGACTATTATATTTTCCTTTGGCTTTGTTAAATAAAACCAAATTTCTTTCCCAAGTTGGTAAACCAGACATTTGAACATTATAAATATATTGCATCGTTGTTTCAATTTGTGTTAGGTTTTAAAGAAAATATTTTAAATCTGTTTATTATTGAAAAGCTTTCTATCTTTTGGTATTGTTTCTTCCCACCTACTTTCATGAATTTCTGATTAACATTCTATGGCACTTTCTATATGCCGAGTACTAATCTTGGAATAGGCCAAGTTCCACCCATGAACAAATCAGAGAGCCCCATACTATTAATGCTTATGTTCTACCTAGAATAAATGCACCAGTAACAAGAAACATACTAAGTACATTTTCAGTCTAGTGTGAAGTACCTGCCATTGAAAATAGATAAAGTAGAAGAGAATACAGACGACAGTAAGTGGAATCAAGCTTGCATGGTGGACGCCACAGCTCACCTACAAAGCAGGCTGGTTAAGGTAGGCATCATGGACAAGGTAAGACTGGGTCCCAATGAGAGATAAAGAACAAGAGATCAAGGGCTGCAGTAGAGACGGAGCAGTGATGTTTGTGGAGAAGAACTGGAAGAGTCGAGAGAGGACTTGATCTGTGGACCTAGGGAGAACTGTGAAACAGGCTGTCACTGAGTGGAAGAGGTGGTTGAGTTGAAGGGATCTGATCAGAACGGTGTTGTCGCTCCTACTAGCTTCATATGTATAGTGGCTCCTCAATAATGAGCAACTTGGCTAAGCCTATCTTGAGAGCTCTGATTATCAAGTTTGGGAGGCTGGGAAACAGCCTGGATGAACAGTGCTACTTGGCCCTCAGGGAAGCAGAATGCTCTGTGGTAGCGGGTTCCCCACATCCACTCTGGACCCTGCTGCTTTCCCACCTTTGTCCCTTAGCCAACTCACTCGTCCCTCAAAACTAAAGCCGCTCCTTTTGCCAGTTCTCTGTGAGGCTCTGACCCAGCTGCTGTGAGCTCTGTCCTTGATGCCTGGTGACACGCTGAGTGGCAAGTCTTGCCGTCTTCGTTTTGCAGAAGTCGGATAGAAACCAGATCTCTCCTGGTCCTGGAGTGTTTCATTACACCCGGGTGCCTACCATGTGTGGGGAGGCTGTCGGGGAAGATTGAAACAACATGCTTAAACAAGATGCTGCGGAACACTGCAGAAGTCTGAGTTGAGGATTCTTAAAGCAGCAACTATTTGACCTTTGGTGATTCTCTGAAGTGCCCGGCCTTCTTCATATGTGAAACTGCCATGGTGGGAGCTACTGTCCTCCTTTCCTGTTTAGTTTGATAATTTACACAAAATGTACAAGATGAGCTATGACTCTCCAAATACCCTATTTTAAGAAAGTGTGAGTTTTAACTTGATATAGTAAACTATCAGGGTAGTTCACCTCCCAAACCCAGGAGAAATTCAAACTTTAGGAAGGAAAGTAACTTCTATCACAATGCCTTTTAATTAAAAACCTGTATATCTGTAGGTGTGGTGTGTGTGTCTTGTGTGTGTGTGTGAATGTTCATATATGTCCATTTATGTTCATGCACCTGTATGTGCTCAGGTAGGGGCCTGAAGTTGACATTAGATGCTCCCTCAATTCCTCTCCAGCATACACACTGAGGGCTCTCTCACGAGAACCCAGAACTGTCCTTACCCTAGGTAGTCAAGATAATTTCTTTCATTGTCTAATTATAGCAAATCGGTAGGCATATCACTGTGTACAGTGAATAATCCTCATTTATGTGTCCGTCATGGGAAACCCAAGCAATCTGCCCTGATCCAGGCCTCCCTTCCAGCTTTGTCTATGTGGCCTTTTTTCTATTTCACCTCAGTTGCATGAATCAAATGAATCTAGAGATTCAAACATTATGAATGTGTGATCATATCCAGTTGAAATAATATTTCCTTTTTGATGATCTTTCAGGCGGAGCAGGGAAGAAAAAAAATGTGCTAAAATTCACGTTTATCTACTACTATAAATTCATCCATTCGAAAATTCCTGTAGATAAAATAAATGCCTAACTATTTAGCCCCTCAGCCACACAGAGCCTAAAAACAAAATGCAGAACTTGCGATCTCTACAACTGGTCTGGAAAATTGTTTTCATTATCTCTACTTCCTAGGATAATGTAACTAAATTTCTTCTTCTCACACTTGGAAGCTTAACTGTCAACAAGAGGAACCATACTCAATAACACATCTACACAGGAATATACAAAGCAGGGCTACTGTGTGAATGTGTTCAGTTGATTTTTACTTTGCCTCTGTGAAAACAGAGTTCATTCACTCAAGAAGAGAAAGGGTTAACTTCCAAGTTAGTACCACAACCTTATCCCCTGACACTCCCTCCCCCTTTCGCCATGAAAATATGCCCTTGTGAAGTGAATTCTGAAACCGAATCTGTTGAGCATGCTCTGCATTTGGTACTAGATTTGTATGGCGACATTCAAACTTCTGCCATGGCCATTGCAATGTAAATAGGAAATTCTAAATGTGATTTGAATTGCCCTTTGGGGAGTTTTGCAATGAGAGACGGTACATTTCCAAGGTAGCCAACAGTTAATAGGGAGCAAGCCTCAGCTGCGGGCTCGGAGACTGTTCTGCATCAGAGAGCAGGTTGACAGGAACCTCTGCACGCCTTCATTTGGACAGAGGGAACTTGGCGGTTGACATGGCCATATATAGTTCTGAAATATTTTCTCTCGTTGGAAATGGTTTAGATCAGACCATGAACACCAGAGCCTTCATTACTCAGGGAAACGAGTCAGTTTGGAGGTGACAGAGGCCTCCTCCGTGCTTTCTACTTTAGAGACTGGTGTGACCAACACTGGTTGTCCATTAGCGAGGAGCTTGTGCAATTATTAAGTGTCAGCACTTGCTGTAGTGAACACACCTGGACTAGAAAAATAGGCTTTCATAATAAAGAATGCAGTAGCTGTTGAAAATACGTCATGAATTCAAAGTTGCAAGATAGTTCAAGGATTCCTGATGTAAAAAATATAGGTGTTGTGGTTGAATTGTGAGTACTTTGCAATGCTGTCTCATACAAAATTTCAGTTGATTTCATCTATATATAAAAGGATAGAGACGTTGGGGCTTTTCCAGAAACGAGATTTAAGTAGTTTTACAGGAAGAGAATTGCTAAAAGTTACCACTAGAGGGCAGAGGCTCCCTCACTCATTGTGTGTTTGGATGAAGACTTTAAAAAGAAATTGAAAGGTAATGCCGTTCTCCCCCCCCACTTAACTCCCGTTTTTAATGTATCATACAGGCACACATGTATTGAAAAAATATTATATGAAAATATCTTAAATGATAATTTTAGAACTGCATAGCAAAAGAGTAGCTTTTCTGGGGGTTTTCTCTTCCCAAGCCCCAGGCACAGCTAGTGTTAAAATGCATAACACTCCCCACCCCACGCAAGCACAGAACACATTCACATAAACACAACTTACAAAACACTCTGTGTTATGTGTTCACTCATTCAATTATGCACACAAGTGGTATCAATCTACCGATACTTTCCCCACATTCTGTCGCATGTCTCCGCAATGATTTGCTTACTAAATCAACTACAGCTAATGTTCAAGACTCGCTCAATACTTTTCTATTCCGAACAGAATGACTGGATATTATCATAGATTTTCTTTGCTATTTTTCCCCAGATGCAGAACTGAAGGGCTTGTTAGCTAAAATGTATTATATTAGCCATAATTTATTAGTAGCGATAATCATCATTATAAGCCACGCCCATACTCCTAACAGAGGTTCTCACCAGTTTACACCCCTACTAAGTGTGTGAGTTTGGACCTGTGAGGCCTGAATTGGACAAACACGGAGGCTGTTAAACTATCATGGACTGGTTCCAAAATTTCCTTGTTAATTTCTTCAGAAATTAACAACTACTGAACTTGCTATTCCGGATTATCTTGTTAACTTGCAAAAAATAAATTTGCTTTCCAAATTTTACCATATCATGCAAGTAGAATTACTAAAAATACTTCACTAGGCAAATGGACCTGACTCCTGTAAACCAGTAATAATACACGCATGTGTGCATCCAAGGGAATGCTCACCGTGCTCCCTAACACCATCAGCTAAAGGTGTTTATTATAAAAACCATAAAGCAAAATGGTAAGGCACTATTTCAGGCTGCAGACAAGACAATTCCAATGGCTTCTCTTTGATCATTAGTTTAACACAAGAGACATCTTGATGCTTCAAGTCTAAATTTTCCTTACCCAGTTCAGCCTGTTTTTCCCCTCTCTCAAAAGAGGTTGTCACCATTTAACGCACTTTTCTTATCATTCTAGAAGACAACACCAGACTTTTGCCTTGAATTTTCAGCAGCAGCAGCAGCAACAACAACAACAATAAATATGGCCACAGTACAAGCATTTTTCCCTAACAAAGCATTTTATTATTCAGTTAAATATCCACCCAAAGTTACAGACTGCAAACAACATGACACAAGTTGGTAAGGATGTAACAGCTTCGTCATTTTTCTTTAGAGAAACCTGCTTTTTTGGTGAAAGCCATATATATACTACATGACCCAAAATTATCCATCAACATACCTATGTTGAAAAATGTGAGGCAGGTTAAAACTTATCTCCAGACACCTGTCACACACCCAGTATGTCTGAAATTTTAGTTCTTGTGGTCTCCTTTTATCTGCCCATCACCTATTGTATTCAGCTCTACACAGGAGTCCTCAGAGAGAGGAAGATCTCAGCTCCCTTGTTGATTGAACTAACAAAACTATGAGTGCTTGTGGAGAGGGACATTAATATACTCAAAGGGAAACTGAGAGAAAGTGGAGCAGGGCCTAAGCCTTTGCAGGCTACCTCATGGCTCAACTCTGGGCATGCTCATGTTGAAAGACTGGCTGTTGGCTTAGCAACATATGGCTGAAGTCCAAGGATAGAGAGGGCATCATTCTCTGTTTTATTATGGCTCTTCATGTCTTCTCCTGTGCATGTTGACGTTATTCTTTGATTTCACTGTCACAAATACTTCAGGCTTTACAAGAGAATGTTTCAAATCCACATTCTAGCTTTTATGGGTAGAGGGATGTTTTGTTCATCTCTGTCTGAAGCAGCCCCTTCCTCCTTTGCTCTCTACCCCAAGCCGACGACAATCCATGCCACTTTTAGTACTTTGAATTTTACGTTGCCTATTGTGAGTTTCAGTGTTTGATTAACGAATGTGTTTAGTGTGGAAGATGTGAAGAGACAATATTGTTATTCAAAACCAATTTTTGATGAAGGCATAGGGCACTGTTCCAAAGAAACATGCAAGTGGACCTGGGACAATGATGATAAGTAGAAAACAGGTTATGTAGACGAGACAAACTCCTGAGAATGACTATTGTATGACATAATAATTTAATTTAAAAGTGTACTTACACAAAACAGGAAGAAAAAAGATTTGGGCAGATAATTTTGCATTTAGGCCTGTCTTGTACCATAATATTTTTGGTACAAAATATTACAAAAATCACATTTTTGAAAATGTGATTTGGGATTATATAGATTTTGTTATAATTTCTTGTTAGTTGTATAAAATGACCTCTGAACTTAGTGCCTAAAAATTATTAAACAGGACTTAGGAGATGGCTTCCTGGGTAAAGTGTTCCACAAACATAAGGACCTTGTTCCGATCCCAGAACCCATATAAAACCCAAACAAGTTTCATGCCTATATCTCCAGTGCTGGGCAGCAGAGACATGCAGTTCCTTGGGACTTGCTGATGTGCTAGTTTATCTGTAATGACAAGCTCTAGATTCAGTGAAAGACCCTGTCTGAAAAATAAGGTAGAGCGCAACAGAGAAAGAAACCTGAAGGGAACCTCAGGATCCATATGGGGATATGAAGCTGAGTGTATCCCACAACCCCTCATACAAGTATACCATCTAAAAAACAAAATATATCATTATTGTATAGTCTTCAGCACAGACATTGTCCATGAAGTTATTTGTGTTCTATGTCAGAGACAGTGAATGGTTTTACAGGGGTCAATTGCTTTTTAACCTGAATAAAAATGTAAAAGATTTCCTTGAGCTTGAAAAGCTTGTGTCCAGAAACTTAAAATTGAAGTTCATTTATTTGCTAGACATTAGAACAGAACAGAGAAAAAAGAAGATGAGGAGGAAGAGGAAGAGAAAGGGAAAGGGTGAGTATATTCTTTCTCAACCTGAAGAGGCAGATTCTGAGTTGTGCTATTGACCAAGTGTATGCTATCTCAGCACCTTTCTGGCTGGGTGGAAACTAGACATGTTTATGAAGGTGTAGGGGTCAGCCTG
Organism: Rhabdomys pumilio; assembly: GCA_030674055.1. Lineage (NCBI taxonomy): Eukaryota > Metazoa > Chordata > Mammalia > Rodentia > Muridae > Rhabdomys > Rhabdomys pumilio. Next base: position 113,671,090 of record JANHMN010000001.1, read on the forward strand.
TGGCAATGCTTTTTATTCATATACAAGGTGTATCTGCTTGAAGTTCTCAAGTTTTCACTCTCTCCAACTCACTCCTCTTTTATTTCTCAGTAGATGTTACAGTTTTGATAGCATACTCTCAAATATTGTTTTATTCTGCGGTTAGTTTGCAAAAGTACCTACTTAAAAATGTCTTCCTGATTATTGTGTGGAGAAAGAAGCTATAAATTTTTTCAGTCTTTGAAAGTGAAGCAAGCTTTGATCAACTCAATAGCTTTCGGAATAAAAATTCAGGGCCAGGAAAGGACAGATAAAATAATCAGACAAGATATTGATGTTTTCATTCCAATCAGCACTTTGACAGGGTGTTGAAGAGTCCCAGTTAGATGCATATGGGTTAAATTGTATTCTCCAGAGCCCCAAACCCCAAAATGCTTGTCTGTTTTGATATTATTTACTGGTGCCACACTCATAATCTTTGGATTCACAGTGACTTGCAGGGTGGCAGACTATTAAAAGAAGAAATATCCATAGCATTTCTGGGATATGTCGTCTTTTGTTAAAAACATGAAGCCACAAAGGCATTGTGGGAAGAACTCTTCTGAGAGCTTGTTTGCTCTTTTTGTAAAAAAATGATTTTTTTTCTTTCTAAAACAATTTCCAAAAGGGATTTAATTTGCAAAACCAAGTTTTATGGAGACATCAAAAGCAGCAATATTGAGTTACCAGGTTTCCAAACTGATGACAGCAAGTTCAAACCTTTCTGAATTGAAGCAGGAAAATAAAACTATAAATATAACTGAAAACTCTTAGGATGGCTGTTATCTCTTATAAATTTTCACAATTTATTAAACTCTTAACTTTGGTTTTGCTTGATTTCTAAACTAGATTTCTTAGGGTTAAAAATTTACACATTTTAGCTTCTAACTATTTTCTAATAGAAAATTAAAGAAACAGAAGAGTCAGTATCACACACCCAGAACAGTAATGACCTGCTAGTTCCTAAACAGCTGAGTCTTTTATATTTCCCCTCAAATAAAGATCCATGCTGCTTGAATTCAGTTCAACTAACATTTAATAAAATTGCAGTGGAACCCACAACATGATATTTGAATTCTTATTCAGCGACCATATTTGGCCCAACTTGGTGTCTTTCTTTCTAGAGCAAATTTCTTTTCCTTTTAGCCTTTTAACTTTCTCTTACCTTTTCCTTTTCAGATGTTGTAGGCGAACCTGTTGAAAACTAACTCACTAACTTCATTCGGTTGCCACAGAGAGACTAAGGTACTGCTCACACACCTTTTTGCCTATAATCTTAAAACTTCGCTCCTGAGAGCTAAGCAGTGGGCTCTCAAAGTGAAGCTATTTATTCATGAAACTGTTAAACCACGATGAAGTTGGTCCCTATATATTTTATTAAACTCGATTAAGTAATGGAGTCTTTTGTAATCAAGCCCACCTTCATCCTCCAGAGGAAGCCCAAGGCACTTTGCAGTTCATAACATGCCGAATGTTTATTTCTTTGTGGCGCTGAAGGTAGCTTGATTTATGTTTTGCCCTAGTTAAGATGCCCAGGTCCTCAAGCCTTTTTGCCTCTGAGTTAGAGGCTAAGGTCAAGTTAACTATACTAATCTGTCTCCCTGTTTGCAAACAATGAATCACCATTTGGATGCTAAGACGGCATAGCAAGCTTTGGCTTGGCAGCTTGGTTCAAAGGTTGTCAGCAGAATGTATAAAAGTGGCCTGTGTCTGGAACTTCTGGTCACAGATGTCAAGGATTCCCTGACGAGGCCACCAATATTGGTGTGACTAATTGGTGAAAAGTGGGTGTGGCTGAGACATGTTATTCCCATGCCCAGTTTGGACTGGATTGATTTGATCTAGACTTAATAATATTAAAAGCTCCTCTAGTCATTCCCAGGGCATAAATGAAAATGCTTTCCAGTTATTAAGGAAGAATGTGACTTATTCAGGACAATATGTAAGAAAGGAAAGATAAACTCAGAGCAGTTCATTTTAACCTCTTGGACCATATGAACTGTGATGCGGAAGGGATGGTGCTTCAAGGAGAGACATAATATTTCATTACTGATTAAATTAGGATTTGTCCCGGAGAACAGACAGTTCAAGTAGCTGGAGTTAAAGCAAAAAGTTAGAGGCCAACTTTTTGCAAGTATTTTGTTCCGATTCCTTACTTAGGAATGCAGACCAAATAGTGATTGAAATACAGAAAACTCAGAGATTGGTTCCACTTTGAGATTTTCCCAAATAACCTTAGAGCCTGTCACAGAGTTAGCATTGACCTAGAATTTACAAATCGAATGCATGTGCCAGTAGTGAATGCTTTTGAGTGACTATTGATATAGGTATGCTTCACTAGCCACAGACTAAAAACAGTTCTATATGGATATTTGACTTTATTACATCAAAAATTTAAACTTATGTATGTACGTACGTACGTATGTTGAAGTTGTACTTACAATGAATTTGAAGACCAGAGGCTGAAATTTGAATGTCTTGATCTCAGTTTCTCCTCTACCTCAGGGGTTGCTTCAGTGTCTCTAGTTGAACAATGAGTCCAACATTTCATCTTGACTAACTAGCTCCAGGGACTCATTTATTTCCAGGCCCCCAGTGGTGAGATTCCAGGTACACTATGCCACACCCAGTTTTTTGTTGTTGTAACAAGGATGCTGGATCCAAACTCAGGTCCTCATATTTGTGGAGGAAGCACTGTATCCACAGGCCATCTCCCTGTTATTTCTTCCATTTCTTGACTGTAATTTATTCATATTTTTACTGTTGCTGCTTATTTATCTGTAGTGATAAAGCGGGCGGGGGGGGGGGGGAAGGGGCTAGCCTGGCTAAGAAATACAGACTTCTCGTGTAACAATGTAGACAGGTCAAGGATTGTTTCTGTGATCCAATGAAGGGTGTGACTATGGGACTGTGACTTGGACATTGTGACATGACTTAAAAACAACTTCTTGATTTCTCTTTCTTGCTGGAAAAGATGATAGAGGGTCCCATGAAAAGGAAATGGAGAACTTGATTATTTACATTTGCAGTTTGATTCAATCTCTATGACTGATGAACCGGAAAGTAGCACTAGGAGCTTTTCAGTAAACAGAAAGGTCCTTGTCATTTCTCAACAGTACCTAACATATTTGTATCCTCGATCTGGGCTCTTGACATATATCATTACATGAAATTTTTCATGTTGGATTCATAACATGCAGTTGTCTGTGAAGATGTTTACCAGAGTGACCCATACACCTGTTGAACAATGGCTCTACAGATGATAGTTCTCTGTCAGCAGGGATGACCAAGAAGATCTGGATGGCTCTCGTTTCAATGTACCTGTCAATCATCTGGTTTTAGGAGCACTATAGGGATGAAACAATTAAAAAAAAAAGATTCTACATCTTAGATGCTTACAATAATTTTTTAAAACAAAATAATTTTTCTTTCCTGAAATTTGACCATCACAGTCAACATTTGATTAGCATACTTATGTTAATTTTTAGAAAGAGTAAAAACATCCATGGGACAAAAAAAATAAAATAAAATAAAATGTATGGAGGTCATTGAGATTAAATGTTATGTTAGAATATCATTCATTGACCTTAAGGATTTGAAGGAATATATGAAGGAATATTTTCTAAAAGATCATTTAATTTGGATAGCCAAAATTAGCACATGTTAAAAAATAAAAAAATTTCAAGTTTCCAATGTCTTTGCTGGTAAGTTTGGAAAAAAATGAAATGATTACTCTGTGTTCGCTTGTTCTTACTATCTGTACTCAATAACTTGGTGGGAGTCTTGGATGTCCAGTCATGGAGTACCAGTTCACTTGAGAAGAAGCACACACACAGTCTGGGTCTGGAGGTTTCTTCTCCATCACATGCAGAGCTCTCTTCAGGCTCATGAGCTGTGTGTCCTGATGCTGTATCGCTCTCCCAGATGGCTGTGACCTCTAACTGGATGAACGGGCATTCCTCATTATTGCCAAAGAAGAACTTATACAACCAGGTAATGTTGGTATAATGCACAAACTTGGGACAAATTTACACAAGGTTGTGGTTTTCCTGTGTACTAGTCCTCTCATTTAAATCCAATAGCTGCTAAGGAAAGCCACTATTTGCAACATAGTACATTAATTTTAATCCCTAACTTCTTTATAAAGGAACAGAAAGGTAAAACATCAAACCTGATTTTCACCTACTATCGTTTGCAAGTTATCATACAGACATTTTATTATACTTGTGGTAGAATGTACCAGATTCCAATCACTAGAAACACTTTATAGGTCATTTTCATAATAAAAAATGAAATATGAAACTGTAATGCAAAATCTGATACGAGCTTCCAGGAGGTGGCTTTTCCCAAGTAGCACATGCAAGAATAAGTAATTTGAAAAACCCAGTCCAGGTGTCTCCAGTGAGATGTCCTGCTTCTGTGAGGGGAGGGAAGAATATGAACTGTGGCTTTCTCAACTAAAGCCCAGAAATCAGTTCTGATGTGTCTGTATTTTCCAGTTGGGCAGTCAACTTCTCGGAAATCAGACTGACGGCATGACTCAGAAGGCTGACTTGGGGAAATGACTGCACATTGTTTGCTTAGATTCTTCTGAAAATAAAAAATGATAGTTGCTCCCATGGGGGACTTAGAACAAGTGTCTGGCGTATCACAGGGATTTAGGAGATATCAACATTTCCATTGTGACCCTTCTCTTAAATTTGTATGGGTACTCTATGTTCCTGTGTTTTGAGCATCTATAGAAGGTCAGCCTTCTAATAACAGTAATTTAAATGATTATTTCTTTATGTATATTGTGTATGAACATGTACGTGCAAGAATGTGCTTAAAGAGTGTGTTGGATCCCTTGGAATTATAACTGATTACCTGAGTATTAGAATCTGAACTCTCGTCTTCATGATTTGTTCAGCAAATGCTCTTAATTGCTAAGCCATCTCTCAGGTTAAAACCACAGTGTTTTAACTCTGTTTCTCATTTTTACATTTTACTACAAAACAAACAAACAAACAAGCAAACAAACCAAGCCTACCTCAATGGAGAAGATGAGAAGTCAGCTATGGTTAGTTAAGTTTTGGCTTCTCTGAAGAGACACTTACCTTCTGGGGGTAGTGTCATATCCAGCACTGAATTTAATGTGAATGCTACAAAGTTGTGATTACTTGTTTTCCTTTTGTCTAGAGCAGTGGAGAAGAGGAAATCTTGTTCCTGTTGCTAGGTATTTGTTAGTACTGGCCATACAACCAAAAACCGGCAGCCATTAAGTTCTACAAAGTAGAGAGCCACAGTGGAGGATGACTCAAAAAGGCACCATCTTAACACTGGTATTCAGGATATCCATTGCAGAAGAGAACTTATCTCTAAATTTGGAGACAGGGTACATTTCAAATAATACTGTTGTGGTGTTTATACCCTGCATGAGCCTGTTCTCCCATCGCAAGTTGAAAAGGAATGGACCAGGGACAGCTTGCTTTCTGGACCGTTGTCAGGTTCATTGCTTTGGGGTGGCTTTGTTCAGATCGACAGACTTCAATATCTCCCAAATCCTGAGCATAAACAGTCGGCTGCTCTTTCAGTGACTCTAGCCTGTTTTGAGCTCTTGCTGCCTGTGCTCCAAGGAAAACTGGGGGTTTCCTATCAACCATGTCAGAATGTCTGCAGGGTGCCTCAGAACTGCTCATTTGTTGTTGTTCTCCAGCCCCTGTCTTAAAACCTGTAAGTCTCTCCTCTGCTCACCTCCATATCCTCTTGGATAACCCCTATATCACTGGAATGTAGGATATTAGGGTATTTTGCAATATACCCTAATTGCATGATACACAGTGAAAACAAACAGTATAATAAGCACATAAACAAGAAAATACAAAAGAAAACATGGAGCCTGCCCATTGTTCACATGGAGAATCTGTCACCAGTTAGATTTATTTTACTTATGAGTGAAGATACTTCAGTGTGGGTCTCATCTTCTCACCATCCAGACAGCTATCCACCTTTCATTTCCACATGCAGACTGTCATCAGGCTGTGCAACAACATGATTCGCATGACACTCCCATTTTATTAAAAGGCTGTTTTAACCCTTCAACTTGTTCCCAACCCTTGTCTTACAGCCAAGAAGGAAAATATAACTATTGCTCTGAAAAAACCCTTCTACGAGTTGTTCCTTTTGGCTCACTCTTCTACCCACTTTGAACCCCACACGAGGAAGCATCATTATATGTTTGGATGGCTTAGCCCTTTGTGACAGATTTTATCAGTTATGGATCAGACATTACTGTTTGCTCTTCACTTGTTGGTCACTGGAGCATATAAAAAGCAGTACTAATCATATTCAATTTTATATCATCCATAAGCATGGGACCTAAACAACTTTAATAAGAATCACAATGCGTGAGTACTCTGCATTCTGCAGCGCTGTTCTATTTCTATATCAGAGCAACTTTCTAGCCTTATATTTTGACCTCAGAAACTCTGAATAATTCTTCCTTCTTAACTTCCTTCTTTCTATGAAACAGTATTCTGGGTTCTGGGTTCTGTGTGCAATGTCAAACCCACACCGAATAGTAAATGCGTTCTTTCCCCAGGAAGTGTTCTCAATGGTAACGTGGAAGAAAAGCATAAGTTAATCATGCAATTTGGGTACCAACAGTTTACCAGGAACTCCACCCTGCTTTTTTTTTAAAGTGTAGAGATTTCTTCTCTCTCTCTCTCTCTCTCTCTCTCTCTCTCTCTCTCTCTCTCTCTTTCTTTCTGAAGGAAGATACTGAAAAAACTTTTAATGGCAGATGGTTACCACCTTACTGTGTCATGACATCTTAGAACAGGCAAAACTAATGGTAGAATACGCTGAAGTGTAGAAGTGAATACAAGGGAATGCTCTCTGATGTAGAGCATAAAAGGCCACCGACTTGTAAGTTTCAGGATCTACTAATCCACACAACCTTGATCCGTTCTATCACATATCTGTACTTTAAACCACCTTCTAGGGCAATAGATCTAACCCACGAGTCTTTCCTAGACTTTAACATTTTAAATTTATTATTTGATAATTTCATGCATGGACAAAATGTATTTTGATCACATCCCTCCCCTCTCTCCAAGTCCACTACCTCTCAGACACTCCCTTACTTTCCTCTGCCAACTTCATATCTTCTTCTATTTAAACTTTCTACAGCTCATCCGGTATTATTTGTGCTGCCGTAGGTATGTGGGTGTAGAGCATCACCACTTGAAGCATAAGAAATCTACAAGGGAGAAAGGTAGCTGTCCTCAGCAACCTTCAATTTCCAGTAGTTTCTCATCTAGGAGTAGGGCCCTATGAGCTCTTTCCCTTTTTACACTAGCATGGCGATTGCCTTGGTTTTATGCAGGTATTTTGTTAGTGACCAAAAGGCCGGCTGTGAGTTCATGAGGAGAAAAGATCCAGAAGACATCCTTCCCCACCCAGATCTAACAGCATTTCCATTTTCTGCCCCATGATGGTCCCTGAACCTTGTGGACGAATCTGGTAGTTGCGGTGGTGATATAGGTGTCTAGTTTAGGGCTAAGTACTTCACAGTCACCGTGACCAGTTGTGAGTCTCTGCATTAACCATCAAGAAGCCTCTCTCATGATGGATGGGAATATGCACTCGTCTATGGTTAGAAGGTAAGTATTTAGAATGAAGTTTGATACCGTGTCTGTTTTAATAGAATAATTGTAGTAAAGGCTATTATCTAGCCAACCAAGAGTTCTTGGCCAGATTTACAGTATTGGGCATAGGTTCTCTTCTCTGGAGTGGCTCTTAAATCCAGTTAGAAAGCTGTTGTTTTCCCTTATCACACACACCTCACTGTTGCAACCGTGAGTGTGCTTTGTCATGACAGATGGTACTGTGCTTGATAGCTACACTGCAACATCCAGCACTGCAAGCCAGCAGGGAAAATGGTTCCATATCAGTACCAGCTGGATTCATCTCTGTTTGGTGATTATGGTATAGAGTGTCTTCATCAAAAAATTTTGCCATCAACTTCATGTGCAATAGTAATAACCTGTATTGTCTGAGGAGTCTCTGGGACCTCCCCTGACCAATAACTCAATAGATACCCAATCCCTGACACTGAACTTTTTTTTTTCTTAGTAACATGTGTTTCTGGGAAAGCATTATTTCTCTATGTAGGATAATTTTAATTAGACTTAAAACATATATGCATACTTAGCTCAAAATAGTAGGATTCTATATGGCTTTTCAAAGATTCTTAGTATTATTTATCATTCTTTTCCACCTCCTTTCCATTTTCATTTATACGTAGTAAATATTTAACATACTGTGTGAGTGTGTATATGTATGTGTATGTATGTATGTATGTATGTATGTATGTATGTATGTATATTTGTATGTGTGTAATTCTCACCCCCAATTCACTAAATTTGAATCTTCAAGAGAAATTGGGTCAAACTTTTTAAAAGAAAGCAGCCTCACTATTCTGAGATCTATCCCCAATATTTTATGACATAGGAGATCTCTGGGCCTTTGTGATCCTATAACAGAGTATGGAAGGTCCAACCCAGATAATGCCACCGCGACTCTTGGCCCAGTCTACCTTCTCTCCTTTAATGGGCTGTGAGAACTAAGAACATTGTTTCAAGAAACAATCAGATCTGTAGCTGACATCATAGGTCTTCCTGAAAGAGAGGAAAGAGATGTGGAACAGAGATAAGAACCACCCCCGACATGTCCCTACATGCTCAAGGACTGCTGGTGATCCCAGGCAGCAGCAACAAGGCCATTCTGGATTCTTGAACTTTAAGAGGGACCCAGTTGTTCAGATGTCCTGACTCCCATATATTTATTCTCTGAGTGAAGTTAAAAGGTCTGGGTGAGATCATGCATCAACCTATGAAAAATGAACAATTAAAACAATGAAGTTGTCAGTTCTTTTACTAGATTGCAAATCAATAACCTTCCTGTCAGGCTGGCTGCTCTGCTGCACCATTAGTTTAATACAAAGACATTCCAAGGAACTGTAGGTGACAGCTGATCCATCATTTGGTGGTTCTGAGCTTCTGATAGAGACCCGAGCAGAAGATGCTGCCATAAAACACAGAGGTCAGGCTCAATCTGTGGAAACCAGTGTTTAAGGCAACATCTGAATTGTTAAAAATTGATATGGTGAAGGATACTTCCTTGTATAATCCTAAGTGCCTCTGTGTGTGTGGGGGGGGGTTGTGTATATGTGTGCATGTGTGTGTGTATGCCTATATGTGTGTGTGTTCATTCACATGTGTGCGTGCATGGGTGTGTTTGTGTGTGCTTGTGTGTATGTGCTTGTATGTATATGTTGTGTGTGTGCATGTGTTTATATGCATGAACATGTGCTTCTGTGTATGAGCATGTGTGTGTGCCTGTGTGTGTATGCATGAGTGTATGTATGCATAAATATCTATTCCTGTATGTATGTGCATACATGTATTTATGTATGAGGGAGTGTATGTACGTATGTACGTACGTATGTATGTATGTATGTATGTATGTATGTATGTATGTATGCTTATTTAGCTTGTTGATGACAATGAAGTATAAATACAAGACCAAGAAATTTGAGATCGTCACAGTGAATGGACTAAGGCAAAGGTTGGCCAGGTCTTCCAGAGGAAGCCCCTGTGTATCATGCTGAATGCTAAACATGATGAATGATTGTGTTTAATTGCAAAGCCAATACACTACATTCCTTCCCATGTCTTGCTTCTGTATGCCATCTTAGTAAACACCAAACATCAATCTAAATAAAATAACCAAACAAAGACAAGTTCTTTAAAGGGGGTGCATCATGTGACTTTTGATTTTAGGAGGAAACTATAAAACTGACTTTTAGAAATCCTCTTAAACAAGGGAAATCTTTCATGTGAAGAACATGTGGCAATAGTCAGGAGGGCACTGCGGCTGAGCTGGCGCAGGAACGGTTCTTGAAATAATGGGACTTACTAAAGTCTCTCTAACTGATTTTGTTCCAATTAGAATCTTATCAAAGTTGACCTCTCAATTTTTAATAAAAACATGGAATTCTTTCAAAATCAGCAAGACAAAGCCAGTACTCCCTCCCCCTTCATGGTGGTTGGGCATTTACTTTACCCAGATTATAGCTTCACAATCAAAATATTTGGTTATCTCTCATTCCAAAGGCCATTGTCCATTCGTTTTTAAACTACATACGCCAGTCAATTCAAAGAACAAAATATGGCTACCATCCTTAGGAAAGCTACACAATGGAGCTTTTGTAATTACTCTGTCATTCGGAAGGATGTCAGCTGAAAGAGGACCCAACTCCATTGGTTTAAATGGAACTGACCAGTAAATTCAAGAGCCCTTGGAGATGAACAAGAATGTCTTAGTGTAAAAATGTTCTAGGCGGATAGCCAGAGTTATAAGATTTGTCCTCATGGTGTCTTCAAAATTTAGGAATGTTGAAATATGTCTCTTAATTTCTCTGAAACCCAGAGAGAGTAAGTAGGAGGGGCGAGCTCATCCTGAGAACACTCTTGATCTTGGTTTCAATATTCATTTACTACACTGTCCAGTCACATGAATTACTGTGTGCATACGAGCTTTAAGTTGTTTTAATGGAGAGCATATTGGAACACCAGGGTGAGAAAGCAGCTCATGGTCTGGATATTCCCCTGGGACCCTGTCAGTCTTTCATCTGAATTTCTGTTCTCAGAGTCCTTTCCTCCTTTATCTTCCTCTCAGTCTTCTTTAAATATCTGCTGGAATCTCAAGCTGATTCCACTGTTCTCTGTCAGGGCCATGTCCTTTTCTGAATAATCCCCAAACATTCTCAATGTGATATATTATATGGGTTTTTGGATGCATTTACTAAATAAAATTACATTTAAATTATTAGTGATAGTCTTTCCATATATTTTGACATCCTATAGTTAAATAGGATACAGGCTTTTATCTTTAAGGAGAGTGTATATTGAACTATTATTATGAATTGACCCTATAGGATAATATGACTCTTAAGAAATAAATCCAAAATTACATGCAACATTAAGGAGTACAAAGATTTGAATAATGATCCCTCAAAAATCCCTATGTCCTAATTCTTAGAATGTGTGATTATGTGAATTTATATAAAGAAAGAGATTTTATAGATATCATTAAGTTGAGCATTTCAAGATTTGGATTATCTGAGTGGACTTGATAGAAGTTTTATACATACATACATACATACATACATACATACATACATGTATCCAATACCTCCACTTACTCTACTCATCTATCCTCATGTCTCCCCAACCATAACTGTCTAATTAGTCCCACTCCCGAGTTCATTATTTCATATTACTCATTTCCTTCTCCCCATTCCTCTTACTCATTTACCGCCTTCTTCTTGATAGACCCCTATGTCCAATTAGTGCTACCTGTACATGCACCAATGTGTGAGAAATTTATCATCCTCAAAAATGTATTACTGTTTTACTCTCAGCAGCTGTCATCTGCTAATAGCTCTTCAAAATGGTGTGGGGCCTAGAAAGCGTCTCTTCCATCTATGGAGAGCCTCTTCCCCATTTATGAAGAGAATTTTTCCCATCATGGAGAGCATCTCTTCTGCCCATGGAAAGCATCTTCCCTACTCATTGAGAGCATCTCCCTGTCTATGGAGAGCATCCCCCCTCCTGTCCATGGAAAGCATTCCCCCTCCTGTCCATGGAGAGCATCCCCCTCCTGTCCATGGAGAGCATACCCCCTCCTGTCCATGGACAACATACCCTCTCCTGTCCATGGAGAGCATACCCCCTCCTGTCTATGGAAAGCACTCTGCCATCCATGGAGAGCATCCTCTCCCCCATCCATATCAGTTCTAAGTGGCTTGATTGTATGTGTCTCGTTCAGGTTAGCACAACTACTGGGAGTTCAGCACTGCAGCAGTCATGCCACTTAATAGCACTCTTCTCCACCCTCTGGCTCTCACCGTTTACAATGCTCACTAAGTCTTGGTGGGGGCGGTAACAATGGCTGATCACTCCGTCTTTCATTATAGCACTCAACCATTTGTGTATATCTGCACTGACTGCTTGCAGAAACAATATCTGACTATGATTGAGAGCACCCAAGATCAATAGGTAAAAATATAAATATTTAGAAGGCAATTTGACATCACTATCATTTTGCAAAGTAACAATACTAAGTTCTACCCTAGCCTGTGACTTTCTCAACCACAGACTTTTAACCGAAATTTTCCAATAAGTTTTGAAATTTTCTCTGTCTACTATGCCATGTATATATATGCCACCACCAACAAAAACAACAACAGAAACAACAAAAACCAATTATTTACTCTCTAACCAGTGTGTCACTATCTCACAATTAAACATATCTGGCTGGCCTGGCAGGTCAGTATTGTAAAATGCAGGCTCCAAAACTGAGTACCAGAAGAAAGGGAATTCATTTTTTGGAGGCCTTAGAAAATTAGTAAGTCCTCTGCATTACTCCTCATAATAATCTCTGGCATACATTCTATGGATCTTTCTAAATCTGGTTTTAGAACTTTATGCGTATTTTGAGGCCACAGATCATGCAGTGACAGTGGCTAACTCCCTTGGTCCAGACACTTACCTAGTATCCCCAGACTGCACATTTACCAGGCACTTTCACACAGCACAGCTTTTTGATGGCTCATTCAAATCACACTGGCTCAAATTTCTCTGTGCCATTAGCCCCCACGCCTCAAAATGGAAAGTAGGCAAATAAGTTAAGGTGCTGTAATTTATTACCCAGGTCCTATTATGTTGAGAATCACTCCTTGCAACTCAATGTAGTTAATCACAGTGCACTGTGGCCATGTCTTCTATGGGAAGACCAAACTTCATCATCATATAACTGTCACGGTAGACATGGATTCCAAAAGCCAGGAAGAATGTGTAATCAATTCAACTTTGACTTTGTAAAACTTTTGTAAGACTCTAATAAAGACAAATTATTTCATTAGTTGATTGTCAGCCTTCTGTGTAGATACCTCCCCTTAAGGAATTCATATCATGTCACAGTGGGGTGGAAAAATATTCTCAATTTACTGACTATGAGCTGGAAAAAGCAGGAAGGTCACCTACAACCACCCCCACCGTAGCTGGTTCTTATTTTTTAGACACTAATCAACCAAGTCAATACACTTTCTTGACAGTAGAACCAAATGTGTCTTTTGAGTACTTGACAGATTCAAGATGAATGCTTCATGAACAGATATCTGAACAATCCGTATTTCTAAATCAAAGAGTGTCTATCCCCACAGCAAAGTATGTTAAAAGTTCGTGTAGGCATTGCTAGTCTATTGTAACTCTCTAGGATCTAATGGCCAACTTGCTTGCTTTTTTTTTTCCAGTGAATTTGCTTAAATTGCCATGTGTCTATAACCATGAAACCCAAACTGTCTACTTGATTCCATGTTCTGTGCTGAAAAAATATCCATATCCCTTTTTACTTTTTTTAAGATGCCTTGATGTGATTTAAAAGTTGGATGGAGGGACTTCAGTGTTGAGACTATGTAAAGAAACAGCAGAACATGGCTGAGTGGCTGACAAGCGACACAAAAACAGTACCTGCTAATGTGCAGAGAGAAACCACCTTGAGACTTTAAAACAGCTACCCCAGAAATAATATCTTTATCCAGATACGAGGTCCCAAATGAATTATACTATTATTTTAGCTGATTTTCCCTGACATCGCACTATGACTTTTTTTCCATGACAAGAAAATTGCAGCCAACCCTTGACAGTCAATCACAAATTGACTGAACAAAACAAAATCAAACAGTGAAGTAATCCCCAAGCAAATTTAATGAAACCTAAGTCCCGGAGGGCTGTGCACTTCTGTAGGCCATGGTCTTATTTAATAAGTTGCCCCTGCTTTCACTTTCAGAACCATATTTACACAGACAAATTCAATTCATTCAGGTTTACATTTCCTCTTTCCCTAAGTCTGTCCACCAGGCACATATGGGAAAGACTGTAACCAGGTATGTTAGTGTTCAGCAAGGAACAAAGACTGTCATCCAGTCACAGGAAGATGTACCTGTCTGCCTGGATACCATGGAAACCACTGTCAGCTCCATAAGTATGGTCTGCACAGAACTGTGACTTACTAAGAAGAGACCAAAGGGCTGGACTATTTGTTGTTCAGAATAAAGGGGAAAATACGAATATAAGCTTCAATTTCATAACAAATTTGGGGGATTTTTTTAATTTGAATAATGGGAAGTATTATTACCTAGTCTCTCTCTGTGTCTCCCACCAACACACTGTACTTCCTCCCTTTCTTTTTTGATCAAAAAATTTCTCCAAACTCTTCACAAATATTTATTATGAAAAGAGATAATATAAAAGATATGAAAAGATGTGCTTATCATTGTATATCAACAGAAAACAAATGGCAACATATTTAAAGTGATTCCAATGTAGGTGAATGCAGTGTCTCCTTTAAAATAAGCAAATTAAATGCATTATTATTCTGTAATAAAAATAACATCTTCATTAAGTGACAAAATGCCAGTTACTCACAGTCTTATAATAAAACAGCACTGTCCCTAAACCCAGAACCTCACATTGATTTACTGGAGCATTTTAACAACAAAAGTGGTTAAAGAAGAAAGAGCAAACCAAAAAATCCCAATGAGCATGTAAAAATATTTAGTCAACTATTTAATTTTTAAACTTGTAATTATTTGTAATGTACATTTTATAGGTGTAAGATGTACCTAGCTAAAATGTTTGGCCTCAGTTTTATTTCTTTCCCAAAGCTGGCTGTGGCTACTCCTTCCTTCAATCAATTCAGTTTCTCTTAAAACATGGGTTTCTGATCACACTATTTTCTAAAAGCTATAGACAATATATTCCAAATATCATGGATACATTTTACACAGTCAAGCACAATTGTTGAAAATTGTTTCAATTAACATTTTTAACATTTTTAACAGCTATAAATAAATTCCAGTTGAAAATGAATAATGTAAGCAACTTCTCGTAGTTTGTGCTTATATCTCAAAAATCTTGTCCTAGAAAGGAATTGTCACACATCTCAGAAGAGTGTCCTTCAAGGTCTCAAAGATGTTTTATCTTAAGAAACTTATATCAGATTATAAACAACTTTGTTGTATTGTTATTTCTGAAGGCAAGCTACCTTGGGTTAAGGGAGGTAGCCTCACCTTGTAAAAAATGAGGCTGGCTGAGCTGGGAACAGCTCCTTCACTGTCAAGTTGGCGCAGCTCCAAGCAACACGTGGTTGGATATGGCTGCGAGGGCTCCTTGGCAGCATCCGCTGTAATTATAGGACTATGAAGCAAGACTCAAGAAAGGAACCATAAAAGGTGTAGCTGGCTCAAAAGCAAAACTTCGGCAGCCAAGAACAACTGGGCTTTCATGTTCTCAAGTTCAGAGTGGAGAATCAAACTTTTCTTTCAACAGAAGTTAGAGGAAGCAGGCAAACTCACACTGAACATCTTGATGCTTTTTCAAAGCAAGAGGCAAGGAAGCTCGGCCTGAGTATGTGGGTCTTTCAGTAAGTACTGAGGATGTGAACTCACAGTCCATAGAGTTCATGACCAGTGAGAGGCCTTACACTAGTGTAGATCTTGGAAACCTTACACTTCTCTCTAACTTGCAGTGCCTGCTATTTAGAATCACTTTTCCTTGAGCTCTCAGTATTCAGTTTTATGAAAGATTCTCCACACTCCCAGTGGATGCTTTCAGGAATGTGATAAGATTAGCTTTCTCATGTCAGGAGGATGGAGAGGCATTCATAGAAGCCTGTCAGCGATGATATTACCCATGGCCATGAACATTCATTGTGAGATTGTAGTTTCTCCTCCTTTAGAATAAAGCCAAATTGTGTCACAACGCCTTGCCCATACGTGTGTAACCTTTTCAAACACAAGGCAAACGAACTGAGGAAAACAGATGAATGCTATTCATTTGCTTGGGAAGTATGTGCCTCAAGATACAGTAACAGCCTTGTTTGTCTAAGTGAAATGCCATTCACGCGATCACGGTGCGCAGTAGCAGAGGGGCCTGCCACAGAACCAGAGTCTTCAATATTTAAACAAATAAAAAACAGTAAGTTCTAAATCAAGTTGTTGTTTTAATTAGAATCAAAGAGAAAGAGAAGACTGAGGATGGGGGAAAATGGCCATTTTGTAAAGGAAAGTATTATCTACCCTTGCTGGATAGATAATATTTTAGGAAGAATAACTGTAAGAAATGTAACAAAGGCCAGTTATGATCAATAGAGAACATTAGGGAATGAAAGAGGGGAGGTTTGACTTTATTATGACATGACAACCTAATAAAATCATCATGTCCAGAGTGTGTCTTTCCTTGTTAAGTTTCGTGAACCACGGAGATGATGTGCTCATGAACCAAGAAGTCTAACGTGAATGTGTTACAAAAGTGAATGAAAACCATGAGCTACTCCACAAAATAATTATCCCTTGGGGAACAAAGATAACCATAGCTTCTATAAACTATACACCACACTTGGGATGTAAGTTTAATGAGTTGGGGACTAATAGGTTTGTGCATACGTTGTCTTTTTTACAGATGACATATTCTTTAGCAGGTTAGTCTCATCAGGTATAGTGTATTGGTTTAAGGAGGGTAATTAAGTTGAAGGTTAAAAATAATTTCTGTTTTTTCTACACACATTAAAACACATTTCTACACATGACAAAGAAAGAAACAGTTGTGAGTTTAGTAAGTGCAAGCTCACCCACCGATATAATGGGCATGTCCTGGGTGAAAATGGCTGACCTGGAACTTCAACCCATAGAAAAGTATCTTAAAACCTGTACCATAGTTGAATCCATAGTTATTGAAGTCAGTAAGACACTCACACAATGTTTCTTCCTGTTCAGTGGATATAATGGTTCTTTATATTCAGAATAATAGCCACAGTTATATATTCTTAGCCAGAAATGTTTCTCTTTATTTTAAAATGAAGCTCTTTTCCTTACTTGACCAGATATCCATGCCATGATTCATGTCCCACTTATGACTCTAGAGACTTCTAGAACACCTGCTACTAGTCTCCTTCTGGGATGGAACATGCCTGAGGGACACATGTGACCACATTGTTTCTGTCTCTATAGCCTTGGTTTTCTTATTCTTCCTTATCCAAACCACCCTCATTCATTTCAGCATCATTCATATTTTGTAAATCATTGATTTTATAAAACTATGAAAAGCACATTCTATAAGACAAATACAGCTAGACATGCAGAAAAATGTCTTTTTAGGACCTGCGGAAAGAGGAATAGTGAAGTTTGTGTTTATTCAGGCCATTAAGCTGATGTGCCGCTGAAGATTTTCTCCTTGTGTTTCCCAGGCAGGTAGCTGCTGCCTCTGACTTACATAAGGATAGTGTTCTCTGTTAATTGTCATGTGATAGCACCCTGCTATATTGCCGGACATAAAAATCTAATAGGACAAAGTCTCAAATCTAGAGGGATGATGATGGACACCTACTGGATAGTACCTCTGTGTCCTCAACTGCCAAGTGACCTTTGAGTGAAAGCCATCCCACAAACACTTCCTGAGGAAGGTTCTGGATGGCTCCTTTGTGTTTAGTCTTCAAAGAGAGTCAGTTGGAGAAATGTCCCCATGCAAGAGCATGTTCAAAAGCTATGGCCCCTGAGCACTGGGAACACATTGTCTAAAGAAAGCTGTGATCTTGTAGGAGCAATTTTCTTTGCCTTGACAGATTGTTAGGTTGGAGCCAAGTGTGCAGCCTGCTGTTGCCAAGGCCAAGGGCTTCTCATGCTTATCTTCTCATGCTTACCACGTACCCATCCCAACTGGTTCACACAGATGTTTCTTTTATCATTGAGTGCTGTCTTTCAGCAATCAACTCAATTCATTATTCAAACAAAACAAAACAGATCTATAAATACAATGACATAGACAAGTATTAGAAAATGTGAGCATTGTGGCACTTATGTTGAGGTTAGGGTACAAATAAGATTCCAAAATGGACTTTAAGAGGAAAAATATTCAATATTTTTGAAGAAACATGTATGTCCTGAAAATACAGCTACATATATACACTCAAATATACACATATGTATATACACATGCTCACACACACAAATGCACATATGTACATAGACATAGTAATAAATACACACATAACACTCACACACACAGACACACACACAGAGATGGGGGGAGGGAGAGAGGGAGGGAGAACATGTGGAAAAGTAAGACTGGAAGTTGTTGCTTCTAATTTATAAGTGAAATCTACCAGATGTTCGTTTTAAAACTAGATACAGAGCAAATGTGTTACTTGTTCCGACTAGAACTGCTTTAGCTTGGGACTTCCAGTTTTGATGTTTGTTTAGACCTTTTAGGCTGAAAATCAAACTGTAGGAAAGTCAGAAAGATACAGGATTAGGAGAAAGAACCATGCACTGTCAAGTGTCTAAAAGTCTTGAGTGACAGATATTCAATAAGCAAAATAATCTTTGCATGCCTTCGTTTTGCTCTTTTGTACAGCTTGTCCTGAATATTGTGGACATGACTGTGCTCAACACTGTTTCTGTAGCTCAGGAACATGTCGCCCAATGACAAGAAGGTGTCCTTGTCCACTTGGCCTGCTGGAAGGAAGGTAACAAAGGCTGCTATAGTCAGACTGTGGGAGCATCTTTAAATTCACTCTAACTGTCTAAGCAATAGATATGCTGAATTGTGAGCAGAAGCCTGGTGCCAGGAGTGTGGTACAATTTGACATACTTCCTTTTAAGTGAGGCTTTAATTAGATGGCAGTATATTTGCACGGTGTACTGTAGAGGCAATGGCCTCTTAAAAGGCTACAGAAATTGGATATAAAATGAAAGTGATTTATTCATACTCTTTGCTATGAGGGACAGTTGAGGTAACACTGGCAACATTTGGAAAACTTCAGAAATCTATTAGTGATGTCAAATGACAAGATGAAAGAACGCAACATTCTCTTCAACCTGCAGAGGCCAGCTGTGAAGAAAACAGGAGATCAAAAGACAAAGACAGTCAGTGTTGAAAGCTAAAGACTTGCTTCTGTGAAGTTTTAACATTGATTATTGTCATAACTAAAATTATAAACAGAAGAATCGTCCAATCAGTGAGGCAGGAGCTGCAGCAAGGGTGGCTCTTAGCTGTGCCACTGGAACTGACATTCCCCTTGCTGTACTGGTAAGAATTGTGAAGTGGCAGCCTGTGGGAGCATCTTTAAATTCTGCTGAGCATCATATACTACAGGAAAAACATTAAATAAACCAATAGTATATTTCAACTTAATACAGACACATTAGGACAGACTGGAATCTATGTATGATGGCTCAACAGTCACGTACACATTTGAACATAAATGCACACATAAACACACACACATATATACATGAACACAGATTCATAGATGCTTACATATGTACGCAGATACCTATGTACCCATATATGTACATGTATGCATTTCCCACAACTTGTACATATATGGGTACATACATATTTGTCCAAATTGTTTGCGTCAGTTTTTCAGCCCTGAAGCCCAAGTGTGCCTTAGGAACACATATGGTGAATATGTTCACTGGATTTCTGTTTGCTTCTCAATATTGATTCTGTGAGAAGATAAAAGATGAACCTGAAAAGCAAAACACAGGAGAAGTAGATCAGGAAGATTTGTACTTTAGAACACAGAAGGGCTAATGAATGAATGTTTGCTGTAAAGCGTGATGGCAAAGAAGAGAGGCACGAATTCATGAATAAATTACAGAGCAACTCAAGAGATGGACACTAAGCTGAAGAGCTCAGAAAACAAGGAAAATGAAATTTAGGTCCCAAATCATGTTAAGGCAGGCCATGATAACAGCAAGAGATGTGGAGACAGACACCGATGGCCTTGGCAAAGACATGGAGGACACGATGATGGAAAGTGTGATGGACAAGTGGAAACAGTGGAGGGAGATAGTAAAACCAAGAAAGACAAAAGTTCAAATGCATTACTCAGAAATAAAAGAAGATTGACCAAAAACCCATCCTGGGAACTCTGCTAAGATAAAAGGGAATTCTGAAGGCATTGTGAGTGTATCATGAGGCGTTTTGTGCCTCTTAACAGTTCTCAGTGTTTGCATATCCTGAATCGATGTCTGTTCATATCTTGGGAGAAAATGTAATCCAAGCATTTGGTTCATAGCTAAGCTGTTTTCAAATATAGCATGGTGGCAAATCAACAGTGTGGTGGTTTGAATGCTTGGCCATAGATAATGGCACTGTTAGCAGGCGAGGTCTTACTGAGGAAGGGATGGCTTTGTTGAAGGACATGTGTCACTGCAAAGATCAGCTTTGAAGCCCACTATGCTCCAGCTTTGCCCAATGAGGAAGAGACCCTCTGCCTGGTTGCCTGTAGAAGACCATCTCTTGCTGCTGCTTTGGATCAAAATGTAGAACTTTGGCTCTTCCAGCACCATGTCTGCCTGCATGCTGCCATACTTCCCACCATGATGATAATTCATTAAACCTCTGAAACTGTAAGCCAGCCCCGTGTGTGTGTGTGTGTGTGTGTGTGTGTGTGTGTGTGTGTGTGTGTG
>JANHMN010000001.1:113691701-113709769 GCA_030674055.1 Rhabdomys pumilio
TGTGTGTGTGTGTGTGTGTGTGTGTGTGTGTGTGTGTGTGTGTGTGTCTGTGTATTAGTAAAAGTTACCTTGGTCATAGTGTCTTTTCACAGTAATAAAACCCTAAGACAAACAGCTACTTTTAAAGTAAAATGGTACTGGGGAAAAAATGTTTAAATCTTTTAAGTAACAACTGAAAGATAAATTTAGCAACAAAATAAATAATGAAAAACTGTAGTAACCAGACAATTAATAACATTAAATTCAGTTTAATTGGTACCACGTTTAAAATAATTAAGTACATCGTGGCTACATGACACAGATAGATGTTGTAAATTATAACAATGGAGTGACTTTTTTCAAACATGAATGATCCACAAACGGACTGAGCAAAGTGAGAGTGTAAGTCTGGTGACCTTCCTTCTTTGAAGTTTATGGGGCAGAAGGCCCCAGTCTCTATCAACACATGTGGATTAAGCATGGCACGTCAAATATTTCAAGTGTTTCATTGCAAACTCTAGAATTTTGAAAGTTGTAAATGAGAATATAATAATACAATTATATAACTAATGTTGGGAGAAAAGAGGAAAAATAGAATTATCTTCATTGCATTGCCATCAGTACCAGAGAGCCAACACGATAGACATTTCCATGTTATATAACAGCACATGCACGTTGCAAACCCTCCCTATATTATAAGATTCTATTGGACAGTGGTGACTTGTTAACTCTTCTGTCAAGTACAGAAAATAAATGACACAAAACATGACGTATATGTGAATCTAAACTCATAGCATTCACAGGAGTGGTTATCAGAGGCTGATGTGGTTGCAACTAGAGTGGAAGAGGAAGGAGGGAACGTTGGTCACAGGACATATACTTACAGGTATGTGTACAGAATCGTTTTCAGGAGGTTTGAGGTGAGCAACACATAGTAGGTGCCATGTGCTACTGTCAAAATGAATAAATGAGGACAGGTTTTAATTACATATCTCAAACATCCTGTTTTACAAAGTATGTGACAAATTGGGTGAGTGGTCCTTCTTTGTGTGTTTAGGTGAGTGGTTTTACCATTGTGTGTTTGTTTGTTGTTTTTTCTCCTTGTAAATCCTGTAAAGTCTATTTTTTCCTGCTACCCAGAATTAAAACAAACAAACAAACAAAAGATAATCCAATGCCTCTCCTAATATTGAAATTGAAAGAGAGCTTGGTTAGAGGTTAGGTGTTTCGAATTGAGTCTTGACTTCTGACCTTACTGGTTGTCTAAGTCTGCACAAGGCTTTAGTCTGCAAACTTCAGTTTTTCCAAGAGAAAATTAAAACCACTGTAACCCACATCACAGGGGTGTTTGGGAGCATTAAATGAGATAATCCATGTGTGAAATATCATTATGTAAAAACTCTATAAACTAGAGGTTATAAATGGTAGGCCCTTGGCCAAATCTAGCCACAAATGTGTTTGAATTGGCTTCAGAATATGCCTTCCATGCTGTTATAAAATAATTTTAATTAGTTGCCAACTCTCAAAGATTGGGGAATTTCATGTACTATATGGATATTGAGTTTTCTTTAATATGTATTAGATGGTAGTCTGGGGACATATTTTTATGGCAAAACCAACTAAATATAAGCATCCTCTGCATGCTATAAGGGTCCTAGTATCACATTGATGGTGTCTCCTATCATCACATGATATGCCCCTGACATGGATAAGAAAGTCCTCATGACTGTTTCTCTGTATTCATTGGTACCTTAACTGGTGTTGGCAGCGTCTTTGGTTATTACCTTCCTCTACTGAACATTGAAGCACCAGAATATTAAGGAAAGCAATCCCCCTCCTGCCTCACTATCCATTTTTGAGACATTATATAAAATACTTCTATTATTAGTTTCTTACTATGATTGAATATTCTGACCAAATCAGCTTAAAAGAGGAAGAGTTTATTTTGGCTCACAGTTTTAGGGCACAGTCCTATAAAAGCCATGATTACAGGAGCTTCAGGCAATCGGTCACACTGTATTTGTAGTCAAGAAGCAGAGACTACTGAATGTTACTGCTCAGCTCTCCTGTTTGCTTTCAGTGAAACCCAGAAGCCTCACTAAGAAAATGGTGCCATCCTAATAAATGAACCCAATCGAGATAGTTCCTCACAGGCATGTGCAGGAGCTAACCTAAACTAAAGAATCACAGATGTTCGTTAAGGCTTGTCTTCTGGAATTTTTCAGATCCCTCGGAACTGACAGTCAACATTAACCGTCCTACTCTCAGATCTGAATTACTGCTGACTGGTCTGCAGGCAAGCTCTAGGTGCCATGTCCTAGGCACACAAAGCCAGCATAGTAAATATTTGTGGAGAGACTGGCAAGTGAGTGAGTCCAGGGCAGTACTGTATGTGAAAACTAGCAAACAGACCCAGGTGGCTCTGCCTTAACTGATGGTTTTGCTCTTCTCATATGGAAGCTATCTCAAAGGAGAAAAAACAAAACATTACTGGCCCATGAAATGTTCATTTAATGTCATATTTAAAAATATTTTCCTTTAGTTTGTCCCCAGACAAGATATGGCACCGCCTGAACTCAAGTGTATGTACACAAGTGGTGGATGCTGCGATCCAGTGGATGGAATCTACAGTTCTGGACTTAGGTAGACTAGGAATTACTGTGAGAAAGACAAGTTGATGGCTCTCTTTAACCCTCACACAATACACTTCCAAGCTTGCTGCTATGGGGTGATGAGTAGAGGTCTGTGTAAAGGCTAATTTCCAATTATTTGTTAATAATTACAATCACATTTCCAATAAAATTAAATTATACAGATATTGATCATTACCTAGTTTTTAACAAACACCACAGAAAAACTATGAAGTTGCTTGAGAAATTGAAATAGTATTGATGAGAACAAATTCCCCTGAGACTCAATTCTAATTTTTACCCTAAAGCCCAAAGTCATTGTGGACATCAAATTAGACGAACTTCAAGGTTCCAAGCAGGGGACTGAAGAAGCCTACACTTACGGAGGACTTGACAAATAGTCAGAATATGCCAATCTTTGGAAGAGGAATGGGTTTATGTCCTGGGGTTGGTGACTCACGCCTTTAAACTTAGAACTATGGAGACTGAAGAGCAACTGGGATTCAAGTCTAGCCTTGGCTACAAGCAAAACATGAAGTACAAAATGGCTATCTCCTTTATTGCTTGCATTTTACTGGGGTTTTATGTTATTTCTTATTTGTTCTTCCAAATACATGTTCGAATCAATTCTCCAGGAAAAATATGTTTCATGTTTTAGCTTTATTGTACTTTATGTTTACTTCAGAGGGAATTGCATTCTTAGGTTAACTTGGTGTATTCAAGAACAACACAGCCCATCGTTTGTTACATATTTTACTCTTTACCAACTAAGGTGCTGGATTCAACATTCACATCAAGTCAAGGAGCAAGCAATTAATTTGCGACATCCTTCTATATTTTAATGGATTTATTACAAGGCCTTTTCCTCATCTATGTTGTAAACATTATGAGTTTTCTCTTTAGTCTGATAGCATGTGTGATCTTAGTCACTGTCCTGTTGCTGGTTTTTTATACTTTCATAAAAGCAATTTAAGGGAGACTTGTTTTGGCTGACAGTTGACCTTGTGCTCATCATGGTGGGAAGAAATGGCTCAGTAGTATGTGGAGAACCCTTCAGGCAGCAGGAGTTATCCAGGAGCAGAACAAGGACAGGAACTGGGACCATTCTATAAGTCCTCAAGGCCTGTCTCTGGGAATGTACTTTCTCTAGCAAGGCTCCACCTCCTACAGGTGCTGTTGTGGCCCTGAAGAGCACCATTGGCTGGAAAGCAAGAGTTCAGATGCATGAGCTTACGATAGGGAAGAGTCTCCATGTAAACCACACCACCTGGGATTTGAAAATTAACAAGACTAGCATGAGAATGGAGGTTCACAAACAGCACTCTAGGATAATGTAATGGTGACTAAAATATTGAAGATGGGGAAATAAAAGATATGTCTAAATTTTTAGACTGATCAATTAAAAAAAATAATAAAGTTGCTTTAGTTAGGGTTTTACTGCTGGGAACAAACACCATGACCAATGCAACTCTTATAAGGACAACGTTTAATTGGGGTTGGCTTACAGGTTTAGAGGTTCAGTTCAGTATCATCAAGGTGGAAGCACGGCAGCATCCAGGCAGGCATAGCATAGACAGAGGTAAGAGTTCTACATCTTCATCTGAAGACTGTTAGTGGAAGACTCATTTCCAGGCAGCTAGGACTAAGCATTAAAACCCTCGCCCACAGTGACACACCTTCTCCAACAAAGCCACACCTCCAAATAGTGCCACTCCCTGGGCCAACCATATTCAAACCAATCCAAAAGTCACTTAGCAAAATGGAAATCCCTACTAATGCAATTATCTTTTAGTTTATATTTTTTCTTATATTCTTTCTCTATCATACATAAGAACTGAGATAGAAATTCTACCACAGTTACCTTTACTTAACAGTTACAATGATATCAGTAAAGGAGACATATTCATTACTTAATTTCTTCTGTATTTCATAGTTTTCCCTTGACCCATTGACTTTTTAAAAATTGTCTGAGTAACTCCACACACATTGGTAAAGTTCCACATATGTTCAAATGGTTCACCCTGTATGCCTAGAATGGAGGTGGGAAAGAAAGGTGGGGGAGATTAAGGCAAATATAAATACTTGTCAGGTGAGTGAATTTCATAAAATAGAAGATGAGTGACCCCAATGATAGAGAAAATTCAAGGAAGGAAATTGGAAGTCCTTTAGTCTTAGTCAAGTATATATAGCTCCTGATGCTCCAACATGATCATCTCTATAGGAAGATGAATTTGTCCTATGCAGAAGTTCATTGGGTATGTATTCACAACCCAAGGAGCTGAAACAAGGATTTCCTCAAAAATTTAGCCACAAAAATATTTATCTTTCCCAAACCTGGAGGTAAGACATGGTGTTCTGAACATACTAAGATAACTCTATTTTCCACTTGAGGGGAAATCCAACGAAATACTTCAAAGATTAAATCTCACTGACTATAAAACCTCACTAACTCATAAAATATCAACCTACTGTTAATATAATGTTTTATGTTTATATAATATCTTTTTCATTCTTGTTATCCTCCTTTTTCTTCCTCCCCTGTTTCCTTCATGCTCAGCCCCTGGGAATCCCCTCGCAGGACTTTAGATACAAAGGCCATAAAAATCACTTTTCATACACAATGCTTTATTTACTTAAGGAATTTAATTCAATATTAGTATCACCAAATTTATCTGGAATCAGGTGATTAAAGATTGCTATTTAGGTTTTGGATGTCTTAATTTATTTTCTTTTTGTGTGATAAAGTAATTGAGAGGAGAAAGTGCTTATCTTGGCTTATAGTCGAAAGGGGATGTTGTCTATCCCAACTGGGATTTGGGATTAGGCAATCAAGGAGCAGGAGGCTGGCTGCTCACATTTTATCTACACTCAGGAAGTATGGTATGAACAGAAAGTGGAACCAGGCCATAAAGCCTCAAGACCTGACCCCAGTGTTCTTCCAGTAAGTTCCCCCTCCTAAAGGTTCCACAAACTTCCCAAAGATTATAACCAGCTTTAGACCAAGTGTTCTAATATGCAAGCTTATAGGGTATAGGGAGGTTGCAGCACCATTTTGGCCAACTACAGTACATCCAAGCAAAATGAACTTATGAAAATACTTCAGATCTTTCTGAAGTATAAAGATGGGCTTTACTAGTTTTAGACAACAACAACTCATCTGTGATTAATCTCTCCTTTGATTTCCCATACACCTGTTTCTTTTCTTTTTTCTAGTTTTTAGGCTTGATAAACACGCAGACCAGAATATTCTTTTCATTTTGTTTTCAAGTTAAAGATAACACTTTGACATTTTTATCTTCTAGAATGTCCTTCTGGGTTTCATGGTTCTAATTGTGTTCACATCTGTGACTGCCAGAATGGAGTCAATTTGTAATGGAGCAAGTGGACAGTGTGTTTGCCCATCGGGTTTCCATGGCAACCATTGTGAACAAGGTAAAGCCAGGGTGTTTTTAAGCACACATGTCTATGAGAATTCTCTGTAAGTGTGAGATCTTCTGATCTATTCACAACATGAAGAAACCTAAGTCAAAATTTGTCAGTTAAGCTCTCAATTTATATTCATTAAACCAGCAGGAATATATTCAGGGGCTGATATAATCAGACTCTTCTATTGTTTGTACTATTTGGTCAGAAATATTGTTGTTTCATGAAATTGCTTAGTATCTCAAAATGAAAGCTGTACATTAATATAGGCAAAGATTGCACCTCTGAGCAAGAGTAAATATTTCATGAAATGTCTAGTACAAGACTGTGACATAAATGCCTGGCTTAGTAGTGTTGAAGCAGATCAGAGGAGTTCATGTAAATATTTAAAGACAGGGATCGGACATTTATTGCTAGAGTAACCACAGCTATGAATGTGTATGAAACATGAAAGTGAAAATAAGAACTAATCAGCTTGATATAAAATAATACAAAGTCTTAAAAGACTGAGCCAGTGAAAACGCTCCTGGACACCTGTTTTCCTGTCCTCACTTGAAATACAGACAGCATTGTGACAGCCATACTGAGGATGACAGTGATGTTACAGGGACAGCGGTCATCTAGTTCTATAGGAGGAATCAAAATTCCTGTACGTGAACTTTTCAAATAGTTACGCTGTATTTTAATACATCACCACAGCTTACCATATTTTATCCTTTTTTCACACTTTATTCAGTTATCATTTGGTGGCTCAATAAGATAGAAACTATTATCTGCCTAGTTCTGTGTTGAATTCTAGAAACACAGTAGAGGACATGATACATACACTGTTCTAGAGAGATAAACAATACATTACATGTTCATAGAAATGCTAACAGTTACACACATGAGCTGATTCCTTAAGATTTCTCAGAGAAGTTTACTTACATTCTAGAAAATTATATAAAGCACTGTCAGAATAATTAAGTTTTTAGAATTGTGTGTCCAATCAGCCAGGCCATGATCCTTACTTCAGAGAATTCTTAATATGTACCTTCCTTCTGACCAGAAACCCCCCCCATTTGATCACTTTTGTCATCTTTACTTGAATCTTGAAAAAAATTCATTTAATATGAATTTACATAGTCCCTCAGATGTTCAGCCACAAAACATCGATCTTTGCCAAACCTGAAGTCAAGATAGAGTATTCTTTTGTCCACTTAGGAGGGCATTCATAATAATGCAAGAGGCTAATATTTAGAATATTTCAACATTTTACTATCCCCTATAGAATGTCCACCTGGAATGTTTGCGGATAATGGCCATCAACGTCATGAATGTGAAGGGGAAAGTTCTTGCCACCCAATCACAGGAAGATGCCTCTGCTCCCCAGGGGAGACAAAAACAAGTATGACCAAAGAGCAAAAAGACTCAAGTTGACAGAGGGATCTATCCCGAGAGCCAAACCCATGAAATTACCTGCTGTTCTGGAAAGACTAGTCAGGTAAAGTACAAGATCAAGAAAGGATGTTTGCGGTCCCACGTCCCAGGAATTGAAAGAACATCTGATATTTCCCAGAAGCCAGTTACAATAGTGGGATGGTCTTGGGCAATGAGGAAACGATAGTGGGATGTCCTTAAGCATTGATCCTTGCCTAACCTTCCCATTTTGCTATGCCGTTATAACCTGCAGCCCAATAATAAAATTTGAGAGCTTGAACAGAACCCTAGACTTGCTCTTCTTCTTTGTGTCTCTTGTCCTTTCATTCTTTTGCCTCCCCATCCCTAGGTCCTCATTGAATTCCCTGTGGGCCAGGGCAGATCTATAAACATTTCAAAGCTGAAAATGTCACTCTGTAAAAGAAACTTGTCCCACACTGCTTACTATTGTCTTCATTCTGGGGGAATCATACTTTATAGCCATTACATCATAGACACTCCATACCAATATTTGGATTAACAGAATTCCTCAGAGAAACACTGAGTATGAAGGCAATTCCTAAAACCTACTAGAATAAAAATGGACTATATCATAATCCAGGTAGTATTCTTGAGATCCATGATCCCAGATGGTCTTCAGAGATTAAGATTTATACTTTATTTTCCTTCCCATTCACAGAGAGAATGAACTAGAACATGAAGTTCTGATGATTTAGCAACTGTCCAAAGTAGACAGAAGAGTGGATCCAGTCAGTTGGTGGCTAACTCCATGCAGTGTGACTTGATGGTTATTTACTAGATCAAATGTTTTAAATAATTAAACTCAGACTCAAGACACTGAGCCTGCCTCAGATAAGATCCCACATAGTGTTTAATCTCAGAATTTACTTTGCTTATCTTCAAAACAATAGGATTGAATTACCTGTTATGCAGATCCCTTCCTGCAATCGCCCTCTATGAGCTTGTGTTCTTGGTAGTAGCAAGAAAGCCACACTAGCCTTCCAGGCTTGAAAAGATTTCCATTCCCCCAGCATCACTCAACATCCCAGCTCTCATCTGAGCAATATCAATAACAGTGGCTTTCCTGGAATATAAAGACAGGATTCTAAAAGCATTGCCTTCATTTAACTCATACTGTGGCCCCAAGGAGTTGTTTGTGTTCCGACTCCTGTTTGATAAAGTAGAAAACTGAGGACCTGAGTTCATAGAGAATAGAATATAGATAGATAGACCTTGAGTTATATGTGTATATGTACACACACACACACACACACACACACACACGCACGCTTAGGATAGTTTCTGGTACACAATAGATATACCAACAAATATTTGCTGAATGAGTTTTTGATTCTTTGGAGACATGGTGGACAGAACTAGTTGGACCCTGTCATATCTGAAATTATTTTATCAGCACAAATATCTATGAATCTATGATATATATGTCACCCATGGAATGGCCACTAAAAGGGGCATGCTGTAGCATTTGTGATCTGATCCCACCTGCATATGAGAGAAAGCACTAATGTTAATGTTCATTGAATGTCCATTCTGTGCTGTGCATAAGTTACCTTACTTCTATCTCCCTCTTCATAGAGTGGGAAGATGAAATCTTTAAATAGTAATGGAGTTCAATTATTTGTCCACATCACATAGCAAGTCAATGGCATGCTGGAGACAGTCTGGGTTCAGAGACAGAGTTTTTGGTGTTCCATGCTAGCATCTTCTTTTTGGAGTCTTTTTATATTGCATTTCTATTGATGAAAACCTTTGAGGAATTGATTTTGTTTTTCTCTCTGCATTGAAAGACACAAAAGTCATAAAATTCATGCTACTGCTTAATTTGTCTTAAAAGCTACTGGTTCCAATTTGCATGATACTTTTATATCCTCCATGCTCACTGGTAGTTATTGGCTACCATATTGGATCATATAACAGAAAATGTCCACCAATGCAGAAGTTTCTAATACATGGCACTTGTAATGGTTTAAAAGTAACTCCCAAAGCCATAAAAAATGGTTTAATTGGTAAAAGTATTTGTAGTATACAGGTAAAAATAAAGATATTAAGTGTATATCTGCAATCCCAACACTCTAATAGGAAATGGGAGGTAGACACAGGAGAATCAACTCTAAGCTTATGGCCAGCTAATCTGACCTTAACTTGCTACAAACAAGACAGACCCTGCTTCAGAAAGAAGTGCAAAGGCAAAGACCAATTCTTAAAAGATGTCCTGCGACCTTCACACACTCTTTTAGTCACCCCAACACACATATACACATAGCCAGTGATAATAATACCAGGGCAAGCAAGTTGGCACAGTGGGTAAAGGCAATTGCTGTCAATCCTGACAAGCTGGGTTTGATACCTAGTCCTACAGAGTGGACGGTGAAGACTAAGTCTGCTAAGTTGATCTCTGACCTAAGCCATTCATCTCCTATGCCCCAAACACACACAGGCACATGGGCATACAGGGAGGAAGAAGGATAAATAAATTCAAATATAATCTAAAAAATTAAAATTATAAAATAGCATTAAGTATTTAACCATGAGAACTTGTGGTACTTAGGACTCAAGGTAACGGCTCACCCTGCTTTCTGTGGCCTAAGTGCTGTGTGACATTCAAAGTCTCTTCTGCTTTCTGTGGCCCAAGAGACATTCAGAGCCTCTTACCACGTATAAGAAAACGATGACAAGGCACCAGTCAGATGTAGTATTGTATGTGTTCTCCACAGGAACCTCAAGAGTCTTTCTTGCTCGGGACTTTGAGTCACCCAGCCTGTACAGATGTACTACAAGGTCTTTTATTTGCATTTTTATTTTCAATTAGTTACAGTTCATCTGCAATATTAACTGTGAGCAGCTGTGTCTATGCCGTCGCCATAAAGATAAAAGGCCTCATTTTAACTTAACTCTGGTAAAGGACCCATTAAACAGCCATACTATTAATTCATAAAAGAATGTAACAACTCTTTATTGGATCATTCACCCCTCCCCTTGGTAAATTAACATTTGCAGACATCCAAACAGATGTCTTAAATACACAGAGTTATTAACATGAAAATGTGGTATTTTTATAAATTAAAATCAGATTCTCCACCACTCACGAGAGATCCTGACTAATAACTCTTTTGAGCAAGAAGAGTGAAAAAAAAAAAGGTGGTCTTACTACCCAGCTACATAATCTTACGAGACTGCACAGAGCTAGTGTGTTGGGCTCATTTTGAAATGGTGTATTTTTTTTAATGTTCCACAGAGCCTAAAATTTAGAGAACAAACTTATCTTTATTAATCTTCATTACACCTACTTATTGTTTGTGTGTGCACGCATGAGCGTTGTGATGGTATAGTGAGCGTGCATGTTGAGATCAAAGGACGACTTTCAGGCACTCTGAGATTCAAATGGAGGTAACCAGACTTGGCAACAGGAGCCTTTAAGACCTAAGCCATCTCACTGGCCTCAAATGCATTTGTAAGCAGCGTTTATACTGCTGGCCTAGTGTCCTCCTGAAAGAATATTTTACTCCTTCTGTTTCATGTGGAGCCATCATCAAAATAGTTAATCAAAGAGTTACTTCATATTTCTTCTTTATATCTAAAATCTGGCAGAGCAAGGCAAGAAAGCTACAGTGCATTTTAATTTGCTTTCCTAATACAAATAAAAAGAAATCAAACTATAGAGTAGAAAAATACTCATGAAGAACTTGTAAAGTGTCTAGGAGATGGCTCACAGAGAAAGCGAGTACATTTGCAGAAGCCTGAAAACCTGAGTTTGATCCCCAGCACCTATACACGGTGGAAGTGTGACCAGAAAATGGCCATCTAACCTCCACAGGCTGACTATGGCACATGGGCAGCCACATTATAAACACATAATTTACACGCACACACAGACAACACAATAATGAATGAAATAAAAAGGTAATTTATGAGAGACCAATCATTAACCTA
The DNA here is from genome assembly GCA_030674055.1 of Rhabdomys pumilio. Classification (NCBI taxonomy): domain Eukaryota; kingdom Metazoa; phylum Chordata; class Mammalia; order Rodentia; family Muridae; genus Rhabdomys; species Rhabdomys pumilio. Next base: position 113,703,104 of record JANHMN010000001.1, read on the forward strand.
TTACAAGAGATATTAGAGCAATAAAGATATATTAAAGAAAGATATCCCCACAGGCTCGAAATTCTCTCTCCAGTACTGCATCTTTGTGTTTCAGTTGGTATTTCCACGTTTTTCCACTTTCTAGATTTCAGCTCCTTATTTAAGCTTTCTGAATATATGTAATGTTTTGGTCTTCACATAGCAAGGCAAAGGAGAAAAAGGAGCCTTAGATTAGCATTGAGAAACTCAGTTCTGTCACTTTGCAGGTGTGTGACAGAAGCAGTCACGAAGCACACCAAACCCGTTCATTTCTCTCCAGAAGGAGAGAGCTTCCCTCACCGTCTTGCCCATGTTATGCATATTTGCTGAAAGTAAATGAGGTAATGTGTTAACAACCCACTTTTAAAAATTATTTCTTTTATATTTTGAGATTATAATGTAATTACATCATTTCCCACTTCAACTTCCTCCCTCCAATCCTTCCCATGTGCTCTTGTACGTGTTCCCTTGTTCTCTTCCAAATTCTCACCTTTCACTCTGCAGACTGGGGAAACTGCTATAATAATAAAGTTAGGTTCTCTCGCTCTTAAATATTTCTAAGTTCTGATTAGGAAGCATGAATCTTTTTTGTTTCACAGGCTGAGCACTGCTTTCTCCTTGCCCTCAGTCCTGCAGAAAATTTATGTGTTCAGTCTGTGCTAATTCTCTTCTGGACAACCGACTAAGAGCCCACAATTGGCTGGTTCCCTTTACGTCTTCTCTTTTTAAATAGATTTTGTAACACCCACCTCCCCAACACCCCTAACCAAGCTATTCTTGGTTGGCACAATGCAATTCAACTTACAGATTCTTTGAGTCCTTTTAGCACATACACAACACCAGACACACTGGGGATGTATGGCCCCTTTGACATATTTTAAGAGACAAGAGTGGAATATAGAGCCATTTCACTTTCAACAACACAAGTACACAAAATCATGTTTTTAACCTAAAGAAAAACCTCCCACAATGTACATTCCGGGGTGAGCGCTGGCTTTTTCTGACCCCCAGGCAGCTAATCCATTTCTATGTCCCGCACAATGCAACTGCTGTAAATGTTATGGAGTAATCGGTTTCTGAGAAGGCACAGCAGAAATGGAAGTTGCTATCCTCTCTTTCCTCTTTCCAATTTTCTCAATAACTTCCTCCTCATTCCCCACCCTCCTGTATCCCACCCAGGGACTTTTCTTGCTTTCATTACATAACATGCTAGAGTAGGCAAAAGATGCCATAGAAGAAAACAGAATTTTTCTCCTAGACTCTCATTACCACATTCTGTTCTAAGAAGTAATAATGCATTTGAGAGAATACTTGAGTTGTTTTACTTTGTTTTCTTCTTCCCCTACGGAACATAAGGCAGGCCACTATGGTCCTGACTGCCTGTTGCTGTGTGAATATTCATAGGGAGCTTGCTGCAACCCTCTTAATGGCAGCTGTTCTTGTCCTAGGAGAATGGGCCCAACCTACGAGGAGGAGAACGGTTTGGCTCTTCATCAGCCAAAGACCCACAGCTCATCAGAAGGTGACACCTCAGGTTTATCACCTGCATGCCCAATTCTCCTCCAGCCCAACCTTGTGAACTTCCTTTTCCCGAAGAGCACACTCAAAAAAAGAGTGTTTGTTCAGACTCTGAACCACAGTAACATTTGAGCTAGTAAAAGGAGCTTTGTAGAAAAATATGTGCAGGAGGTATTTGAACTTGGAATGAATAACTGCCTCGTAGCACAGGTTGGGCTGCGTTGAAATATTCACACCTATTCACCAAAAACCTCAGTACCCGTAAGTAGCTGGATCCTCTTTAGAGATGGTTAGAATTTCATCTATTTATTTTCAGAATCTACTTCCCAGGAACTGTGCTGCAGACTTTAAATATATTGTATTTTGGACATGGCTTTTAATGTGAGAGAATATTAAAACTTTAGCCCCAGGGGAAAGGCTCAGAATAAAAACATGACATGTAAGAGAACAATGAGTCAGGAGAATGTTTAGTGATGTTTTTGTTTCTAGCCAACATGCAGAGAAAACATGGGCAGAGCTAAGAGAGGCCAAGGCCAAGGCTAACTCTGTGGCTACTCCATTCCCCATAATTCAGGAATGAGTTGAAATAACTTAAATTTCAAATTACTCATCATTTCAAACAGTTCGAAGTCATTTGTAAATGGAAGATAGGTCAATTTTGTTTTGGCTTTCTCAGAGTTTATACAAGCGTTTTTGTTTTCAGAATCGTGGCTAACTCATATTAGCAAAGAATAACTTCGTTGATTGAAAATGTTGTTCATTTTGCCTGAGCGTTTAAGAATAAAAACAGAGACTATGGAAAGTGTATGACTAGCCTTTATTTACACAGAACAACTAGAGTGGCTTTTAAAAATCAAAACTGCAGTGAGCTCACTGTGGCGCAGCGGCTTGGGCGTCCACCTCTAGAGGTCGTGCGTGGTCCTTCCCGTGCAGGTTCGAATCCCGTCGGGTGAGGAGTCTGATGGGAAAAAAAATCACAGATAAAATTGCTGGAAAGATTTATGGAAACTACTTGATGTTGAAAGTCAACAGATCAGTTAGTTTGTGTTTAATGTTAAGCCCTGGTTCTTCCTCCTAGCCCTGTGCTCCCATAAATAAGACTCAAACTCAAAATATACTTACAAATACCTTGGCCATATAGCTAGACTCTTCTCTCAGAACTTATAACTTGAGATAACTCACTCATTTATTTTAATCTATATTCTGCCACATGTCTGGTTAATTGTGTTCAAGTACCATGTGTTCTTCTCATTATATCTTCCCAGAGAATCTCCCGCTCGGCTCTGTCCCAGAATTCCTCCCACCTCCTAAATGGCTTACATCTATTTCTTGCCTAAGCCATGGGTCATAGGCTTTTTAATTGTCAAACATTGTTTATTCTTAGCTATTTACTATCTGAATAACCTCGAAAACATTTTATTATAATTAACTAGACTAGTATCTAAAATGACCATGAGTTTGGTTATCTGACTTATAACTTGCATTACTTAATCATCTCAAACTGTTTACAATAGCAGCTGTTAAAAGAACTGGGACTAAACTTTGTATTTTTAAATGAATGGCATAGGCATAATACCTACAAAAGAGTTGAAATACACACACACACACACACACACACACACACACACACACACCTAAGAAGTGAGAAAGATAAAAGTATAGAGAAGAGTAAAAGAAAAATAGAAAAATAGAAATAGTAAAAGAAAAATAGAAATCCCCGAGTCTAAACTTTCCATTTCATTTTCTCCTTGTCCATGACCTTAATTACTTGTAGATATTCCTAAAATGACAACATATCTATTTTATGGGTAATATTTGATAAATGGTGACTGGCCCAGCTTGTTCCCAACCAGCCGCCATTATTCTGTGACTCCTGCTCTGGCTATCTAGAAACACCAGCCCTGGCACCCATGAGTCTCCAGCATGGGGGATGGCTCTGCCAATCCACCACACTGTCTCCTGAAAGCTCGACTGAACCCTAGACAATACTCACCATGCCTATGGTAACAGATAGGATGAAGACTGTTAATGCTAAAAGATTATCCAATATTTATATATATGGAAATGCTCAATTAACAAGATGCCCACACAATTAGAATTGTAAACCCAATGACCTAACCTTGATATTAATAACTATCTCTGCTAGAGACACTGAGACATCTGCCGCCATCTTCTCTCCTCCTCCTCCTCTTCTTCTCCTTCTCTCCTCCTGACTCCTCACTCTGCCTACCTCTCACACAGCCCAATCGCCGAGCTTTATACAAATGTAGTGGGAAAATATCCTGTACATATCTATAACTCACAAATGACAAAACCATCTATTCCAACTTAACAAACTAAAGTAACAGTTTTCTGGTAATTGCTTCCTGATGAATTGGGGCAAAGAGTTCCTTTTGGGGGGCCCAAAAGGAAATTGGAAAGATGGTTAGGCCAAAAGAAAGCTAACTGGAATTATTTGTTGTCCAGTCTTTATGTGCTGAGAAAGTTCAGGATTTAATTGAAATCCTGACTTGAACAGCTAGAAAAGCTAGATGAACTAAGGTCATCTGGTATTAGCAGTCCTTTCTGAAGCTGTTCTATAAGCATGTCTCTAGAAACAGCATCAGTTTGAGGCAGAATGGCTCAGGGAGCTGGAACATCAAGATTCAACATCTCAGCATCCTTGCTGATGAATTCTGTCAGGACTTCCCTCCTAGTTTTCCATTCTATAATATACAGACCTTACAAGCAAGCCATAGTTCTATAAAGACATTTGTATGGAATGTGCAGCTGAGACCTTTGGGGGGTCTCCCTCTATCAAATCTGATTCTTATTACTTTGGAAGGAATCCAAAGCCTTTTTTTTTCTTGTTAAGACAAACCTAGAGCCTCCCAGGTCCTTCCCTCCCTCTCCCTCCAGTGATAATTTTGTTCCTCTTTCTGTGTAGGATTGAAGCAGCCAAACTGTGGTATTCCTTCGCCTTAAGTTCCTTATGGTTTGTGGGCTGTATCATGGTTATTCTGAGCTTTCATTAGGCAGAAGCAGGGTTTAGGAGATGGCAGAGACCATACCATAGAGCATGGGTCCTCAAGCTCCACTTAAACACAAGCTGAACATGGTAGTACATATAATTCCAGCACAAGGTGAAAGCTGGGATTCCTGTATCAAAACAGCTAACTACACAAGCCTTATCAGTGAGCTCCAGGTTCAACAGAGAAGTCCTGTCTCAAAGAATAATGTGGAGAGCAATCAATGAAGAGTCCTAGTATTAAGCCAGGGTACCACATGGACACCATACAAACAAACACGTGCATGTGCTCTTGTGGACACTCACATACACTTCCACATGCACTCACACATACTCCTCCCCGCCCCCCCCCACACACACAGGTAACGCTTTTCTTTCTTTTTCTTAAGTCAATAATGTTAAGACCTGGGCTAATATCCCTCTGCCTATCAGGACTCTTTTAATTTCATGATTCATTAAAAAGATAATAACTATAAAAGAGGAAAAGAACATAGAATTGTATTTTTTTGTCCTTACTTAAGCTGTTCTCTCCATGGAGAGAGAAGACAGACTCTGAATTTGGTAGAGAAAGACAATGAGATTCCTTTCTGTTTATATTTGTTGTTAATATATTGCCTATTTCTTTGTAAATGAAAATCCACTAGCAAAATGTTCTGGACAAGTGTCAGATGCTTCTTATATTATCTTCCTCTATACCAATTCCTCTTTAAAAGCCTAAATAAATAAACAAACAAACAAACAAACAAATGATAAGATTGTGGGGTAAACTGAGCTCCTAGCATGTTGTTTGGCTCCTTTTTGCTGCTGTTATTGTTTTGAGATAGTGTCCAACTGTATCTCTGGCTGTCCTGGAACTCACTATGTATGTAGCCCAAGCTGACCCCTGCCTTTTGAGTGCTGGGATTAGAGGCATGTGCTATCACATCTGGCATGCATGACTTTAGACAAATTGAGTTTCACCTTCCTCCTTACTATACTAGTCAGCAAGAACTTATGCAATTTACCATAGCTTCCTTTCTTTGTAAAGATTTACGAGTTGCCCCTTTTACATTAAAAATGAAAGCAGAAAAAAAAGGTTGAAATCAAAATGTTTCCAGTGTGCTTTTAGTAACCTTGAAAAAAAATCTGTGCATTTTTTAAATAGTCAGGTTTTGATCACTACAGCAAATTCTAAGATGATAAATTTAAGAAAAAACAATGTTCAATTTTTTTTGTTTAGTTTTTGCTGTTGCAATAGACCTGCTGGGCCTCTTGGTTTTAGGCCTTTAATGGAGGGCTGCATATTACTGGGGAGCACATGGCTTTGAAATGTGCTTATTTTGGCCAGAATGGGAAAGTTAGGGAATGAAAGGGCTTAAGGTCCCTCCACCTTTTTCAACAGGGTCAGTCCCAGCAGTGACTTGAAGACTACTTATAGGCAGCATCTTAACTATTAACCACTCCCAAAAGTACCGTCATGGCTTCATGGTCTTACCATTCTCAGCTCTGGGGCCAGTTCAAATGATACTCTGCAAATGAAAAGACAGTAGTTTACCTTGTCCATCCTAAAAGCCACTCATGTGTTCTTTTGGAGGATACAATTCTACTTTGAAAATTATTAAAAGCAAGACATCACAGATGGACAGATAAGCAATCAATAACTCTATACAGTTCAAGAGAAATATGATTTGCCTATCAAGTGGTAATTTCTTCAATGCTATAAAAAATCCAGCTATTGTTTAAAGTGGCCTATGATTTAATAGGTATGTTCTCTTTAAGCTAAAGTTCAATGTAAATTTAGAATCTGAGTCATTGGGATAATTTATGCATTTCCATCTCCTGCTTTTCTTTCCTCTCTAACCTGTCCTTTGAATATGGAAACTCTGATCCTCAAGTCTATCCACCCATAATATTTAACCTCTTTAAAACATTGCTTGTACTGTAATGTTCCAGGGTCTTTCATTTGAAATACAAGATTCGAGTGGGGATTATTTTGCTTCTTCACAATAATAGAGTTCAAGTTTAAAGAGAAATGGACATGTGTTCTCTACTTTTGCATCTCCATCAGGATGCCTCCTCTCCATCAGGATTCCTCCTCTCCATCAGGATGCCTCCTCTCCATCAGGATGCCTCCTCTCCATCAG
>JANHMN010000001.1:113709779-113738331 GCA_030674055.1 Rhabdomys pumilio
CTCCATCAGGATGCCTCCTCTCCATCAGGATGCCTCCTCTCCATCAGTATTCCTCCTCTCCATCAGGATGCCTCCTCTCCATCAGGATGCCTCCTCTCCATCAGGATGCCTCCTCTCCATCAGTATTCCTCCTCTCCATCAGGATGCCTCCTCTCCATCAGGATGCCTCCTCTCCATCAGGATGCCTCCTCTCCATCAGGATGCCTCCTCTCCATCAGGATGCCTGGGCTATACCATTTCGGCATAGCGCTGGGCTTTCCCTGTGCCCTCTGACTTTTACGTTCACTTATTGAGTTTTCCAGAAGAGACAGCTACTTGACACAGGTTCAATTATTTTTAGAGAACTTGGAAAACATTTGAAAATTTAGTGGTGAGAAGGCATTTCCTTTGTTAGAAATAGGAAGGGGGCGGTTGGCCTCTCCTGGGCCTCTTTCACCTTGGTTTCTTCAAGATGCAGTAATACAGATGTATCAAGAATTTAAAAGAACATTTTGATGAAGTGCACAAATAATAGCAAGTGTCTACACTCTAGAAGTTATGTTTGCAATTCAGTTGAAATAACATTTCATGGTTCTTTGATAGGATAAAAAGCATATAGCTGAGCTTTAAAATAGGTTTCAAAGAGATTCCAAAGTTTAGCCTCTTTTTAGCTAATTATGTGGAAACTCTGTTCTACTTCTTGAAATTCCAGTGTTTCTAAGTAAAAGGATCCTAACATAAATAACTAAGCTCTAAACTATATGCTTAAAGGGAGTCAGTGCCACCTCTTTTTCTAAGTTATTATCTTGTGTACGTGCGGATGGGTAGATGTGTGTGTATACATTAGTATAGCTGTCCCAGAAAGTCACAAGCACTGGGATACCTTGAGCTGGTGTTCCAGTTAGTTGTCATCAGCCTGATGTGGGTGCTGGAGACCTAACTCTGGTCTTCTGGAAGAACAGCTGGTACTCAACCACTGAGCCGTGTCTCCAGCCTTCCCACACCTCTTCTTATGCTTTTTGAATACTGACCATGCTCTCTCCTTACTAAATCTTATATAAATATTGCATGAAAATGTTAATCATTTATTTTAATGTTATGTGAAAATGCTCACATTTTAAACATTTTAATTTAAATCTAATAAAAGATTAATATTGTGAGTATTGTTTTCTACTAAATATATTAAATATATAGAAGGTTGAGTATTAGGGCTTCTGAGATGGCACATCAGGTATAGTGCCTGATACTGAGCCCAGTGGCTTGAATTCAATTTCCAGACCTTCCAGTAGAAGGAGCAAACTGATGCCTGTAGGTTGTCTTCTGGTCTTCAGAAGGATTTCGTGGTATGCACAAACCCACAGATGTATGCATTCTTTTTTCCTCTCTCTCACACACACATACACAAAATAGACAAATGTTTAAAAAATTAAAGAAGAAAGTTGTATAGTAGTATCCCTTCCTTAGAAGAATGAAAGAACCTATAGGAAATATGGTTTTATTACTCAGATTTCATGACAAAATTTTTACATAGTCCAATACCAAAAAAAAAAAAAGATTTATATGAAAACTTGGATACATACTAAAGTTCTGACAACTTTGGTCTACTGACATACACAGCATTCAGCTTATTAATAAAATTCTGCACTTGAGATTTGGATAATTTGGAAAAGACAAGCAAAACTGAATTTTGTTAATGATTGATTAAATAGTTAAATGTTATTTGGTGATCATTCAGATCATTTCTGACTGAAGAATGTTCTACTATCACTTTTTAATCTTTACCTAAAGAGTATTTTTCTGAAATTTAATTATGTCTTGAGCTTTATAATTTTTTTAGATTTTATCAAATGCTGCCATATTAGACATTGTTTTAGGCATGAAATAATAATGCACAATACAGATATGTCTCCTAATCTCAGAGACCAAGGGCAGGAGGCTATCTTAGACACCGTAAGCACTGACTTCAGTGGAGTTTAGCCAGACCGTCTGATCTTCACATCACTCATGTTTGAATAGCTCAGCATTGTACCATTTCCATGAATGTCTTAAGTTTTTTACATGGTTTGTTTTATTTTGTTTTGTTAAGATATACTTTGCTGATACAGACACATTTTATGTAACTTAAAATCATGTGCCAAGCATTCTTAATTCTGCTAGAGGAATTTAAATAGGCTTTGAAAAAAACTTTCGAAATACACTTCACATTTAAATGAGCATGTACAACTCTTTTCACCTTCAAGGTGGGGAGCACATCAATGTGCTAGCAATCTGTAGCAAAGAGTAATAAAAGGAAGCAGTCCACAATCCTGACAACAATTTTGTCACTTTCAGTATTCTGAACCCAAGCCTTCTCTTTTGGTGGACATATGTGTTCTCCGGTGAGTGAGGGGGGATGAGATCATTTTTATTTGAGTGTTTCATACATGAGTACATTGCATCATCGCTTTATTCCATCACCAAAGTCCTACTGTCACTCTCTCAATTTCAAAACCACATTTTCCATATTCCCATACTAATCAGTCAAGTTAGTGATGACCATTTAGGATAAGGGTCTTGTCCCTAGAAATAAGAATCCAAATTGACTCTACATACCTCAGCAGCCAGTGACTGCTTGTGGCTTCACATCTAGGGGTGAGACACTGAAATCTTCCTCCATCACGTCGGCCTGTAGATGTGGTCTTTGCAAGTCTTTTGTAGGAAGCCATATTGTTGAGAGTTCACAAGAATAATACTCCCATCCTGTCCAGAAGTTACTAATAAGCAGTGACAGTCATCTAAGACTTACACCTTACAATCTTTCTACTCCTTCTTCTGCAAAGGTCCCTGAGACCTAAGTATAGGGAATGTGATTTTGAACATTTAAAAAAAAATCTAGTTTTATTTTAAGGTAATTAATTATCAAAAAAACCATTAAAGACATATAGTATTTTTAAGTACGGCACTGAGGCCCTTCCTGTAATCCCAGTCCTTGGAGGACTAGGCAGGGAGACCATAGTCATGATGCTAGTTTGAAATATGACATGAGAGACTGAGAAGTAAAAAGGAAGAAAATGGAAGAAAGAATCAGGATGGGATGGATAGATCTCTCTCTTTCTCTCTCTCTTTCTCTCTCTCTCTCTCTCTCTCTCTCTCTCTCTCTCTCACACACACACACACACACACATATATACACACACATACATACACACACAGAGCGAGAGAGAGAGAGAGAGAGAGAGAGAGAGAGAGAGAAACAGACAGACAGACAGAATAACACCACATAGGCAGATAGATACACAGAGACATAGATTAATTAGTTAAATCAAAATAATTTCAAAATAAGATTAGTATTTAAAAAAATCTATACTAAAATAAATATGGTTTAAAATTGTCATTTTAATTACTTCAAGTATGCATCAAAGTGGACTCAAGTGCATTCACCTTGTTATTCTGTAACCACAAGGACAATTTCTTTTAATAAGAGAAGAACTTCTTCATGAGAATGAATGGAATGTTAAGACCTCAGGTTATTCATTTTTTCTTTTTAGATAACATAATTCAAGTATTGCTTGCTCATTTGTATTTTTATATTCTTTGAAGCCTTCGATTATTTGAAAGCTTGTTTTCTATACCTCTCTTCCTTCTTCTAGCCACTTCTGCAAGAAGGATATGTTTCCCAGGTAAGCAGAGTGCTCTTAGGCCTTCTGTGGGATCCTAGGCAGGAAGAGCAGAGATTTCCCAAAAAAAGGCTATGATAGTTGCAGGTTTACTGTGTGTCTGAGCCTCGTGAGAAAGCTGAGACAACAGAAAACACAATGTGCTCTATTACATACGGATCGGATTTGCAACTTTATCTTGGCCAACCTTCCTGGATTTCCTGCTTTTTGATATTTTTTCCTAAAAATCTGTTCCCTAGATTTATCTCCTGCCTAAAGCAAATGCAATACATGGAGGGTTTTACCCAGGCTCACAAGTCCTGGAAAATGTTTCCAGTGAGTATTTGAAGAAACTACAAATTAATAGTATTCTGTAAAAGGAAAAAAGGGGGAAAGAGGATAATTGCTTGGCTCTTACAATCAATAGCACCAACAAAAAAGCTTTACTGGTTTACAGAAGCTGAGGGGTGCATTCAACTGAAATCTTTTAGGAAGTCTAGTGTTATTGCCACTTGTGAATTCCAGGAGGAAGATGCAGGACTCAAGTCCAGATTGATCAACCAGCATTTCACTTGGTGAGAAATGTTTGAAAGCAAAAACTCCAGCAGCAGACTGAAGAATAGTTCCATGGGTCTAGCAGGAGTGGCATAAGCTTGAGGACCTGAGGATCAGTCTCTTAGCCACAAGTAAAGCTGGCCATGATGACGCACCATGTCGTATAATCTCAGAAATTCTACAAGATGGAAGACAGTGAGATAAGGATGGCAGAAATTTTGAGGACCATTTGGGTTGGAATGTGCAATGAAAAGACAACAGAGACTGGGTCTCAAATAAACTATGCGGGGAGGGGTTCAACACACAAAACTGTCCTCTGAATTCCATATACACTACAAGTCATGCTCCTCCCACACACAAATGTATTCATGTTGGCAGTGACAAATGTCTCTCTATTGGAGTACAGCGGGAGGATCAACACACAGAATTATTCTCTGACCTCCACATGCATGAAAAAGCATGCTTCCCCTACCAACCCCATAAATGTATTCATGTTGGTCGCAGTAAATGCTAAAGCAAAATTATTCTTAGCATAACAAGTGTCACCTATCTTTTGTTGAGTGTCCGAAATTATTGCAAATACATTTGTAGAGTGCAATATATTCATATGCATCTTTCTTACAGTTATTTCCAGTTGTATATGATTTCATGCACATATATTCAAATTCTAAAGTGCATACATTAAAAACAAAATAAAATCTCAATTTTTGCATGTTCAGGGTCCAATGCAACACTTTATCTTTTTCATATAATGATAGAGAGATGAATAAAACTAAGCTGTAACACACAGGCAGTGCCGTTTGCTGAACAACTTGTTCTGGGAACCTGACTGGGGAGACAAGGGAATGAAGAGAGAACAGAACCACACGAAGACAGATGTACAGAAAAGCTGCGGTCAGATGGGAGGTGCACACTCGGAGGAAGTGGCAACAGATCCTCGGCATTTATGTGAACAGCACAGTGGGAGGAGTTAGTCTGGCTAGAGAGTCTTCTAGGGGGCGGGGAAGTCTCGTACGGTAAACACACTGGTCAATCTTTAGTCACGGTTCCTACTTCCATACTGTCAACATCTATATTCAGACCAGAAAAAGGCTTTGCTATCCCTGTGAGTTTCATCCTATGGGGAAGGCTTTGTCATTCTCACAGGTCTTCAGCATTGGGACCTTGATATGACTGCAATGTCAACAATACGCCGCTTCCTGAGGACTTCAACTGCTCTTTACACATTCATTTAGGGCTTTCTCTGATCAGACAGAGCAGAGATTCCTGGCAGCTGCAGTCACAGAAGGGAAGAGATGGAGAGTCCTAAATTCCTAAAATTTTTCTCTTACTACTTCCACCTACCTCCTCCAAAAATCAAGCTCAGAGATAAACCCTTCAAGGAGATTACAGAACTAAGACCTGTCTACCTCAGATCTTGTTACAGTTCACCTTTTGATGGCCTGTTGGTAACAAGTGTCAATAACCTTTACTTTACAATCACTGCTCTGAATTATAAACTTCTGTAGACCCCACTATTAGATGCCCACATTTTATTTGAGAGGGACAGACAGTCAGAGACTGAACTTTGTGCCAAGTTTGTGGTCAAATGATTATACTTTGAAACATAATAATTTAAAATTTTCTTTAGTGTATATTCTTCAAGCTTTACATTTTAAAAACTCTTTTGCAGATTATAGTTAGACAAGCATATACCCATTTTACACATTATTGTATCATATCCCACCATGCTGAAAGTTCAGGCAGGAGTCTCAACAGAGTCTACAGCAAACATAAGCTACATAGTGGATTCCAGAATGTCTTGGGCTATAGTGTGAAATCCTACCTTAGAAGAAAGACTCTTTGCCAATGTATTTTAATAGTGCCTAAATTTCTCCCAGCTATCAATTTCTGTAATTAATGAGAAAGGTAAATCACAGATTTAAGTTACAGAAACATGAGTTTTTCTTTGAAGTTATTACATAAGTGTCAAAGGACTCTTTGAGAAATATTATTGGCTAATACCCCATTTCTAGCCATAAGGAAAACTACATTGAGTTTATCATTTTTCCATTAGTGTGAAGGAATTTGTAGTAGAAATTCCAGAAAGTGATTATGAACCTATTCTGTAGAAATATGACTAACCATGTATGCAGCCTAGTGTTTTCTTTATTCAACAAAGATTTAGTAAAGAAAATTGAGACACAATCAATAGAAATGCATGTTTCAGACTCATGTACACTTTGAAAGCTGAGCTTTCTAGCTTTACTAAGAGATGGGCAGTCTAAACAGTGTGATGCTCCAACTGGAATAGAAATAACTAAACTATTTAATCATGTATCAGATGGGCTTAATACAGCTTAGAGAATTCATAATTTCATTATGTGCATTTAATATAAAAATTATAAACAAACTGAAAATAATCACAAATATTCAACATTCTTTGAAAAGGCACCATAGTCTTGCTGGGAAGTTCTATCAATATATTTTATGATACTTAGACCATGTGCGACAATAATTTTTAAGGAAAATTTGTTAGTGAAATGATTTTAAAAGAAACAGCTAATCAAACAGAAAGATAAATAAAAAGAGAAAAATCAATAAAATGACAAAACTTTTACCCCAAGTTTTCATGTAATATTTCATTATTTTAAGACTGTTCTCTAAAATCTATTTTATAAGATACTGATCAAAAAGTAAATATGGAAACTTTATATTAGTCTAATACATAATTTTTAAAAATAAAGACTACGTATCTATATATATGCATTTGTAAAGCACACTTAGATTTTGAAAATGATTCTCATTTGCTTTGAATGTGTACATGATATTTTTACTGTAATCATGTGAATTAAACTCAGAAACATAATCTAAATATCACTTTACAGATGAATTACTTAATATTAAGAATAATAATAAACATTATAAAAGATTGAATAACTGGTAGTTTTTAGATTTCCATTATTTTATTTGACAGTATCAAATCATTAGCTGGCAATTTTTTTTTACTGCATGCTATTTGTACATATTTGGTATTCGTTTCCTTTCCCTTGCCCCTTTATCTCCTTAATCTATGTTGGTATAAACTTCTGCACAAGCTTCTATTCAAGGTTCTATGTATTTTGAGTTTTTCTTTCCTTTTCTTTTCCTAATGAACCATAGAAAAATGTTTCATTTAGTAACTCACTACGGTGCAAAAATCTACCAACTTAACTAAGACACTAAGTGTTATTGTGTTAATATTGCTGTTTAACCATTAAATTTATTCAGCTGTTTTGGGTATATAGATGTTTTTTCCAAGATCTTCATTCTCAAGATGCTTATCATGTTTATTATTGTGCTATAATAATAATTGTACAATATACTGTAAAATTTGTCAAGGTCTTAGTATATATCAGACACAATAATAAACATGTTCAACCTTTTTATCGTTAATTAATCTTCTCCATAACTATTGGAAAATATGAGTAGGCATTTCTCTTTGTGAAAAATGATGAAGTTGGGACAGAGGAATTTAATAGTTTGCTGAGGTTAAGTGGAGCACAGGTCAGGCTTCTGTCTATGGTATGCATGCAATTCTAAAACACCATCACACAGGACGAAGATCTTCAGTTGCATTCTTGCAGAGGCATATTTTCAAAAGAACTGCTTATTTTAAAATCGTGTGTGTGTGTGTGTGTGTGTGTGTGTGTGTGTGTGTGTGTGTGCAACGCGTATATATGTATTTGAGGCCAGAAGAGGGTGTTGTATTGCCTGAAACTAGTTAAATGTGTTTGTGAATCAGTAGTTGTGGGGGCTGGGAAACAGACTTATAGAGTAATCTCTTTAGCCATGAGAAATACAAAATTTTATTAAATCCAAGTTAGAATGAAACCATACCACAGAACTAAGTATATCTGCATATTTAATACTGCATATGAAACACAACCTGTGAAGAGTCACATTTTTTTTCAAGTTTCTTTTTAGTGAATAAAATATTTGCCTATGAGCTTCTTGTTTTGGGTGTTTTTGATACATCGATGAATTTTCATTATATGTTTAGATCAAGTGGGGACTCCCAGTCTTTGTATCCATGATCTGTTCTTTTCCAATCACCAGCCGAATCATCAAAACACACAATGAAAGGGATATGATGGGCCATTATGGTCATGGTATTTTATATTCAGATTCTTGGCTTCTCTACAAACTTTCAACACAAATTTTGCTGCTGTTAACTGCCCAATTAGCTTCAAATCTATCTAACAGATTCATGGTGTAGCAAAGCAGATAGTGTGTTTCCTTTCCATATTTTGGAGAGTGTAGTATCTCTTTCTCAATTTTTACAGCTATCTACCAGAGTTACTTCACATAAAAACTTCAGATGGTGGTTCTTTTTAGCAGAAAGCCTACCCTTTCTCCTGTGTCCTTCCTAACTTGGTGTCTGCACCATTTCACCATCTGCCCTCCAAACACAGGGGCTTAAATGGGGAGCTTGCAGCATCCTCTTCATAGTGAAGCCATTTGTCCTTAAAGACTCATTCAGTAATAAAGAAACTTTGTTAGGGTTTTTACCAACACTTAAGTTACTGTGCAATCGAAGGGAAACATGATATATGAAGTTGGCTGCTATTTTCAAAATGAGTTAGAGACTGACCCACCTGTCAGGAAGCTCCTTCTCTCCTAGAAAATTCAGAGTTACTTGTTTAAAATTCAAACACCTACTCCCCCTTGGCCATAATTGGCTTGGACAAGCCATTGCCAAATGAACATATGAACAGTAGATGTCAAATAACTTAATCTTATTTCAGTATGAATGTGGAATTTTTGTTACCATCCCACCATATATACTTAGCTCAAAAAATGTAGCATAAGAGAAAACACGGATCTCATCTGCCAGGCAAAATAGCTATAAAGTAGAAAAATCAGTTTTCTGATGAATCCATTGAGAATAACTCGAGTTACTTTGTAATGCAAGGGCAAAGAAATCTCTTGGACAGGGCTGCATATCCATGTGGCATTCTTTTAGCTTGCAGTGAGGCCAAATCCAAATCCTGGATTTAGCTAAATGAGAGTGTTCCCAAAACACAGAATGATCAGACAACCAAGCAGGCTCATGTCAGCCACCTTCTAAAACCCTGCCTCATGTCTGAGCAGCCTAGAATTCCTGTGCAAGGCAAGAAAACATTTTCCCCTGTATTTGTCAGCCTCGTGAAACAATTTGACCATGCTTTTTTGTCTCTTTTAGTGTATGCATACACTAACAAAAGTGTTTCTCTTCCATACTCCAGTGTAGAAGAAAAGGTAACACCTGTTATTTCTTCCAGTTCAGATTTACAGTTCCCATCTTGATGAAATGTTTCTCCTTCCCTACTACTAAAATTATTTGAACAATACCACAATTGTAGGATTTAAGTGTTTATAAAGAAGGACACACTACATTGAGAAAATAAATTATCAGAAAATATGTACAAGCCAAGAAATTACTCCAAATATTTGGGGCTTCTTATTTTTGAGATTCATTGTTATATGTGAAGAGCTCTGTATGCGTTCACAACACTGCTCTGAATTCCACATTTGTCTTATAAAGTGAATAGGATCAGATGGTGTTTTAAATATTTGTCTCAGAAAGGATGAATGCATATTAAAGAGACCTTGTTTCATCTTCATTTTCTGATTAAACTTAAAGTCTACCCTATAAGATGGAACTGATGCCTGATACTGCTCAGGTGGTGAAGAGTATGAGACTGGATAGGTCAGGGGCTAGGGGCTCATGGGTAAATTTAATATTATTGTTCTGCTAATGGAGCATAGCAATAAGATGACATTTTGCTAATGTCATTTTGCTATGCTCATCAATCGGTTCCTTATTCAGCCATCATCTGAGAAGATACATCTCACAGTAGATGAGAACTAACACAGACCCACCACTGGACATTGTGCAGAGTGTGAAAGATTATAGAGTACCCTGTTCTAAATGGGATGTCTCCGTCCAATCTTTCCCTCTTTCCTGCAAGGCTCAGGGGTCTATTTACAAGAGATTATAAGAGCCAAAGGGAATAGAAGATTCCAAGAACATAGTGTCCTTCAGACACAACAGTACATATGAACTCACAGAGACAGTGGCAACATGTATACGGCCTACACATGTTCAAGCAAGATGGGAAGCCAAGGGCTGAGAGAAGAACTTGGACACAGGCTCTTACCTCTAGCCAAGAAGCAAACTGAAACTGACATACGCTTGAAAATAAAACAATAGTTTTCTCCAGTGGAGTCTCATGGAGTGTATTAAGCACTGCCCAGCAGTCGATGGCCAACAAAAAACAAATTTAGTGGTATTTTTGGAGACTCCTTGTCTCATATCACTGTGTTTTAGGCATTTTGGTTTTTGTTTGATTTTTTTACTTGTATATAATGGTTTCAGATTTTGTGGGGTTTGGTGTGTGTGTGTGTATGTGTGTGTGTGTATCTTGTGGCGCTATTTATTTATTTAAAAGTGAATCAAAACAATTTTACTTTTATGCCCTGGTGTTCGCTCACAGGGGTAGTTCAGTGACTGATTCATTGCAGGAACCAAGAGTAGTGATGTATGTGAACGATTAAACTTACTTCTTGAAGTATGAGGAAAGAAAACCAAGTCATGGAGTCAGATGAGAGAGGAAGCTGGGACAAACAATCCGGGAAGAACCGAGGAAGGGGAAGAACATAATCAGACTATATTGTACGGAAAACTTCTTTCCCAACATAAACAAAGTAAAACATCATTTGCTTCATAGACTAAGGAGACCCGAGTCTGTCTCCTCACTCTAACTCAGCACCGATGCCTGCAGCAAGCAAAAACAATCCTTCATGTTACTCATCTGGCCAAAGAGGAACAAGGTGTGCACTCACAGTGAGCAAGTGACTCAAATGAAAACAGACAATAGCACCTGGGTCATATCGATGCTCAAGGAAAACAAAGATCTGAACTATCCTGATTAGCTTTGATTGGAAATTTGACCCAACCTAAAACTACCTGGGAAAAGTCTCAGTGAGGGACTATGCTCATTGGCATGTCTGTGGAAGAGTGTCTGGATTGCCTTAATTGATGTAAGAAGACCCAGCTTGAAAGTAGACAGCATCCACTAGAAATCCAGCAGAGTAATAAGCATGCATACACTAGTTTCTCTCTGCTTGGCTGTGGATATGACTTTATGAATTGCCACAAGTTCCTGCCCCCTTGACTCTCCTCCAATGGCTGATTATCACCTGCAATTGTGAATTCAAGCCAATCTTTACTCTTCAAAGATGCTCTTTGTCAAGGGCATGCTATCACAGTAGTGAAAATGAAATTAGGAGTATGGACTATGAGCTGTAAGCCTTACCTCTTAGTAGAAGCACAGTCATAACTACAGTAGTCCCTTCAGTTCAGAGTCTTCATGTGCCTGGTGGGCTCAAAAAACAGTTCTGGCCAGAAAAGCACCTCATGGAAAACTGTAAAAATTGGAAGGTGAGATTTTTGCGTCCACCTTTATCTTATTTGAAGACCCTCATGTCACAAGTGTGTTGCGTGTATTCAAATAAAGAAAACATCACTAGGTTCAAGAAGAATTAGCAATTAGTTAGTTTAAAATTTAGTTAGTTTGACTCTCTCTCAGTTCGTCACCATTGAGTTCTCCCAGTTGGGTCTCAAATCGCACATTTCTCTACATAACTGTCCATAAAAACAGTTTCTTTGATCTCTGGGTTTCCTATCTGAAGTCTCCATTCTTATACATCTTTGATTAAACAATTTTTTCATGTCTTTCTTTTGCTAATCTGTTTATTTGGGGATTCTTCTCAGGGGTTCCAGTCATATACCTGCCACTGAGTGAGGAAAAGATCTTTTTTTCCATTTGTTGCTAAGTGCAGAAAGTTAGCCTACCATAGAATGAGAATTACTTTAGCAACTTTGGCCACTCTTGAGGAAGTTATTCTTATTACATCTGCTACTTAGTGTGTAGTCAGTACTCTCTCAAGCAGGACACTGTCCAAATCAAGTAAACAGAAGACAGATAGGGGCAATATTCCGTGACCATTAGTGGGCTGATATTTCTAAATATATAACTAGCTTAAAACTTTAAGTATTGATTTTTTTGTTTTTAAGATCTCTCTTAGTTAGGGTTTCTATTGCTATAAAGAGACACCATGACCATGAAAATGGTTATAAAGAAAAGCATTTATTAGGGGCAAGCTTACAGTACAGAGGTTTAATTCATTATCACCATGGTGGCACACAGGTAGACATGGTCCTGGAGAGGAACCTGAGAGATCTACATTCATATCAGCAGAAAGCAGAGACAGAGACTGATTCTAGGCCTGGCTTGAGCATTTGAAACATCAAAGCCCATCCCCTGTGACACATTTCCTCCAACAAGGACACAACTATTTTCAAGGCCACATTTTCTGATAGTGCCTAGCTTTATGAGTTTATGCTGGCCATTTTTATTCAAACTACAATGTCTTAGTAGTATATATCCATATATAATAATGAGTTTCATTGAGACATTTACATATTATATATTATATATGTAATATATTTGATAAAGTTATTTTTATTAGAGGATAATTAATCATTAGTATTTAGAACAAGTTTATGCTATTCTTTGGCTTATTTCCCAAGGATCTCTGTGACAAGAACCTGCACTTCCTACCTGGAGCCATTGAGAAGGTAGAGGGTCACCCACATTCTTACATGAGAGTGTTGTTATCTGACATACTGGTCAGGGGAGGGCTTTCAGAAAATCTACATGTCATTTCTAAGTAAAATTGTATTGAAATTTATAGACCAAGGGAACAGATGGCAGCTTGGCCGGCATCTCACTGAACAGGGAAGTCATAGAAATCTTAGCATCCTCCTTGTCTCAGACTCAAGGTACCATGTACAGCACACAGATACTGCACTGTGGTACACAAGGCGTTGGCTTCTGTCACTCTACAGAAACCAGAGGTTTCATTAAGGGCAATTTGAATCTGTCTTAGCTTTGTTCTCAGTACAAGTTGCCCCGTCACAAGGTAGCACTTCAGCACTTTCTTTTATTCAGAAGGAGGTAGAAAGTGAAGGTAAGGAAAAGCATGACCTGTAACCTCTCAAGTACGACGCAAATGTATGAAGTGTGTACAACAGAACACAAGAATTAAATGACAGCTTTTTAAATCTCAAACGTTTTTTTAAAACTTAATCATTGTTATCACTGGAAGTCTACTTAACCTCATTTGACTATTTTCAGTCATTTTGGAAGATCTGTCTCTTTGCTGAAGATATTATCTTTTTAAATTCAGGTGAATTTACTCTTTATAGAACTTCTTATCTCTGGGGGGGGAAGCTCGTTCCTACTCATCAATGGCCCTTCAAGCTTTCAAAGCTGTTTTCTGAATTCCAGTGCACATTTCCTCTTCAGATGAAAAGACATTAGACAAAAGCTTGTGACAAATCATTTTTCTTTAGGAGTGGACATAGGCAGAGTCCCCATGCATTTAGCTCCTCCATGGGGACTGGACTCATGGGACTGAAAATACATTCACACAATTATTCATAATAAAAACATGTGAAGTTAGGAGGGAGTGTCCTGGGGGATGATATAGAGGATTGAGGGCTGATATGATCAAGTTACATTGTATAAAGTTATGAAATTTTCAAAGAGTACCTTTTAAAAGGTGAGGAAGGAAGCTACGGCTATTAACGTCTCCAGATTCTGTTTGTTCAACCACTCTGGAAATGCTTCACATGAACAGCGTTTTCCATAGCAACCCAACCTGTAGCTCTGATTTCAACTGGACTGGATAGAAGACATACTAGGTACACCCCCGACTATTTAAGAACAACATGTTTCTTTCAGTGAATCACCAGCAAAGTCTACCTCTGAGACAACTATGTTCCCCCTATTCAAATGCTTCTTTCTCTCTTCATGTGCCTTGTATCATTTTTCTTAAAAGATGAGCTATTTAAATAATTTGACTGTCTGCTGTTCTAGTATGAACAATTTCCTACCTTATTAATGTTCTTTGAGAAGGTATTTCCAGGACGCCTCCTTAATCCAGGATTCTAAATCCTGTCCCGATAAGATCTTCTAGGCTCTTTTACCCCAAGTATGTGTAGAGTCTCTTTTTTGAAGCTCTCGGTCAACACTGAGAAGACGGTTACAAAGACTGAAGCACTTGACAGGGGCGTCCCTGATGACCCCACACTTCTTGCACAATAAAAAGCCAATGTTTTTTGTTTGGAAAGTTAGCTTAAATGAGAACACTTCTCTCTTGTTGACTGAGTCTTTCTTCTTGAAAGGACACTTCTCAGGCAGATAAAGAAATTTACACTCTCCATTCATTAGGTGTTTAATATTTGTGTTCTTGTGGTGACAAAGGAGTGCTATTAGCACAAGGAGACTCTCCTGATGACAGAGGTGGATCCCAGTGAAAGGAAGCCAGTGAAGGTGAAGTAGCAGAAGGCTTTGTAACCATAGTTACGGTAAGTCTGCGATTATAAATGTGTTGTCTCCACTATGAAAGATGCATTAACATTCCTTTATGTCTGCTCTTGGAAACCTTGTCATCCTGTCTACTGTGTTTACTTACTTATCTCCTAAGAGATGGCTAGGCTTAATTAACACTTAAACATTAACCTTGAAGATCTATCCTGGGGGGTAGGGTGGAGAGAGAGCAATGTAAATTTGAGACTCTGGAAACAGGAAAATGTAATTGTGATCATTAAAAAATGCTCAAATTCCAAAAGAAGCAAAATGTTATTATTATAAGAATTTGCTCCTACGGACTCGGAAAACTCTGGAAATGAGATCCTCTGACCTGATATATGCACGTGACATGCCTGATGGGTGAAAAACAAAGCTTCTGGAATCACATCTTAAATCCAAAATGGCAGCCTGCTCTCCCATTAATTACATGTGCAGTGCCAGCAGATATTTGCCTGTATACAGTTAAAAAAATCTTCCACTGAAAACCTCTGGAATGATGGGTGCATCTGTAATAATGAGGTAGGCTATTGTCTTTGACTAGACTATCACCATGGTTAGGGAAACAACTGCCTCAGGTATTTTTCCCTTTGAAACAAGTTTCCTGACAACCATGGAATTTTATAATTTGCTCTGAATGGCTGTCCCTTACAAATGGCTTTTTCTATTACAGAAGATTTGTATGATTTGCTTTTTTTTTTTTTTTGAGCATTTCTGGCTCTCTCTGTGTCTTTATCTCTCTGTGTGTCTCTGTCTTTCTCTCTCTCCCTCCTTCCCTCCCTCCTTCCCTCCTTTCTTTTCCTCTTTCCCTCCTTCCTTTCCTCCCTCTCTCCCTTCTTTTCTTCCTTCCTACCTTCCAAAGCACATCACATGAGTTCTATATTAATAAGTTTTAAAGGGTAGGGGTTATCAAATGATT
The DNA here is from genome assembly GCA_030674055.1 of Rhabdomys pumilio. NCBI lineage: Eukaryota > Metazoa > Chordata > Mammalia > Rodentia > Muridae > Rhabdomys > Rhabdomys pumilio. The sequence continues at coordinate 113,725,307 of JANHMN010000001.1, forward strand.
TTTCTCAATTCATTTTGCTGAACTCCAATGTTAATTTCACTGGCCATATTTTCTAAAACCCCTCTGCCTTGCAAGGGAGGAGGATATCTGACTGTCACATAGAGGAAGATTTTATTGGTTAGAATGATCAACTTTCCCAAGTTGATTGGCAAGTTCACCTGACAAATTTTTATGCTGCAGAGATTAGTTTACACATAATTTTCTGCTAAAAAAACCACTACTGCTCTGCAGGAAATCCACCAGTCTCTGCCTCAACTTTTAATTACTCGGCAAACTTCAAATTCTCCCTCAGTACTCATCGACACCACATTTCAAAGGGTGCAAGACCAGATGCTTCTTATGATCTCTCGGGATCATGCCGCCGAGGGATCACACTTCACCCACATCACTAGTTGTTTTTCCTAAATTAATAAAAGAACATATGACATATAACTTACTGTCTTGTTGACCCCTAAGCTTTCTTGTAAAACCCTTTTAGTATCTTTATCTGAGAAAGGATAGCAGAAATGTGACTAACAGTAATCAAGACCATCTCGTTGGGGTTGCTCACTGTTACTCTCACTGTCTGCCATCTGGGGGAAGTTTAGAGACTTCCTCCCCCCTCTCTCTCCCTGTCATATAGTATTTCAGGAATCGTGCAAATAGTATAAATATAAATTGGTCCTATGAAAGAACAGGGAATCCTCCATTTCGTGATGAGGAAGGTAAAGGGGCTCAACCTTTAAGGGAACAACCCTTTTGGTTCCTTTATACCTGCGAAGAAAAATCTTACCCCCCTATAGAGTATTTTCTAATTTATCAATTTTATTGAGTTTTATTTCTCAGAATATGTGGAAAATATTAAAACTCAAACTGAGTGATGAAGATTTAGGATAAATGAATCTGGAAATAATATTTTACGTTAAGATAGTCCCTCTTCACTCTAGCATTAATTCAGGATAAAATATATCCACAGTGTCAGAGGGAATGCAGCCTTATACAAATGCTTGCTTGCTCTGATCATTTCAAATCCTGTGTAAAAATTCTGACAAAGGATTTATTTTTTCATTTGGAAATTATTTATAATAAAGGCATAATATCAAATAAATACTTGTAAGACAAATAATAAATTGCTTTTCTTGAAGTGGATAACTTTAAATTAAATCCAGATTGCTTATAAAACCAGCATGTTGGGAAGAAAATCAAACTTGGTGTCTGAGGCTAGAGTTCTAGCACAGTTCTTTTGTTTTAAGTCACCATGTTCCTCTTTGAGATTCAGTTTCAACACAGCAGCCCCGAGGTGAACTGAGCGTGAATGAACTGCTCCTTACAACAGTGTGCTCCCAAATACTCATCATGTCCAAAAAATCTCAGCTGGCTGCTACTCAGGCAGCCATGGCCATGGGAAGGAGCAATAGCAGCCTTAAGCGGAGGAGCTGCTGAGTCAGTCTGAGAGAAGGCTGAGGGTTTGTGGGTTAGAGGAGAAGGCAGGGAAGGAATGTGTATCACACATCTCTCATCACCATCACACAGAACCACAATTCGGCTGTTCTTTTAATGAAGTTAAAATTGATTTTTAACCCAGATCCATACTGTGTGCCCTATGCTCCCTCAAAAGACTATTAGAAGGAGGGTTGTCAGGTTTTCCCTGAATTTGTATTTAAAACTTTTCATGTGAGGTATTTGCATCATGTCCTTTCTCTTCCTCCAGCTTCTCCCAGATTCTCCCCACTTCCTCACTCACCCAAACTTATATTCTCTCCCTCAGGCTTACCCATCCCCCAAAACATGAAAACTACAAAAGTCAAACTAGACAAGCACGGCCAGCTTTTGGTGTAGGGTATAACAAAAGACATTCTTTTTTATTAGTCTTTCAATATGGTAGTCTCATTCTAAGGACACTGTTTAAAAACCATCAGGAATCTAGCCTATTATACAAGGAATACTTCACCTTGATTGATTATACCTGTAAGGTATAATATATTACATATTATAATTTATATTTAAAATTATACTATATACCATTTTATATATTATACCTTATAGGTATAAAATATATACAAAATATGAATACATATAAATATATAAATATAATTGACATATTATATTTATAATATATACTATAAAATATAAATAAATATATACAAATATGTATAACAATAATATATTTATATATAATATAATTTATACCTTAAAGGCATATGTAGTATATACCAATGATATTAAATACAAATAAATATATACAAATATGTATAACAATAATATATTTATATATAATATAATTTATACCTTAAAGGTATATGTAGTATATACCAATGATAATATAGTATATGTTCAAAAAGTCAAAAATGAATAAAAGAAACTAGGTCAAAATATTTTAAAGTTTTTGCCAAAAAGGAATAATAAATTTTGTAAAAGAAATATGAATAATATTTTAACGTTCTATACATCACACACTAAATAGTACCCAAAAACCTCACGTCGTTTTTAAAATTGCAGACAAAACTTATTCATTACCTTTACATTATTTTGTTCAAGCATCCCTATTTCCTGATTTTGCAACAGTTATGTAGTGACCCATCCACTGGTGGCTAACAGTGAGTTAACAACTTCTGTTTTTTCATCAGAAATATTCTTAGCTCTATTTGAGTTACTTGCATTTTATGAAGTTACAGAATAAAGGTTTAGAATAGAGAGCATACACTCTAGACACCCTTGTACTTCTCACTTGAATTCCAGGCTCTTGAAACTAGAGGTCCATTGATTTCATAATTGAGTGCATAGGAAGCAGGCATTGGTTGACAGTGTACACCACACTGGGTCAAATTGCAACTCTAAACAACAAGACTCGGAGAAGAATACATTAAACAGGAGACATTAGCCAGGGATGGTGGATACATGCACATCTGTTTGTCTAACTCTTGAGATGCTGGAACAGGAGGTTGAGATCACTGACAGTCTGAGAAACACAGAGAAGAAAGGAGACAAGGATGCTGAGGAGGAAGACCATTAGCACAACAGGAGCTCCTGTTATCTAGGGAAAAAAAACACCCACCACGGTGTATGCTAAAGCCCATTTCCTAAATCAGGACAACCCATCTGCATACCCACCATGACATGAAACTACTAGGAAACACCTGGGGGAAATGTAGTCCAGGTAACAAATAGGCCCACTAAGAACATAAAATTTAGTCATAAGATCATAGAAAACTCCCTCTCTAAAGTATATCTACCATGACTCAGTATCGTAGTAGTGGACAGCAGTTTAAGGGCCTTGAGGAGCAGACTGTCCTGAGTACGTCAGAGTAAGAAAGGTACTGGAGTTTTCTGCATCTGCCATACAGCTTCAGGAAATACTGAGCAGTGTCAGATTCATGAACATCCTTCACAAATGTGTATTTACCTTAAGCCAAGCACACAATATACCACAAATAACTTTTTCCAAAGGAAACCATGCTCCACTTAAAAGGCAAGAAATCATACAATCTGAAAAGACAAGAAAAGTGTAAGTATCATGGTATGCTCTGGCATGGATTCTTTAGTACACAGAAGACTTTATGCAATTAGCTACAGTATACTCAGAGATGGAATCAAGTCAACTCAGGGTGATGGTTTGAATAGGACTGGCCTCATAGGGTCGCATACTTGAATGCATCATCACCGGGGTATAGCACTATTTGAAAGGATTAGATGGTTTAAAGGTATAGATTTGTTGAAGTAAGTGTGTCACTGAAGTAGACTTTGAAGCTTCAAAAGCTCATACAAGCCCTGGGCCCCTCTCTGCCTATGAATCAGGATGTGGTCCTTAGCAATTGGGCCCCTTGTTCTGCCTATGCATCTGGAAATAGCTGTTAGCAACTGCTCCAGCATCTGATGACATGTTGCCATGTTTCCTTCCATGATGATAATGGATTAAATCTATTAAACCATAAGCCAGCCCATATTAAATGTTTTCCCTTATTATAGTTGTCTTTGTCACAATGTCTCTTTAAATCAATACAACAATGACTAAGACACTCGGCTACTCAGGAGCTGTGTCAAGAGGTTTGCAAGCTCAAGGCCAGAGTAAGCTACAGAGTGAATTCATGGCTAGCTTGGGCAACTTGGTGAAACCAGTTTAAAAAAATTATAATGGTGGCCAGGGACACAGTTCAGTGGCACATTGCTTATCAATAATCATAGGACAATAGATTCAATCTACAGTACTTGAAAAAGTAAAGAGACATTTGGATTAAGTAGCCACTAGTGATGTGGATGGTCAGTTAGATTTAGACTTAAGTCCTCATTCACTGATGTGAACATAGACGACACATATAACATTCCGAAATGTCTTCAACTGACAATGAGCAAGCTTAACTGAGCCTTGCACCAAAATTTGTTTTATCTACCTTTTCTGCTCTTGCCCATGGCCTACCTCTCCATCTTTCCCACTTCAATCCGTATTTGACAGCCAAAACACTCAAGTGCGTTCATTCACAAAGTGCAGAAGCTACTCACTCATGAAGAATTGTTCTATGTAATGAAATATGATCTGCCCGATCAAGCACTTCAAAGATTTCACAGGGAGCCACGAGGGGCAAAATCTACAGAGTAGATCGTGGGCTCCTCCGCCAACCTGATTTATTTACTTTTATATGGAGGCATTTATCCTTCCGTCCTTCTGCCTTATAAGCCATAAAATAAGCAAAACGTATACGTTTGACAGTATGATAGCCATAACAAGTACTGAAGCAAGGAACTCAAACATGGAGTCAAATCTGATTATGCAATTTTGAATCTCACAGAAAAAGGTAAAGTTTGAGTAAAAACAACTCTCAAGAATGAGAACTTGGAGAGATGGCAATTATTCAGAGGAGACAAATGACAGTCTAGGTGAAGAGAAGAGCCACTGTGAAAACCCCAAGGCACCTTTTTGAGGTGGCTAACACAGGTGACAATACAAAGGGAGAAAGGCATTAAGTGATGGAGTCTGATGTCATAGAACCAGATATTGTTGGTGGTTTCTCTATTTTGCAGTTTGGATTTTATACTGGGTCATGCAAAAACATTACTAAACGATTCTTAAGAAACAATCAACATGAATACAAAATGATGCAAAAATGATTGAATCAGCAAGTTGAAAATTAAGGCACCACAGTTACACTTTGTTGTCATTTGGTTATAGTCATTTTAAAGAAAGTCTGCCTACTCCAGGGTCATGTGATTTAGTGCCTCTTTATTTAGATGCTTAGGTCATCAAGATAGATAGAAATGTGTCACATAACAAAGCAAGGACATCCATGTTGTATTAGCATTTTATGCCAAGGAAAAAAATGAGTCTGATCAAAAGCTCTTCATTTTGCAAGACACTCTGCTTTGGCTGTCATTCTGATCACGTGTGGTACCACCCAGGAGCCATAGAAGAGGTATACTTCTAATCCCAAAATGTAGACTGCCCAGCAAACAGATTAGATTCAAATTCTACCAAACAGTGAATGAAGAAAGAAAATGGTTCAGTTTGCCTGAACATCCAGACACATTCTTCCATGCTATGTTATACATTTTGCTTCCATTTTGCTCTCTGAGTCTAAGTGATACTAGGATAAGTGTATTGTGGATGGGATTGGGATGGAGTCCAATGGAGGGTCAATGAATGATTTCTCAGAAACAGGAAATGAGTAGGCTTCCCCTTGGCCAAAGAAAGAGAAGATGTAGAGCTGACATACAGCAGAGAGGTTTTCCTTACATGGCCTTTTTTGATTTATAAAAATAATGGCTATTGATTTATGACTTACTGAGAAATATTTGAAAACTTTATAAATAGCACCAGTCTGGCATGGTAGACCTTGCTTTCTGGCGTCAGTGAAGTCACTAGTTAGGCATGTAAGCTCAAGCATGTTTTCTCCTACAGCTCTCTATCTGCAAAGAGAGCAAAGAAGGTGTCTGCATCTCTCTCAACCCTAGAGTCTAAAATCCTATCACAATGCCAGGGAGAGAGCTCAGCTGGCAAAGTATTGGCTACATAAGAGGACTCATGCTCCAGCCTCAGAAGCAACTTTTAAAAAGCTGGCAGTGTGGTGTATTCTCTAAATCCAGCAAAGGCAAAGATAGGTGGACCCATAGGACACTGCTGACCAGCTATCCCAGTGCTGGTCAGTGAGCTCTGGGCCAGTGAGAGAGTGTATCTCAACAACAGGGAGTGGGGGAAATTAAGAGAGGATTGAAGGAAGAGAAGAAGGGAAAGAGGGGGGAGAGGGTGATGGAGGGAGGAAGAAAGAAAACAAAATCATAAAACAAAAGCCTACAAATGTAGATGGTAGCATCATCTGACCTCAACAGATGTGCAAACACACATATGTGCACTTGCACACACACACATGCACACATAGATATAAACACACACACACACACACACACACACACACACACACACACACACAAACGTGCACAAATAAGTCTGTAGTGGAGATAATTTGATTAAGTGAGAAAACCTCCAACCATCAGTTAGGAGTTAGTGTCATTTGTGACATAGCATGGATACCTTTGCCTTTCTGGGACTCTCAACTATAAAAGTAGGCTGATAATACTTTTATATCTCTTGATTTAGGGGAGGTTTGAAAAACAAGTTGAAAATTTCAATAGCTTAGTTTTGTGCCAAGAACATAATGAGTTTTTGAAAACTGTAAACTCTAATCAGGACTGAAACCCTCTGCAGGAAGCCCTCTGAAGGTAAGACTCAGACACGTCCCTGCTTTCTCTGAGCCCAGTAAGTCGGTGTCTCAGTCACCACTCAATACCATATTATTTCTTCCATTTGGGCCATCTCTCCCACCTCTACTTTAAATATTGTTTCCAATTGACATTGTAGTCATGATAATAGTAGTCATTTACCTGTCACCAAGCACTGCACAGTCACCGCACGTAATCTCCAGAGCAACAGTGGAAGGCAGGTGTTTCCCTGCTTGAAGGTTGAGCCAGGTCATATTTCATTAAATGTCCCCGTGAAACCTTGCACTGTGCCTTGGGTAAGCCAGACCCTCATCATACAGATTTTGATTGACTGAAACTCGGGAGTGTGTCCCACTCCCTTTCTTAGTAATGTATGTAGTTGCTTGATTTATAAGAAATTTCTGTCCCTGGATGTGGCCAGCTATTGAATTTATGTGTGACAAGGAAACCATACAGTTTGGCAACTCTATAGTGATAGGTGATGTGTGATTCATTTGGGGGAAGATAAACATTTTCTATTCAGACGCTGAATACCTGGGCCTATGGTTAGCTAATCAAGTCTCTGCATGGTTGAACAGACATGTTCAAAGGGACTTTATTCTAAATTACTCCATTGTGTGTTTCCAGATGCTGTTCTGTTGCATGTTGATAATATTTCTTATAGCCACTGCTCAAAAATAGGAGACAAACATAATCTAGTTTGTTCACCGTAAAAGAAAATCTGTGATGTTATGAACCCAGGTCCATGCTGGAAAACCAGGACACCGCGAACCTTTGAGAGGCCAGGATATGCTCACAATAAATTACATCTGTCTGTAACGTGAGGGAGGTTTGAGGTTTGGCACACAAAGTGAGACACAGAGAGTGTGCCCTTTTTAAAAGACGTGTCAAAGCAGGAATTAAAGATGGTTCTGGAAGATCTTATAGACAGGTGGCAGGGCTTGAGCCAGCAGAAACTGCAGGGGCCTTTGATTAGCCTCGCCCAGCCTTCTCCATTCTGGTCCGGTTCAGTAGCTTTCTCAAGTAACTACTCTGTGCCTCCTGACGTTGGCTTTAAGTTCCCAGTGGATGTTTTTCTTCCCTCCACTGTGAAATCACATGAATCTAGGCGGGGTGGGGGCAGGGGAGAAGTATGGTAGGTTCTGAACAATTCCAACCTCACTGGTGGGAGAAATGGTCCCGTAAATCCTTTCAAAGGGCGCCCACCCTGTCTGAGAGTCGGAAGGGGCAGCCGGTGACATGAATACGATTATTGTAATGGAGCAAAATGTGTGACCCGACCGGATTCCGGTAAACCAAGCAAAAGGGAACAGCACAGTTAACCGGCGTCCTGGGGGAGCACTAAACCTGGAGCAGACTTATTAATTAGGGCTTCGGAGGGGCACAGAAAGGGGGGGGGGGGGGGACTTTCTCCATTATGGAGACAACTCCATTCTAGCCAGTTGCTTTCCATGCGGCAACTCCTGCTTCTTTCTTTCTTCTCTTTAAGCCAAGCAGTTTGAGTTACACAAGGTCTCTGTTGTGCCAGAGCCTTTTCCATTCAGAAACAGAGCCGATGCGAGGGTTTTTAAATGCATCGGTAGGTGGCGCTCTTTCTTTTAATTTATTTTTCAATCTTCAGTCTCATTTGTACTGAAAGACCCAGACCTTTTTAATGAAAGAGAAGGGTTTTTTAAAAATGAAAACACATATACAATGTCTTCTTTTAATTGAAAGGGTATATTGTGAAATCATTACTGTCACAGGACATTTGTGTTTCAGGAAATGTATACACACAAACACACACACACACACACACACACACACACACACACACGTTCCTAAATTGACTTAGCAATTTAAAAGTGATAGTGGAAATCTGTGTTCAATAACTTTTTGTTGGTAACCGGTGTTTAATATTTCATGTCAAATCAGGAAGAGTGATAGAAGGTTCTGGAACAGCGGCAACTGGCATTCCTGCAGCACAGCCTGCCCTTTGTCATACTCACCATAAAGAAACCTGCTGTAGCCGGGATGGAAACTGCACCAGAGTGACTCCGTTCTTGGACCTTACATAAACTTCCAGAATACACTGTCTCTATTTTCTTTTAGAAATATGTCTATAAGCAAAACGGGCTAAAGGACTTCCCAAGCTCATTATTTATTTAAGTGGGAAAGAGGGGGAGTGTGTTTAAGGGGGAAAGAGCTCTTGGAAGAAATTACAGCAGAATAAATCATCTTCTAGAACAAATCTTACCTTTGTTTCTCGTCAGGCCTCTTTCTTGCCTAGTTGGTAGGCTGTGATGGGAAGGAAGGCGAATGCCAATGGAAACATGCCTTCCAGTGGCTCACAATGAACTCTGGCTAGTATTTTAACATTAGTAGTTGAGCAGCCTGGGACAAGGGCAGAGAGAAGCAAGGGATAACTTTGGATAACTTTGTTTCCTTCTCCTCCTCATCTTCTATGTGCAATCTAAACTCTAAATGCAACACTGAGATGTGACAAGACAACTGGAGGAAAGGGGGCTCTCTTCCAGCTGCCTACGAGACTAGCCCCAAATTGTCACACTGACCTGCTACTCAGTTTCCATCAGGCTAACTTCAACATCTTCTATTCCATTTAAAAAAGATACAGGATCCAGACCAATGGGTTTGCTTTAACTAGTACGTAATGCATGAGAAATAGAACATTTGGGATCTAGACGTGCAGGCATAGCTCGTGTTTATACAGATTACAAGGACTATAACTGAAGAACATATTTCACATATGTGCCAGTGATAAGGGTGGTTCTGTAGGTAAGCCAGTCCATATGTGGCCAGGTGCACGTCTATGCTTTGAGGAGAGAACTCTAGTGACAAAAAACAAGGTCCTGAATGGACTCGGAGGGAGAAGTGATGTGCCTACGGTATCAAATTGCCTTGCTGACACTTAAGAATAGAAAAGGGTTAGATTAAACAAGGATTTGATTTTGTAGTGGCTGCAAATCTCAGGAACACAGGAGAAAGCAAAGTAGATGAAAACACAACACGCTTATGACTTATTTTAATATTCCCCTAAATGTGTACCTGCAGGCAAAAATTAGATAACCAGATAAAATTAGCCATGCATAAGAAGTTACCTTTTCTCAGTTTCCAAATGACATTGACATTTGCCCAATAGTGTTAATTTCTTTTGTTTTGCAAAATTATAATTTTGTTATTTCAATTCTTCAGTGTTACCAGAGCTATTGAGGAAACATGAGTATCTTTCCTTTTTGAGACAGAGAGAATAAAGTACTGTGTCTGAAAGCCCAAAGAACCATGCATCAGTGGCCCCAGAACCACAGTCTAGCAGTGTCTTTTCTCCTGTGGGAAGGAGCTTTGGCTGGGTATCAGACTTGGGAATTCGGTGTGAAGCAGGCAGGGGAGCAAACCAAACTGTCTGGCAGTTGGTAAAAACAATAGAGAAATAGAGAAGATAAACAGGATGATATCCAGCCTTCTCTTTGTCTAGCTTGGGTGATCAGCTGTGGGGCATAGTCTGTTTCCTAGAGCTGATTTATGTACAATCCCAGATACCATGCCTACTTAAAAGGCTGAAACTTCTCATTGCTCAAGTGTTTCCCATGAAATGTATATTTCTAAGTTGTCAGTCTTAGATACCACCGTTCCGTTCAGTGGAAAGCTCCACATTCACAGTGATGATCGGCCCCTTCATTTTCTCTGGGCTGCAACTAAGCACAGATGTTCTGTGCCCCTATAAGCATCCATTTGTCAGCTATTGGACCTTCTTGCCAAGTATGGTGTTGTAGTTGGGGGTGTAAGCATAACTTTATGGCATAGCTACAGAAAATGATCTTTCTAGGAACACATTAAAATGCCCTATCTGCCTCCTCAGCATCAAAGAAGACCCAGTGCCTCCATTAGAATCCCACAATTCGGGAAGTTGTTCTTCATATTATCAGAGGCCCGCTTGAGCTGGCTAACTGCAGACGAGAATCATCTACCACAGATAAAACACTTCTGCATCTCAGTGGCTTGATTCTGGGGCCTACTTCAGTAACCACTACTTCAGAGACAATGTCATCTTCTAAGTCGAAATGAAGTATATACTTGCCATTTTTTGCTCAGACCTGAGCTATGTCTACTTCTCTCTGAACCTTTCTCTTTGAAGCTCAGAGGTATGGGGCGGGCGGAGGGGGGGTGGGGGGACAATGGAAAGCTGCAGAGAGTCATCCCAGATAAATTGCCCAGTGGAGCAGTGACTTCTTAAAAATGACAGAAACAAAGCTATTCATCACATGGATATCTCTCTCTCTCTCTCTCTCTCTCTCTCTCTCTCTCTCTCTCTCTGGCTGTGTGTATCTGCATGTGTGTATGCATGTGCATGTGTGTGTGTGCACGCACACATGTGTGTGTGTGTGTGTGTGTGTGTGCACCTGTGTGTGCATTCCTGAGTGCATGCCTATGCATGGGCGTGTATGTGTTAAAATATGTGGCGTAGAGATCCAAGGTGATTTTCACTTCTTAGTAGTCTTTAGCAATGTTTTCTCCAAGTTCAACATTTTGTTTGCACTTTAAAATGATCCACCATTTTTACTCTGATTTTATTAAGATCATTTCCTTCCCCTTCTGTATCTTTTAAGAATTTTACAGCTTGTATGTTTTTCTTCAGAATGTTCTTTCATTAACTTAAAATTCTAACTGTTTTTTTTTTTTTAAGAAAAAGTTTACTTCACTGGATCTTCGCTTTTCATTCCTAGCACAGGAACAGACATTTTGCTACTACTAACCAGCCTGCAGTTAATAAATGGTCACGTGACCATTTATTAACTCCTCTCAGTGATTTAATAATAACTAGGAAATGGCAGAGGATTCTTCCACAATGAGTCATATTTATCCATCATAAAGACTATCCAAGAGCAGTAGAACTCATGCTTCCTAACTCCTAAAAAAAAAAAAAAAAAAATCCACAGTGATGATGAAAGTCACTGCATATTCAACCTTCTTCCAGAACTCTCAGAGATATTCAGAAAATTTTATCTTTGAATCCTTACACAGTTCCATTTGATAGTATTTCAAAGACGAAACAAAAAAAAATAGCTCCATACCTCCATACAGCCAGAACACAAAGAAACCAGGAAATAAACTCCTCATACAAATTCCTTAACCTCCAGCACAGCTGCCTTGTCATTCCGGCTTGAGAGTGCCCAGGCTGTAGCAGGGAGACGCTGGTTGTATTGGTCAGACATTAGACAGCATTGCCAGCTCTACCTGTGGAACTTGTTTCTCTTCCATGGAGATTTATGAGGGAAATGAGGAAAGAACAGTGTGTATCTCTAACACTGGGTTTGGGATGCCAACACCACACATGGACAAGGTCACAAGAAGCAGCATGTGAAAGAGATTACTAACTGAAGGATGATCAAGTTAAGTAAGTTCCCCTTGGTTTTAGAAGCTGTTCTGGCTGACTTAGCGTAACCTAGAATCACTTAAAGAAACCTCAACTGAAAGATTAACTGATTAAATTGGCTTATGGACATATCTGTGGGGGATTGACTTGATTGTTATTTCCACAGGAGATCGGAGCCTACTGTGAAAGGCACCATCTCTAGTGAGGTGGTTTTTAACTAATTTGAAACCTCAAAACTTGTGTGTAGGCCAGCTATCAAGCAGGATCCTCCACGGTGCCCTCTGGGCTTCTTGAAGGTGAAGTGACTTGCTGCACATGGGTCTGCTTTGACCCTGACCCTGACTTCCCTGACCTTGATGATATACGGTGACCTGGAGTTGCAAGTCAAGTAAACCACTTACCATCCCGAGTTGCTTTTCATTGTGGAGTTGGTCATAACTGTAGAAAGAAATCCAGAGAAGAAACATGTTGCTTTTGCTGACTTATGTACACATCTTCCCTCCTCACTGAGAGCTATTTTCTCAAAAAAAAAAAAAGAGAGAAAGAAAGAAAGAAAGAAAGAAAGAAAGAAAGAAAGAAAGAAAGAAAGAAGGAAGGAAGAAAAATGAATTGTGTTTACAAATAATTTTCACTGGAAATTCATATTCCTCCACCGTAGCAATGGGAGCCCCCATAAATATCCTACCCTCTCAAAATGAAGCACATTCTCCTGTGATTTCTGTTTCTACACATTAATGTTTTATATTAGAACAATCATGAAGAACAATCATGAAGTCTTTCTGGTGACATCTCAACATCAAATAGTTATCCATTTATCACAGTTCTCTAGGTTAGATCCATTGCTTCATACACGAGGAAATTCTTCCTTACTGTTGTGTACTATTCATTTCTGCAGATGTTACTGTTGTGTACTATTCATTATTTCTGCAGATGTTACTGTTGTGTACTATTCATTTCTGCAGATGTT
>JANHMN010000001.1:113738341-113783341 GCA_030674055.1 Rhabdomys pumilio
TTCATTTCTGCAGATGTTACTGTTGTGTACTATTCATTTCTGCAGATATACTGCATCACCTGTTGGACACACTTCTAACTACAGAATAAAGTTTTTATGCCAGGTCTTTGTGTTAATATTGTGCAGTTTTCTTTAGGTGCATTAATAAGTTGGGAAATGCTCAGTAATATGTCAGTATTATTTTACTAGAAAAGCCATATAATTTCCCCCAAGTCCTGCACAGGTTGACCACCAGATCTAAACCTGGGGCTCTTCACAGACACACCATTATCACCGATTGATATCTTTTTAATTTTAACCAATTCAATGGATATATAATTGCCTCGTGTGTATTTCATTTTTTTACATAAGAATTACTGAGACTTAAATCTTTTTCCATACAAACGTCCAATTTCATGGTATTATTATTATTATTATTATGTTGATGTTGTTGTTGTTGTTGTTGTTGTTGAAAAGACTAGGCTTTCTCTGTTGAAATAGTTTGGCATCTTTGTCAAAAGTAATTTGACACTGGTTTATTTTTGGACTGCTGTTTTGTTCTGTTAAACCCATTGTCTATTCTTATGCCAGCTTTTGCTATAGCTTTGCAGTAGACAAGTCAACATTATTCTCCATTCACTCCATTCTTTTGGCAGTTCCAGGCCCTTGGATTTTCCACAAGGACTTTCAGAACTAGATTATCAATTTCTGATTGTAAAATCCATTGGAATTTTGAATTGTTTCATGATGAATCTACACATCAATCTCGACAATATCTGCTCTTGAAACTTATGAACATGGTATTCCTATGCATTTACTCATGTATTTGTTTTCTTCCAGAAGCTCTTTGTGTATCTTAGACTTCAGGTTTTACACACATTTTTTAAAAGACTTTATTTTAGAATATTTTAGCTTCACAGAAAATCTGATGCAAGAAATAGAGACTGTCTACATAGCCCCAGGCCCTTCTATCTGTCACTACCCAGCTCTGGACACAAAGCTTCTTCCATTGTCAACATTTCTTTCACTTCATAGTAACCCAAAGTGCATGGCTTACTTTAAGGTTAATTCTCAGGGTTTTGCATTGCACATACTTGGTCTACTTTACAGTGAAAAGTACCCACCACTTTAGTACTAGACAGGACAGTTCCAATGACTGAAAGGCACAGAGGTACCTCATCTATCTAACCCTCTCTCTGCCCTTCTCCGTGCCAGTCACTGAGCTGGGTGAGTCTTCTTCACAATATCATATAATGAGACTTATATTTTATGCTGTCTTTCCTGGATCAATTTATTTTTTCAGTCAGATGTGTTTAAGTTGCCTCCATGATTTTTCATGGCTTGGTAACTTATTTCTTTTTAGCATTGGAAAACATCTATTGACAATCTGGGTACTACAGGACCTGCACATTTATCTGCCTGATGAGTAATCCCTGCCTTGCTTTAAAATGTGAATAATTGTAAATTAAGGTGCTGTGACTATTTACGGCACGTATTATGTGGAATCCTAAAATTTCCACTTTGGGAAACATATCAAGGACTGTAGTTGCTATGTAAGAGCAGGTTTAGTTTCATAAAACATTACATTCTGTTCATAGACCTGGAGCTTCTATCATTTGAGATGTTCAGCACAGGGACATGGGCCACACAGGTGTGTCCTCTCCCCGATGACATGTAATTCAGAGATCTTTTCAGATATTGATTTCACGATAAGCATCTTCTTCCTATTGAGATTTGAAAGTACTTAGAGTAAGTTTTACAAACACTTTCTTCTAGGTTATGGCTTCTGCTCTTTTTACGTTGGCATTGATTTTCCCAAAGCACAGTATAACAATCATTTCAATGAAATCCAGCTTTTCAAGTCTTTTTGGGGGGAGGGGGATTGCACCCTGGGTATTTGGAAGAATACTGCTGCTTTGTGGTCCACGTGGATGTTCTGTTATTGTCTCGTTGGTTTAGTTTTGTGTTTTTCATTTAGGTCCTGCGTTCCATTTCAATTGATTTTTTTTTGTTGTGAATGGAAGGTCTGGGTCTACATTAATTTGTTAAATGTGAATGCTTTGTACCAAAATCCATTATTGAATAGATGATCTAGTCTCCATGGGATTTTCTTGATTTCTCTGTCAACAAATTGATTATGTTAGTGGAGGTTGAGTCTATTTCTGGTCTCTTTATTCTGTTTCATTATGTATTTGATCACTCCGTCTTCATTCCTGTGGTCTTGTAGTTGGGTAGTATGGGTCCTTCAAGATTGTTCTCCTTCAATATTGCATGCCTCTATTGTGTCCTTTGCATTTTGTCTGATTGTTTGTTTGTCTGGATGGTCTCTCTCTCTCTCTCTCTCTCTCTCTCTCTCTGTCTCTCTCTCTCTCTCTCTGTGTGTGTGTGCGTGTGTGCCTGTGTTCATGAATGTGTGCAGTGTGCACACATCTGTGTATGGAGTCTAGAGGCCAATATTGGATATTCAACTGTATCACTCTCTACATTTGTCTTATTGAGTTATGGTCTCTTTCTGGACCTGAAGCTCATCAGTTTTCCCAGGCTAGCTCCATGCTGAGCTTCAGGCTTGTACCTGTCTCTGCTCCCTCTATCTTCTGTGAAGCACAAGATTACAGAGATACACCATTGTACCAGCTTTTAAACATCTGGTCTTGACATTTAAACTCAGATCTTTATGCTTCTCTGATAGACACTTTACCAACAGCTGTGTGCCAGACCTCACTTGCATGTTTATATACTTTTTAGGTTGTTTGTCAATGTCCTGCAAAATGATCTAGAATTGATCAGTTTTGCTTAATGAATATATTAAACTGGGAAGAAATAGCATTGAAAACATTTTTTTTATCAATAGACATGAAATATCTCTCCACCTGTCTGCTTCTTCCTTATTTTTTTGTGAAAGTTCAGTGATTATTCTCATGTGCATAGTAAAAACATCTATATTGTATTTATATCTATGTGTTTTAATTTTATAGTACTAGTGTAAATGACATTTTAAACCTCAAATTCTACTTGGTTACCATAAAAGCAATAGTCTTTCATGGGTTTACTTTTTAACCCCCAAACCTTGTTATCATAGACTATTTCTTATATACGATTCTTACACGGTCATCATAGGCTATAGAAGTGCTGATACCCACTGAGCAATCTTGCTATCCCAGATAGGTGAGTATGGTATGAGGCTGTACAACAAGTTGGTAGACACTGTGATAATCAATTACATTTTCTATTCAACAGCAATAAGGAAAAATATGACATTTTAAATTTACCTGTTGAAATACCAATAAAAATGCTAGTAACTTAGAGGAAATACAGTAAAAGGTATGCAGAATATATTCATTTTAAAAAAGATTAGTCCAAAGAATCCAGAAAGACTTGACTTAGCAGACTGATAGCTTTTATGCAGATAGAGTCAAAGGTCAAACGGTAACAAGTGTCTTCAGTTTTAATGCTGGGGCAGGGAATATGTCTGCTTTATATGCACCCTCGCAGCCAGGCAGCCAGTGTCTACAGTTTAGATAGAACAAGGTCACGGTACTCCTGAGAAGGAAGAATGAGGATGAGCAGCTGGCCTGATAAACATTAAGAATCATGATAAACACTTGGATGGGGAGATCAAATGCTAATAAGTGCAAATATCTTTTGCAGAGACCTAAATTTAATCTCTGGCACCCACACTGAAAAGAAAAGTTCACAGCTGCCTATAATTCCAACTCCAAGTGGATCTAATGCCTCTGTCTTCCATGAACACTTGTACTCACGTGCATATCCCAACACACACAGAATTGAGAAAGTGTTTTTAAAAATACTATAAATTCATTGTTATTAAGAAAGTCACTTTGCCACAGGAATACTCAGATGGAACAGTAGAACAGAATACAAACTCAATCACAGGTGAGAACTAAAACTGTGCGACTGGAAAACTGGGATGGCTCAATAACATGGTCTGACACAATGTCAGGTCCTACTGATTGAATTGGCCCCTTTTCTTGCCTTATGAAAACCAGGAATTGATGGCTTAAAGCTTCTTACGCAAATATAAAACTAAGAGTTTTGAAAACCATGCCAGCCAAAATAAGGTCTTGAAACTTTAGTGTATTCATATTTATTCTCCGTCTGGTTTTCCTATGTATAATTAAAAGTTTCTTATATTGAATATGGTCAGAATGTTTTGTAGAAACTTATAACTCTCAAAGAACTAAAAACCAAAACAGGATGAGAATAACTGTGTCTGTGCCCCAAAGAAAATAAAAATAGAAATCATATTCTGGAAAGGTATTTGTGAATACATAGCAGGTGCAAGATTCTCTTTTGTTTTGAGTGTAAAGAAAAACAATGTGAGTTCATAATTCAATTCCCATAGACAGAACTCCCTAGAATCTGTGAAGAGAGTGTTCCAGAACCAGATGCCCTTTGCCCTGGAAAATTATGGGAAGTAGCCCACTCTCACAACTTACAGGGAGAATAAAGACGATGGTGCAATTTAAGAATTATTTGTTGTGCTTTACATTTTTAAGACCTGCTTAAAAATGTATTTGATTCTTATATAATCTAAGCTGTGAACAGATACAGCAGGTTTTAGAGGAAGTAGTTAAAGAAGCAAAATCAAAAGCCTACATCTTTCATCGGCTAAGTCACACAGCTATTGGTTACATTGCTGGTAGTTGACTCTGACTCTGCCCACTACCCACCCCCATCCCTTACCCTGGACCATTTTACCTTGAAAGATAACAGCAGGCTTGTAAGTCTGTAAAATATCTCACTACTTTGGAAATTCCTTCCACAGCACGTCATCTGCTAGGAACTTCACACTCACGCTTGAATGTCTTTAGCATATTTTTTCCTCCACAGAATACACAGACAGCATAATTTAAACCAAACCCAGAATTAGTTATCTACATATCAGATCTTTCTGTTCAAAATGTGTAGATAATCAAACATAACCATGAAATAATTGTGTTTTTATTTCTCCAGCTCCATCATTTTATACTTTGATTTGTCTAAGAGATAAGTAAAACTACTTATTTTCAAAACTGCTGGAATGGGGGTGAGTCTTTAAGTGAATGGGTAGTAGGTCTAGTTTCCATTCATCTCCTTTGTCAAAATGGAGAATGTATAGCTATCCGTCCCTTTATGCCACAGGTAGCAAAGAGAAGAAGGATTTTCAGACATTTCAAATCTGACATGCCACCATTATTCAATGGATATGTAATATTGGGTGGTATGATTTATTTATTTTAGACTTACTCGCAAACATTGTGATTAGAAATTCTCTCTACCCATCTCCTTTCCCCTCTCCTTACTCCTCTCTCTCTTCTTCTCCACCTCCTCCTGCTAATAGTCACACAAACTTGCCAGGAAATGGTAGTCTGGTTTACAGGCAAGCTACATCTCACATCCCATTAAACCCACCTGCTCACACTTGGCAGGGTTGGGCCTGAGTTGGTGCTCATTAGAGCCTCTGGCAGTGGGAAGAGGTGGATGGGAGACGCAATGAAACCGTGCCTGGAAAGCGAAACAGGTTTGGGTTTTATTTGGGCTTTTATTTGGTGCGTGGGCATGCTGCTTTCCATTACACCAGATAACAGGTTGCCCGTAGCATGTTTAAGAGATATGGAACTTTTAAGGGGCTGAAAATGAAATTAAAGCTTGATGAAATGCATTCTAATCTATGCCTTGCACTCATATGCATGCCAGGAAATGATTGGGCTGATGTTTTAATTGTAACCGGGCTGTTCCCTAAGAGGCCTCAACCACATCCACCGGGCTGCACATGGAGAAGCCAGAAACAATGCCATTAAGAATTTATATGCCATCTTATGCTCCACTCTCTTCGTAGCATTACCTCAGCTCTGCAGGCATTTTCTGCCCCATTTACCAAACAGGGCTCCAGTCAATGAAGTTTTGCATTATGCGCCCCCAGGGGAAGAAAATAATGCAAGAGTTTTACTGTCCATGTTAATACCATGTAATACAGGCAGGACCAACAGTTCTAAGTACACAGCTTTGGCTTAGCGACTTTCAAACTGACTTCTTAACTGGCAACTTTTCAATGGCTCTCGTCTTTCCCAAACTTCTTGTTGGAAGACTTAAGGGTCAAAGGAGTCAGAGCAGTGGCAACTCTAGGTGGAGCTGGTGACATTCCAGCGCTGCCATTGGAAAGCAGAGAAAGACTGGTATCCAGATGGTTTGTTTGCCATTTTGTTTCTTTTAAAAATATATTTAAAAGTTTCTTAAACTGGAATTCATCCTCACCTACTTCTTGGGAGACTAAAGTCTTTGAAAAGTGGCCCAGCATTCGGAAAATGCCGTGAGTCCAGAAGTGAAATCTGAAGTGTCTGGTGAACAGTGAGGTGGACATTTCATCTATTTTGATGGTGGGTAGGGGGAGGGTCTGGCTTTCTTGGATTTCCACTCTACTTCCTTTGAATAGGAGAAAATATATCTGTCTTCTCTGTTTGGATAAGCAGAGGGAAGGGTTTAAAGAAGAGAAACATTTTCCACACCAGCTGTTCCCTAACTCAAGTCCAGCATGAATGTATTCTTTCCTAAACCAGTGATATTAGGAGAAAATGTTCAACAGAATAGAAAATAGAAAGTGAGCCAGTGGAGCCCCTTTTATTACTTTTATACATGTTTTAAGAGAGAATAGCAGATGGCTATGTGCTTAGTTAGGTTTTCCTTTGTTGAGAAGAGACACCATGACCAAGGCTTCTCTTATAAAGACAACATTTAATAGTGACTGGCTTACAGGTTCAGAGTTTAGTCTATTATCAAGACAGGAAGCATGGCAGCATTCAGGCAGGAATGGCACTGGAGGAGCTGAGAGTTCTACATCTTGTTCCGAAGGCAAACAGGAGGATACTGGCTCCAGGCAAACATAAAGGGGGTCTCGAAGCACACACCCAAGTGACACACTTCCTCCAACAAGGCTATACTTTCTAATAGTGTCACTCCCTGGGCCAAGCATATTTGAACCACCACACTATGGGATCAGTTAATCACATTTAGCCCCAAATTAATGATAAGAATGTGGGTACTCAAAGATAGGGGAGATAGATCAGTGAGTAAAGTGCTTGCAGCACAAACCTGATTTGGATTCCCCAGAACCTACATTAAAAAGGTGTTCATGGTTGCACATGTTTGGGTTCTTAGCACTTGGGGGTAGAGATGAGAGAAAAATTTTAGCTCAGTAGCTAACCAGCACCTAAAATCTACACACACACACACACACACACACACACACACACACACACACTACCACTTCTACCACCAGAGACACCACTACCACCAGTACCAGTACATGCACGCACACTGATATCACTACACATTACCACCACTACCACCACCACCACCACCATACACCACCATTATACACACACACACACACATACACACACTCACTCACAATCAGCCACTACCATCATCCCTACCACCTTCATCACTACCAGTATCTCTAAACTGTCTCCAAGCTGTCTGATATATTTCTGTTTTGTAAACGTCATGTATAATTGTTTTAGCTTTTTCTGCATTGTCCAACACTTTAGCAGACATCATTGTCTATGAGAAACAAATACTGTCATCTCAATGCTAAGCAACCAGCCTTCTGTCTAGTAAGCAAGTGTCCTCTGAATAACTAATTTTAATATAGCCTTACAAGGATCTTTAGACAAAAACTTAACATCTAGATAATATTTAGTAATTCTCCATCAACTTGGCGATCTCATGTAAGCTTTATCCCACAAACACTGCTAAGTAAAATATCAAAGAAGGTTTGAGATACATGTGTTTAGGCTCAGAAAAACTTTGAGTACTTCAGCGTAAAAGTTTGAGTCAAACGCAAATGAGCAGAATGTCAAATGGAATTTAGGGACAATGTCTCAGTATAGCTGTGTGCTTTATTTATTTTGGCCACTGACAATATACGTACTTTAAAAGATTATGCCGGACCACAAGACAAGCTACAATTCAATTTTCTTTCACCACACCCATTCTTTTATAAAAAAAATATTGACTGGACAAATTAATTCATTTTTCACTCTCATAATGAGATTCTTCAGTCATCTGGACCTTAGTTTCTTTCAATGGAATCCATTTTCTGGTTTGCACAAACAAGTTTTGTGTTTTTCCTATAGTCTGATAGAGGACTATCATCTAGTTAACAATATTGTCTGAAGCATCTAAGTTCTGCCATGTGTAAAGCCATGGATTTTTGGAATGTGTATAATGAACATACTTGTTAAATATGCATTTAAAAAAAAAACCCTCAAAATAGGTGTGTTGACTTACCCTCATGTAAAATGAACGTGACTTATAGGCCTGTGTAAAGAGCTACTGCACACACATGGCCTCTGCTGAGAAGCTACTGCACATACATGACGCTGACCACAGCTCTTCAAATGTGGATGTGAGACACCAAGATGGTAGAATTGGAATGGACTGGCATACAGATTGTATTGTCCCCATCAAGTACTTCTTGTGTGCAAGGCCTGTGGAAGCAACAGATGGCCTACAAGAGAGCTGGGGGACTTGTTTGACAATGAAGCCCTTGGCTGCAAACTCTCTTCTCAAATGACTAACTCATCTGGGCAGGGAAGCGAGGCTGAGATGTTGGGGCCGAGTGAGGGGAAGTCAGCCCGACAGGCTGGGTTGCCTTTCTTGTCCTTGGCATTGAAGCAGTGCATGGCCGTCTGTTGTTCCTGGAACCACTCAAGCACATAATGGATGGAGTACCAGTGATTGGAAACGGTCGACCTTAGATGATATTTCCTCAAGTTATTTTCTTTCCACGATTTGGTAATGGATTTTTCGAACTTCAACAGTACAGTTGAAGTGCCTCTTGATTTTGTTTGCTTGTTGCCCCTTCTGGATCCAAGTCTGTCCAGTTATCATGTCATTTGTTTTCAACACTGGAAATCAACAAGTCTCCTGAGTCTTACAAATTCTCCTTGGTGGTGGGGTTATGTGATCCTCGGCAAACAAATAAACTTAAGAACCATTCTGGCTTCTCTGAGGAAATGGAGACCTTTTGGTTCCCTGTGAATGAGTTAAGTTTTCAGATCTGCAGCTTAGGTTCATTGAATTCCACAGAGGTCACTGGAGAGTGAGGAATGTCTGACAGTCTTTGGGCATGAGGGGATTAGAGCTATGGCAGGCTGATCCATTCTGGTGTACTGCTGTCTAGGGCACCAACTGAAGGGACAGTCAGAGACTTCTGGTTCATATAGTAATGCCTGTAACTCTGATGAAAGATAAGCCAGGCATACCTGGGTTAAAATCCTAGTTCTGCTAGTAACTTGACAGATGAAATTAAACATATTTCTACAAGTCAGGTGCTTCAATTCTTACATTTCAGTATTAATATGAGGATTTATATATGTGTGAGTATGCCTATGTGTTAGAAACTAGTCTAAGCATATGGCCTATAACACCCCATTTAAATTTCATTACATTCCTAAGACATATGAAGCAAAACAGCATTATTGTTTTTGCTTTAACCCAATAACTCTGATAGAAAGGATAGTAGGTCAAGGGTGTTGAAGTTAGGAAATGGTAGAGTTACTGTGTAAATCCAGATAGTTTGCACCCAATGCACATGTTTTTCCCCACTGTGGTATAATAATTTATTGCCTGACAGTGAGGGACCATTTATTAATGAATTTCAATATGTCCTTATAATATAGACTATTTTATAGGTGCATTTGATTATGATTTGTTTCCACATCCTTGATATGAACTATATGCAAATAGCAAGAAGCTTTGAGAACTGGCTAGTTACAGTTGATAGTTCTGCTGGCTATTGTAGGAAGACGTCTTCCATGACAAATACTGAGGGCCATCCTAGGGAAGTTAGCAATGCTAAGCTTGTTGTAGGTGATAAATAACTTCTCACTTCCCATTTGTTTGTGCAGATATAGTTATCTTCATGTAAAGAGAAAAGGAGAGTAGTTTATTCTTAATTTTCAGTGGTTTCCTTCTCAACCCAGTGTGCTACAAATTGATCTGACATTGTGATTTTTTCCCCTATGGATATTCTATCAGTGGTAGAATATCTAACCCTGAAGCCAGTCTGTTACAGCTGAGATTCTATGATCCAGATGCTGCTGGAACACAGCTATGTTTAAGAGGTTAAACCACGTAAATGGAGCCTTTTCCCTGATGTTCATAAACACAGGCTAGTGTCAGGTCTTAATCACTCTGCGGAAAGTTGCTGCTGTTGTCCCTTATGAAAGTGACATCATGCAGAAACAACAGGGCCTTCTATGTGGCTCCCATAAACATGGCCAGTCTGAGTCTCACTCCACAGACAGGTGAAGGCTCCATCTGTAAATTTCACAGCACTAATACAAAACTGAAAACATCAAAGCGCTACTCTTATTTTCAGATTCCAATTCAACTTATTTTTTTTCACTTTTCTCTTGATTTTTTGCACTATCCCCTAACTTGATCTACTACTTGTTTCCTGAGCTTCCCCACTCTGTTTTTAGTGATAACATATTTTGGATGTCAATGTTGGAGGTGTGGTGGTGGGAGAATATCTGTGCATGTGTGGATGCCTGTTCACATGTGTCTGGCTACACAGGGAGGTGGTGCATATTGCAGATAGATATGTGTGCATGCCTGTAGGAGCCAAATGTTGATGCCGACTATTTTCATTTCTCTTCACTGAGAAACTAGTGAGAAAGGAACTTACATTGAACCCGGAGTCCATTGATCTCTCCTTTTAAACCAAGTACTCCAGGTGGGCCACTATACCCAGCCAACTTTTACATGAGTTCTGATCTGTAGTTCAGTCCTCGGTCCTGTACAGCAGATGCTTTCTCCACAGACCCACCTCACAGCCCTTGTCAATGGGTGTTATCATCTGCCTTTATAGTTAGCATGTCCAAGTATATATTTTTCTGTAAAAGCTTTATCCTGTAATGATTCTGTAATGTCTAAGGATAAAAGATATATTCTAAAAGTTATTGATTACATACAAATGGCTATGTTTTGACTCTCTTTAATGAATCAGTGATGAGACACATAGGAAGTAAGGTGGTCTAATTGTACACCATTCTCATGTCGCCTGGCCTCACTGATGTTACTGTGTTTGCATTTTGCATTTTGACCCCAGGAGGATGAAAAGTTGCTTTATATATAACTTCTACACCTTTAATTTAGTTCATCTTGGGTTTTTTGTGCTACCTTGTTTTGAGAAAGGAGATTGATTTTTTTAATGTTTTCCTTTTAATCTGATAATACTGTTATTGATTAATTCAAGTTTCTTATCTCCCCTCAAATTACCTAAATTAAAGAATCCTCCTGATTTTCTTTTGCTCTTATATTTAGTTTTCTTTTTACTTTTGATATGTACACAGTGTTAAATTATTACCACTACCAATTTAATATATCCATGTACCATTTCACATAGCAAACTTTCTATTTTGCAACAAGAATACCTAAGACATGATTTTTTAAGTTATAACAGAGTTAATATCACTATAGTCAGCTTGTTACCTCTTAGACTTTCAAAATGGATCCTTCTTTCAAGACAGGAATTTGGGGTTTTTTGTTTTGTTTTGTTTTGTTTTGGTATGTTGCTTTTATATCCTACAACCTTAATGAATTAGAATATTTATAGTTTTGTGTGTGTGTGTGTGTGTGTGTGTGTGTGTGTGTGCGCACACGCGCGCACATGCCTGTGTCACTGTATGTGTGTCTTCAGGGCTTTCTCTATGTAAGTCTAT
Source organism: Rhabdomys pumilio (assembly GCA_030674055.1). NCBI lineage: Eukaryota > Metazoa > Chordata > Mammalia > Rodentia > Muridae > Rhabdomys > Rhabdomys pumilio. The sequence goes on from JANHMN010000001.1 coordinate 113,750,050, forward strand.
GCAACCGACTGCAATAATTACATCATCTTTTCCTGTCTGGGTGTCTTTTATTGATTTTTCTTATGGCTACGACTCAGTGCTGTATAGGTCAAAAATAGTGAGAGTGGAAATCATTGTCTATGCTTAATATAAGAAAATCTACTATTTCACCTATATCCAAAACATTAAAAATGATGTATATTACCTAACTTTTAGTAAATGCTCTCCTCTAGGTGTTCAATAAACCAACCAACGGATGAACAAACAAATAAATCAATAAATGGGAATAAATTCATCAAGTGACCCAGCAGAGCCTTCAGGCAGGGGACTCCTAACACTGTATATTATTTATTTTAAATAAACTTCTGTTAGATTTATTTATTTTAGGTTAATGAATCTTTTTTCTTACATGTATGTATGTATACCACATGTCTTCCTTGTCCCTGTAGAGCTTGGAAGGTGTCAGATCCCATGGAGCTAAAGTTAGTATGGCTGTAAGCTACCATGTGGGTGCTGGAAACTGAACCCAGGTCCCAGAGAAGAGCAGGCAGCCGTCTTACCCAGTGAGCTATCTCTCCAACCTCTGGACATTCTTGAATGAACTCACATATAAAATCCAGATCCATATCATGAATAAACTGAGCTTAGTAACCAAATCCTGACATCCTGGAAATTTTAGCAGACAAGCAAAAACGGTTGTTTCTCATTGAAGAAATGAAATTTGCATTGATTACTCAAACAGACTGACATTCCTTTGCATTGACATGGTAAATCTGCAAAGAGCATACCAGTTGAATAGCACGCTCATGGGAAAACAACTGCAGTGTCAAATTAATAAGCTGTTTTCCTTTCTTCAGCGTGAGCAATAGGCACCGTTTGGTTCTGCTTAGTTATTATCTATTCCAGCTTATACATTATTTACTTTCCTCGATGTAATAATAACACCAGGGCACCAGTGCATTTTTTCCATGTGAGATAATTACATAAATTAAGTGAGTCCAACACTCACACCTAGCCGAGTTCAAAACAATTTTTAATGTTTTGATTATAAGCAAGTAAATGAACATATGTCCAATTACATTTTGGGTGCAATAGCTTTAGACACCACATCTTGGCATTATATTTTATTAGCTAAAAGTTCACATATGGTTTCCATGTCTCCAAGCTGTCTTTAAGGACAAGGAGTTGTATAACCTAAAGTTGTTTTCTTTCCTCTTCTCTCCCCAACCCCTCCCAATGGCTTACATATGCTCCCTTACAGAAGGACCTCTCTTAATTTTAAAAAGCGTGTGTGAAAATCTGAAAATTTGCTGATGCATTCAAGAAATGAAGAAAGTGCTGCTTCTTACACTCAAGTATTTACCTAATAAAAGATTCCTAAATGAATATGAACATGCTCACTTTTGAACATGAGTATTTCTCTGTGCACAGAGTGCACACCTTCATGTTGCCTCTTGCTTTTGCTTTGAGACTGCCGGCCTGATCCTGTCATTTCCCTCCTGAAGACACCCCTCAAAGATTTGGAATGTAAGACAGGGGGACCTGGAATATGTAAAACACAGTCTTGCTCAAGAGGGACACAGAAGGAAGGAGCACAAAGAAGACATTCATCCTCCTCTGGCTGCACCATGCTCTGAGTATCTATGTTACAGATAGAGTTAATGATTTGGAAAACTGCAAGACTTTGGTATTCTGGCCAAGGCTTACAAACTAAGTTTCTGAACATCAGCCCAACAGCTCTGTGACTTTTTAAGGTTGTTGCCTTAACAGCTCATGAACCTTGAATCAACCAAACCTCCTTCTTTTTTTTTTTCATTTGATCTGCCTATATATTGGGACTGTTATATCCAGCCTTCAGAGAAAGTGAGAAATTAAACATACTGTTAATTCACAAAGATCCCTGAAACTTCATGAAGGCATAGTATTCAGTCAACAGGGGCACTTGGAGTCCACAATATATTTAATGTAAAAGGAAAACTATGATCCTGACACAGTCAAGTAGGTTCAATACTGAGCTGTGTTGGATGTTAAATGAGAACAGTTATACGCTATTAGAATATCAGAAGTTTGGCTTCCAGGTACTTTAATTTTAAAGCACTCCAGGATTTGTAAGCAACAAAACAGTGGCTATCTCTGCTTGAACATTTATACCTCTTTGAGAGGTAGAAATAGGTAATGTGTTCTGGGAAGCTGATAAGATGCAAAAGTCCAGTAGGTCTTAATCTCAACCTTATGTGCACAAAAGTCTTTCACTGAAGCTAGAAACCTTTAACTCTTTGTGGAAATGGACCACCAAAGAAACCGAGCTGCTTAGTAGGTAGCTCTAATCTTTTATTTATAAAAATCACTGACAATCTCAAAGGACCACTTCATTTGTTTTGTTACCATTTCTTATTTTGAGTCGGATGTACCACAGTAGTGTTATCTACACATTAGATTTATTATCTTGTCCTGTATGTTCAAATATAAACAATATATGTCCCTACAGTTCTGACAGATTTGTTTCCCAGATACATCTTTGATTTAGCCACACAAATGTTTTGATTACTTTCTCTGTTTGGAAAGTTGCTGCTTGCAACATATTATCAACAAAAGTTAGGATGATACAAATTTATAGTTTAGTCTGCAATGTAGCTTCTTTTCAGTCTTGAAAAATCAGCCCAAAGCTACATTTCCAGGGGACAGAAATCAATGTGAACTGCGTTCTAGCTAAAAGGTATATACATCAGATAGTGTGAGCCTAGGGACATAACTGCTTATATCATGTGATAGCATGCCTGTGAAGGTAAGTGTTAATTGTCAACTTGATAGAATCTGGAGTATCCTGGGAGATGGTCCTTTAGACATGATTATTTAACTTAACTGGGTTGGGTACGCATGGTCAAGATGGATTGCAACATTCTAAAGCTGGGATCCTAGATGGTGTAAAGAGAAGGTGGTAGGCAGCAGTGTGCATTCATTGCTCTCTGCTTCCTGATTGTGGATTCTATGTTAACAACTGCATCATTCTGCTGTTACCTTGACTTCTCAGTCATGGTGGACTGTACACTTGAACTGTGAGTCAGAAGAAACCATGTTCCACTTAAGTTGCTTATGTCAGAGTATTTTATCCAAGCCACATGAAAACAATAAAATGCCTACAGAATTGATGTTGATTGAAGACTGTTTTTGCAATGTTGTATAGGCTAACACTGCTTGCTATGTTATATAGGTTAATGCTATTTACTGACCTCCCTGCTGCTACACTCTTTTTGTAGTTTTCATTGGTATTCCCTTTAATGTTATTTAGGGAGAGTTCATAGCCTTATATCAATGTCCTCAGGAAGAATGGCTCCAGCCATATAAACAGAAGTAATAAGTATCATGGATGGAACTCTGTTCCTTGTCTGGTACTGTGCTAAATGCTCTGCACAGACTTGCTCACTTAATGCTGTATCAATAATCTCATCTTAGAATTGTACTTGAAAAACATTAACAGCAAATGATCACTTAATTTTTATGTCATTAATAGGTTTTACTATCTCTCTTTCCATATATATTTATCTATTTATATTTATATTTATATATTTATGTATGTGTGTTTCATGAATAGCAGACATCTATTAAATAGGGCTGAGTTTTCTCAATCAATCTTTTATCTTATACTCCAGCAACATATTGCTTATTGCATTAATTTTGTTGCCATGAATACTACATAGAAAGGTAGTATTTTAAAATAAAGCTTGACAGTAAATAAATATTTTAATTACTTAGAAATTCCTTGGTTTTACATATAGTTTTTATGCTTATCCTTATTTTATCTACCTTTACTATCTTGTTCCCCATTCGCAATGGTTATAATGCATTTTTAAAGGACTGTTAGCATTTTACAGAAGGCTAGCCCTTTCTAGGGAAAGTGTAGGTATAGATCAGAAGTGAGGTTTGGGAATGAAATACACACACACACACACACACACACACACACACACACACACACACAAAGAATTCTCTGACATAAGCACATTAGAAGCAATAAAATTTCTTTGGTTTTAATTGCTTCTTGATCTGCATCTAAGTCATAAAATTTTTTCACAATCAGGTTTCATGCCATTTTCCTATGGATTCAAATCTTTGATCCTCATTGGGATTGATTTTGGCATAACGTATGAGGTAGGGACTCAACTTTATTTTCTACCAGATGTTTGCCCAGTTATTCCAAGATATTTATTAAATAAATCTTTTCCTTCCATCAATAATTCCATCTTTACCATATGTTAAATGCTTCTCTATATCTATCCCTGGACTTTGGGGGCAGTTAGTTAATCAGCCTGTCTAGTTTTGTGCCAGCACGACAGTTTTAATTATCTGAATATTGTAACGTGGTTTCACATTGGGCCTATACCTTCCTCATTTGTCATTTGTCAGAGTTGTTCTTACTCTGTTTTCCTACTTACTTTTTCTGCATGGATTTCATAAACAACAATTTTTTTTCCAAATAGCTCTTTTTCTTTAAAATTAAATGCATAAACTAATTATGGAGAGATACTTAACGTCCATATCTTACTATGAGACATTAGAAAACTCATTTAAATCGTGCTTTTATTTCATAATATTTCCTCTTTTTTCTCGTAGGCCTTATGCTTCTGCTAGAATATCCTTCCATATTTTACTTCACCTTATATCACATTATACAATGTGCTGCCTAGTTTGTGTCTTATAGTGCATTTTGAATACATAGTGACAGATAAATTCAGTGGGTCAATATTTCTGCTAACAAATTTACTAGCCATATTTATTCTTCACGAATACTGGTAATTCATTTTGTTGACATTCTAAGTAAACAAACATATCATTAGCAAATGATGACAAATGTCTTTCTTCTCAATATTGGTTTTTCCCCATTGTTCTTATTGTTCTAGATAAAGCACGAGTTCAAATGTGAACCTTACTTCTGATCTACATCTACACTTTCCCTAGAAAAGCCTAGCCTTTTCCTGTAAGACACTAACAGTTCTCTAAAACTGCATTGTGAACACTGTGAACGAGGAACAAGTTCATAAAAGTAGATAAATGAGGATAAGCATAAAAACTATATGTAAAACCAGGGAGTTTCTAAGTAATTAAAATATTTACTTACTGTCAAGGTTTATTCTAAAATATTACCTTTTTCTGTAGTATTCATGCCAACAAAATGAGTGCAATAAACAACATGTTTCTGGAGTACAAGAAAACTGAATGGATGTTCCCATCAAAAATAGCTTTTTATATCGTTATGCTCAATATTTTAATTAAATAAATTTCAATTATGTAACACTAAACATTTTGTAATTACTAGATACTTTAAGATGCCTAGATAAGTTTATCCTTCTAAAGTTAGAGAACTTTAGATAGAATTGCCAAATGTTGGCATGTTCCAAATTATTTGTTTAATGCCATATTTGATATTCATGGGTTAGATGAACAGATGGATAAAAGAAAAAAATTCATGTCTATATGAAGAACGAACACAGGAAATAATGAGACCAAAGATGATCAAAGTTGAATTACTGTGATGAATATAACTTATTTCAAACATTGATCTAAAGAATAAAGATTCAGGAAATCTTTTGTTAAGGAAGGAAGGAAGGAAGGAAGGAAGGAAGGAAGAAAAAAGAAAGGAAGGAAGAGGGAAGGAGGGTGAGAAAGAGGCAAGAAAGTTAATAAACATGCAGAGAGGGAGAGAGGGAGAGAGGGAGAGAGAGAGAGAGAGAGAGAGAGAGAGAGAGAGAGAGAGAGAGAGAGAGAGAAACTGAAAAAGATGATGTGGCCAATAGTTGCTGAAAAATCTGTCAAGACTGGCACTTCCACACTCTTGGAAGAATATTAAGCCAGTTTTTTGAGTCCACTCTAGCTGTTGGAGGGCCTATGATTCCCAACTGTTTCACATCAGAGAATGAAAACAAGGAGGGCCCAGCCAAGACCACATTGGTGACTGCCAGCCCCTTTATATGCCAAACATAAAAGCAACAAGTCCAGATGCTTTGATCCTTGCATTTTTGGACTCAGCCCAATGCTGCAGGAAAAAAAAAAGCACAGCTCATGTTAGGACAACACACATTATAACTAGAAATCAATCAATAGCACTGTGACCTTCAAACTCAGTAAACGTTTGGAGTTGGTTTCAGAGCATGTAATCTAAATTGGAGATTGGATCTTGGAACTGATCCTAAGCTAACAGAAAAAAATGTATATATTTTAAAATAAAGAGATTAAAGGAAGCAACATATGAAGTTTTAATCTGTATGTATATGTATGTGCATGTATCTGGACATATATATTCATAAAGAAGGAATTCTAATTTAAACTACTCAAAGAAACTCACCACAACACAGACCCCTTTCCTTTCATATAATTAAAAGAGAAACTGGATTGTGGCAGCAAAGCCTATTGGAAGGAAATTATAAGCTTTCTACCAATTTTTAGATAATTTAAGAGGTGAGTCATTTGGTTGCTAGGACACTGTCTTGACTTACAGCAGCACCCTAGGGCTGCCAACTTATGAAATGACTAGCCAGGGCTTTGGCAGGGCTGGACGTCCAACTCAGGTACATTAGAGATCTGGCAGTGGCAGAGCTGAGCCAAAGAGAGGACAGCAAAACTGATTTGGGCACTAGTAAAATTGCTGCCCCAATTCTTGTGTTAGAGTCACTGCCTGTGACCAAGGAACTTACTAGAAAAATAACCTTCAAAGGAGAAGAAATACCAGCTTAAAAAAAAAACTGAAGAGGCTGGAGGATCTGGCACCAGGGAATAATTGAAAGTAATTTTACATCATTTACTTTGTTTTGTTTTTAATTTTTATAATCATGGTTTGACTGCATTATCATAGAATTTCTGTCTAGACAGCATTGTGATTAAGCCTCACCTTTTTGTATTGTAAGGTTTGAATTGTCCCTGGCACCAAGTGAGCTATTCAAGCACAAAAGCCAATTTATAGGAATGCTGATTAATACACAAGAACCTATCATTAAGATCTCCTCTCTTTTTTCTTGATTTTTTTTAAGATACACTTTTCTTGGTCAGAAAAGTAAATTAGTAGTGCTGATAATACCCAGTAATCTCTACTGACAGGCCAGAAAGGCGACATGCAGAAAATTTAACACTTTCAAATCCTCCTAGAATTGGGAGAAGTCAGTTGATGAAAACATGGGTCTCAGACTGAAAACAAATTCACTTTTGTAATATGTACTGACCCCAAATGTCTCACATCTCAAACTGCATCTGAGGAAATGATCATATTAACATTCTGCCTGTGATACCAATGTGTTTAGATGTCTACAAGGGATGTGCCTGTATAAGATATAGTCTGTTAGTATGTCTAATGAGTTAAGGCACAAAATCGGAAGTTACCCTTCTCATAAGCCAGTCCTTACACTCAAACACTGTGAATAACTGAATTCAGAAGCTAGAATCATGGACTTAGCAGTATAATTCCAACTCTTGAGACATTTAGTTATTGCTCACTTTCTGTACTGATACATGTCTATCAGTATATACATATCTTTATATGTGTACTCCATAATCACAGGGAGGTTTTACTCTAAAGCAAATACCATCAGGTCTATTACTAAATAAGTATTTAATTAATAAATAGAATAAAACGCATGTGTCTTTACTCCTTTTAGATTTGTGAGAGTCTTCACTGGGAGTTTAAGGGGTTTTATAAAAATGGGAACAATTTCTATAAGATGCGATTTCTGGGTCAGCTTCCTGCTCCACTGGCTTTTGTCATATTTCCACTCTTCTTCTAACCCATCCTTGAGCCTTAGGTGTGGGAGTGTTTTGTAGATATATCTGTTGAGACTGGGCTCCACAGGTCTGCATCTTGTTTTGTTGCATTTTTCTAGAATGGTCTTTCTCAATTGCAAAGAAAAGTGTTCTTGATGATGGGTCAGAATTACACCCGTCCGTGGGCACAAAGACAAATATTTGAGGTAGGTAGATTGGTTAGTAGATTGGCAGTTGTAGGTTTTCCTCTGTGATCCATGGTTTGACAAGCCATGAGTAGATAGCCAGGTTTCCAGTGTCTGGCATAATTTCCTCCTTGCTTTGTGGCCTCTATGTTCAACTAAGAGATCTGTTGGTTACCACCAATGCATGTGTGCCACTACTGCACCTGTAGAGTTATTGTGCCATACTGATTGTTCTGATTCACAGGTGTAGTAGTTGGGTTGGACTGTTGCTTGCTTCTCTTCTTGGAAGCTTGCATGGCACCTTCTGGTACTATGAAAGTTAGTGCTTGGGGAGGAAGCATTCAAGTCAGTACGGCTTGGAAAACTAAAGGCAATTAAGGAATGTTAATAGTGAGGAAAATAGCCTTCTTCTGGGAAGGGAAAACCAATTGGTTACTCGATATCAAATGGTCAGCTCTAAAAACATATGCATGCAAGTATCATTGTATGGGCAGCAAGTTGTATTATTAACTTAGAGATATGCACACATGTGAGACACTTGTGTGTGTGTGTGTGTATGTGTATATATGTGTGTGTGTGTGTGTGTGTATGTGTGTGTGTGTATGTGTGTGTGTGTATGTGTGTGTGTGTGTGTGTGTGTGTGTGCAATAACAGATAATGAGAGAAAAGTGCCATGAATTTAGAAGAGAACAAGAGGGTCTATGAGAGAAGGTTTGGAAAAGGAATCCTAATTGTATCCTAATATCAAAATATAAAACATTTAAAATGGGGAGGAAGTGATGTATGGACTGAGCAGCTTCCATTTATATATTTAGGAATCCACCTGTCTATACAATTAGAGAAGAACAGCCATGTATTTGAGCAAAGAGGGGATACATGGGATGGATTGGAGAGAAGAAAGGGAAGAAGAGGAGTGAGTGATGATTTTAAAATGTTTTTTAAATGGGAACTAGTAGGTTAAATAAGCAAGTTTGAGTCCTTAAAGTAAGAATGTTAATCCCTAACTTAATATGACCATATATATATATATATATATATATATATATATATATATATATATATATATGTGTGTGTGTGTGTGTGTGTGTGTGTGTGTGTGTGTGTGTGTGTGTGTATGTGTTTCTAAAAATCATTTTCATCATCTTTATTGTTATTTCATTTGTGTTTTGTAGTGTTAGGAATCTAACTCAGCATCTAATAAATGCTTAGGCAAATGCTCTTCCCCTGAGCTGCATCTTTTTTTTTTTGACAAATTTATCTATTTTTATTTATTTATTTTTCTTTATTAAATCATAATTTTTGCTTTTTCACACAGGTGTTATAAACACAAAAAGGCAGGATGTGGGGAAGGGGGTGACACAGGAGCGTACGTTTGAACCATTATCTTGCCTTAATGTTTTAGGAAACATATTGAAACAGCTAATAATGCTGTGTACATTTTAAACAAAGTGCCCACATAGGTTGGCCACACTGGATGTTTCACCATTCTTAAAGAGTTCCCTGTCACTATAGGTATAATGACTTTGCTTCTGTTCACACTGCTTAAATGCTGGTTATTAATTATTGTCAATAGAAAATTACTTTGTGGTAATAGCTTTACAAAATACATCAAACAAACCAATGTCAATCAGAGATCCAAGGCTTGTGAGGTCACCAAAGATGGGTATGATTGCAATGGGTAAAGAAAGACATCATATGCAATTGAGGGTTTCTATGCAACATGTGAAGGCAGAGATAAAAAATAAATATTTGTTTAGTCAATGAGGTATTTACACCAACACCTTTGTTTAGTTGAAGAGTAAGGTTTGGATGAAACCATTTTGGACAGAGTAAAAGATAAGATAGAGAAAGCCCATTGTTTTTTCTAACATGCTTCAGATAGTTGTATATCTGAAACAGTTCAGTCCTACGGAGTCCAAGAGAAAGATGTGTATCAGAAGGAGAGAACATGAGAGGGGTGAACAGGAACCTCTGTTCTCATTTCTCTAGGCCCCGTTTGCCAAGCAGGGAAATGACACCTAAGGCAGAATACAGTGATGTATTTTTGGAACAACTCCTGGCTTCATCCATGTCTTGGAATAACCTGAAAGAGTATTTTGGATCGTGTATCTGGTCTACTTCGGTTGGCATCTGAGATGTTATTTCAAAGTTAGGAGGACCACTCTGTCTTGTCAGAATGAGGCAAAGCTGGGTGTCAGGCAGACAGCCAGGAACACCAAGCGAAGCTTGAATAAGGGTTAGAGGCAGAGGAGGGAAAAGAGAGAAGGCTCTAGCTCCATCCAGCTGGAGTCTACACAGCAGAGCAGACAGCTCTCCCATTATGTCTGCATCTGTGTCTGCTTCTGCACAGCAACAAGAAATCTGTGTCAAAGGTGGTGTGTTACCATCTGTGACAGGGCTGGTCATGTATCTCTTGAACATGTTTGTTAATGCACCAAAAAGTGTCAGACACGAGAGGACATTGGAGGGAGACATAATGAAAAGCAGAAAGTAAAGAGTCAGCCTCAGGATGAACGTCATCTAGACGCACACAAACGTGACTCTGTGTGTCAACTCAACCTCTACGCTGCCTCTTCTCTTCTTTCCCTTTCCCCTTCTCCAGATTATATGGCAAAAGTCTTTGTCTTTTTGTCTTTCTGATTTCTTTTTTTTCTGGCAATAAATTCTGTGAACAAAATTTTAAGTGCACATCTGAAGCACTTATCCAACATACGTAGGAGTAGCCTTGAAATACTGACCTATTTTGAACATATGTTGGACTGTAAGGCACACCGTCACCACTTCAAACCCCGAAGCCACTCAGAACGCATTGTTTTTATAGCAGCAGTCCTAGAAGGCTAAAAGCCAGTGATAGAAATGATTTCAGTTCTTGAGTGTTTGAAAACTAGAAACATATTTATATAGAACCATGGGTTAAAGAAGAAATCATAATAAAAATTGGATGATTAAGTTAATGATTATAAAAATATAAACCATGTGAAAGAAATCAACTACAGTCATTCTTAGAGAATATATGTATATAATATTATATGTATCAGTAAAAAAGAGTGAAATCCTTTTTAAAAAAAACAACCCTTAAAAAGCTAATTAAAACAGAACAAGAAGTGAAGCTGAAAGAAAAGAGAAAAAAAATCATGACCATATTAAAGTGAAAATTAATGAAACAGAAAACAAATATTGAGTCGATAAATACGACCAAAGAAAATATTTATCAATTTATAATGAAGTAACACAGAATAACAAAGAAAAACAAGTCAGGGTGTGAACGAGGCATGTTAGAACTGCAACACAGCACCACCGATGGTACATTTAGGCAAAGAGAAAATAAAAGGCTGTATCCTATTTCATGTGGATAACTGGGCAAATACCAAGAAAAGATACTTTACATACTGTTGTCTGCCATGGTTTGGATAAGGATCCACCAAGACCAATTTGTCAAAATATTAGCAACATCCAAGGTAATATTGGGAGGCTGCTAAATCTGTAAAACTTGAGGTACAGGCCTGGAGACAGGGCTCAGCAGATAAGAGCGCTTGCCCAGAGGACCTTAGTTAGAGTCCCAGTACCCACATGGCAGATTCTCCACAATTCCTGCCCCAGGGGATCTAATATTCTCATCTGGCTTCCACCAGGACTAACTCTGCTCATAATGCACGTATATACATGTGCAATATACATGTCGATTAATTTTAAGAGAATTAAAATGCAAAGCTACAAATACAGCTCAGTAAGCATAGAGAAGCATGTGGTCCCTAGCTTCAGTCATTTATTTTCATGACCTGGTATGAGAGAAAAGAGAAACTTTCACCATGAGTTCCAGCCATGGTACCTTACCTCACTATAGGCTCAAAGGCAATTGGCTCAATTGACAATGAACTTCAACCCAGAGTTTTTCTTCTTTCCAATCTGAATATCTTGGGTGAATTTTTACAATAATGGGATGTAACTTAAAGAATGATCCCAAATTAATTATTAGCTTAATAATAAAATACCCTAAGAAATCAATTTTGGATTACTATTTTTATGGATATAATAAAATATTTTAAGATTACTCAATATGCTCTTTGACAAGCAGACACTAAGAAAACATTTGACAGCTTTACACAGAATTGTCCCCTGTGACTGGTTATTAAACGTCGCCATACAGACATATAAACTAAGTGAATATCAGATTGAATGCCTTTAGGAGGAGAAAATGAAGAGTCAACATTACATCCTCCAGTATAGGTAAATCCTACATCATCCCAATGTTTAGTACATAGACCCTGGAACTTTGTGGGAGCTACAACAGGCAGCAACAACATAAGACTCCCAAAGGTGTATCTGTATGTACCTTCTAAGGGTGAAAATGGAAACGTTTGTTGAGGTACCCCAAAGCACTCCTTAGTGTCTCTCTGTAATCCATTTCTTATTCTTATTTCCTAGTTTCTAAGTTCTATCCTATGTCCATGTGAAAGACCTTTCATAGCTCCACCTGTCACCTCATATAAATGCACTGACTGTCTATGCATTTCCTACAGCGATAATTAACTTCTCTTTACAAATGATCCTATGCAACCTCGAAACTTGGGTTCTTTTTGAACTCAAGAAGGAAATCATATGTTCTTCTCATCTTAATGCCCATGTCCAAATCTTTGATCTAAGACTGAAAGAACTCAGCAATACACCCAAAATTATCATAGTATCCATTGCCCTTAATCTCCACTCCCTTGCATTGCTATTGGCAGGTTCCACTTTCTTGACAAAACGCCACTTGTAGGGCTGAGGAAATAGCTCAGTGAATAAAAACCCTTGCTTTGCAGGCATAAGAATCTGAGTTTACATTTTAAGTATCAAGATGGAAAGCTAAACATGGCTCTACAAGCCCACAACCCCAGGATTTGGGGCAGGGACAGGCAGATCCCCAGTCTCACCTAAAAACAGTGAGTATTCAGTTCAAGAGACTTCCCCTGGTGTCTCATGCATTAAAGTGGAAAACAGCAGAGAAGGACTTTACATATACTGTTTGACATCTGAATGTATGTATACAAGTGTACACACCTGTACACTTCTGTGAGTATACTAAACACATTCACAATAAGACACAGATATAAATAAATAAATATATATTAGAAAAACAGACAGAAAGATATAGATAGATAGATAGATAGATAGATAGATAGATAGATAGATAGATAGATAGATAGACAGCACACATCATAAATCCGAGTCAGGCATTGGTGGCTTAAGTCTCACTCACATCATCTCTTTTGCCTAATTTCCTTTCTTATTCACTTCTCAAAATCTAGCACAATTTCTGCTTTATCAGAGAAAAGCTTTCAAAATCCATTCATCTTTCCTTTGATTTCTTTGGCCTTGCAATAATCACTCTTTTGCTAGGCAAATGTTTATTCATCCCATTTGTTCTACAAATAAATACATTATTTTAGCTAATTTGCTCATGTGTGATACATATGCTCATGCATGCATAGATATATATGCACAATAGAATGGGTGGCTGTGGATGCCAGATAAGCCCTGGGTCTCTCTCTCTCTCTCTCTCTCTCTCTCTCTCTCTCTCTCTCTCTCTCATTCCCCACCTTATAATTTAAGATAGGGTCGCTCAAAAAAATCTGGAGCTTGGTAATCTTTCAAGACTACATGGCCAAGGAACTCCAGGGATCTTCCTGATTCCAGTGCCTTAGCACTAGGTTTCTAAGCATAAATACTACCACATCTGACTTTTACATGTCAGTTATGGGGATCTGAACTTGGGTCCTGATGCTTTCAAGGCAAGCATATACCAAGTGAGCCATCCAAGAAGAGCCAGCATAATTTTCATTCTCCATTGCTCTCTCACAACTCTTGGTCCACAGTGTGCGATACACTCAATTAGCTTTTCAACGTTGGCATATTTTTTCATGCACGTCCCTCTCCGAAAAACAACTTCTCTCACACAAGGTAAACCTTATATTTTGGTATCTCGATTTTATATCATTGACTCAATAAAGTTCACTCAACGAATTGCCAGTATAAGTTAAATTCTTAGCTCCACACAGAATTAACCATACAATACTGGGAGGTTTAACACATCCTGCTACTAGGAGGTGATTTCCTTGGTGCTTAATTTGTGATGTGAGAGACGAAATTATGTAAGCATAGATGGTATTACCTTGAAGCACTTTGCAGTCCAATTTTGAATAAATGTGTATGTATAATTAATTGACTATGTGTGGCAACTAAAATACGTTAGAAAAAAGGTTTCTGCCACAAAATTACAGTCACAGGGCAAGTAAAAGTTTTGGCCCAAGGTTGGCAGCCTATCCTCAGGAAAATGATGAATTTTCCTACCATTCAAATTTCATCTCTATGGCTATTCATAAGAGCAGGCATCTAAAAAAAAGAAATATAGAGTATACACGTAGGATTGTCAGAAGATAAAACCTCACCCATTTAAGCAAAGCTGTGTTCTTCAAAGATAAAACCTCCTAATTTAAATTCTGAGCGCTTCTGATTCAAGTATGATTCCCATAACTAGATATGTGTGTTCAGAAACTTAGCACAATCTTAGGATGATCCAGAAATTATACCATTAATTATATTTTAATCTTGTCCAGGTCACATATCTAGATGGAGAGAAGTTTCATTATTTCTGTAAGTAAATATTCAAAAAGTACTGTTTTCATTAGACATTTTTGCATTTATTATTTGATGCTACTTTACTATTTGTGCCTGTTTTTATTATTTTGTTCTTCTTTCTTTTTTAAAAAAATTGGATATTTTATTTATTTACATTTCAGACGTTATCTTCTTTCCCCATTACCCTGCAGGACACCCCCTATCCCATCTCACCTCCGCCTGCTTCTGTAATGGTGTGACCCCCATCCACTCCCATCTTCCTGTCCTTGAATTCCCTCACACTGGGGCATCCAGTCCTCACAAGACCAAGGACCTCCTCTCCCACCTATGCCTGACAATGCCATCCTCCCTTACATGTACAGCTGGAGCCATGGGTCCCTCACAGTGTGCTCCCAGCCTGGTGGTTTAGACCCTGAGAGCTCTGGTTAATTGGTATTGTTGCTCTCCCCATGGGGCTGCAAACTCCTTCAGTTCCTTCAGTCTTCTTTCTCATTCCTCCATTGGGAACTCTTTGATCAGTTCAATGGTTAACTGAGAGTATCTGCCTCTGTATATGTATGTCAGGCTCTAGCAGAGCCCCTAAGAAGATAGCTATATCAGGCTCCTGTCAGCATGCACTTCCTGGCATCCACACAGCATCTGCCTTTGGTGACTGCACATGAGATGGATACCCAGGTAGGGCAGTCTCCAGACAGTCCCTCCTTCAGTTTCTGTTCCATATTCTGTCTCTATATTTTCTCCCGTGAGTATTTTGTTACTCATTCTAAGAAGGACTGAAGCATCCACACTTTGGTCTTCCTTCTTCATGAGCTTCATGTGGTCTGATTATTCTTAACAGGAGCATTCTTGGATCATTCAGCAGGCTTTGTTCCCACTGAAGAGTGTGAATTCTCCCAGTAAACTGTGTCTCCAGCCCCTGGCATTTCATTTTACAAAACAGGCTGGGGATTTCTATCTCATTCCTCACAGTCTTCTTCAAAAGTGGATGAACTACATAACAGAGTTCATAATAAAGATGCCCCCTTTCTTTTTGCTAAGGATAAATCACAGTTGAATTGAGGAGACTATGTAAGTGTGCACTAACTTGTCACTGAGAAAGGTTAAAGCAGGGGTAACAACTTCACACACTGTTAACAAGGAAAGCAAGCAGTGATCCCTCCATTGTGACCAGCATACACTCTCGGGAGGCAGCAGCTGTGTCATGCCTAGTTAAAGGCAAGGACAGACTGACATTTTTTTCTCTTTCCTCTCATTACTTGACCGTGCTTCTAAGGTTTAGAGCTTGTGGTCAGTTCAGACACCTCACCTTTATGCTGCACATGCAAAATGTCACTTTCCTTTCTAACATGGTGGGTTGATGTCTACCTTGACAATCCCAGAAACACACCTTTATAGTATATTTTTTTAATTATCTCAGAAGTTTTAAATTTTGAATTTCTAAGGCATCATATTTCCATATTCATAAAAGTCATTTTTAATGAGGATATGAAACTTTATATCAGAAAAAAAGAAGAGGTGGAGGAGGAGAATTCTAAATCTGACAAAGCTGAGTTATAGCCATGCATGCAAGAACAACTTGTGGGAAACTGGATGTTATCATTAAAAAATATAAACATATTAGTTAAAACCTACTTATACCAACTTAAAAAGTTAAATATATATGGGTCATTCCAAAATAATCTTGAGAATGTTGCTTTAAAACTGAACTAGGTGGTTACATCTACAAAGCCAGATGCACCCCACAACCCATCCAACATCAGTATTTTTGATGAAATAACTATACTTAACACAATGTAGTGGCCATCAAGAATTATCTGACGGCATCCTTTCTTAGGTTGGTACTTACTTCTTTCCAGGGTGGTCTGAACCGTCATTGAACACTTTCAATGACATCTTTAGACAGTTTCACTAACTCACAATTTGAAATGTCACAAATCATGGAGTGATTGTGAAGCAAATATTGTGTTACACTCTCAGCAGGTTTAGTCAAGATGAAGAGACACACCCCTGCTCTTGCACAGGCTAGCTCTCTAACAGAGATGTCCTTGATTAGACCAAATAGAGCAAACTCTGGTGTTGGCTCAGCTTATTCTGCATTGACTCTGACGCTCCCATGGTGCTGCCACTGCTTCGTTACTTTAAATTCTAGTTCTTTGGTATTGAGTCTCTCATTTTATAAGAACATCTTTGTCAAAAGAACTGAATTTTCTTCTTCTATCTCGGGCAGAGCTGAGTAACAGTCATCTATTGAAGGATTCTGTGGGGAAACTGGATATTATCATTATAAATAATGTGGAGTAAACTATAAATGACATATATGTCTTTGAACCAACTTATGTGATCATAGAAACCCATAAATACTCCAGATCTTGAAGAGCACAGAAAAAAACTCCCTGCAGGTTATGTTCAAGCAGACCCTAGAATCTTAACAAAGAAGCTTTCGGTCCAGGTTCAGCAATAGGAAAGGCAGGCAGGAGAGACCCATCAGACTGAGCAGGTATAGGATGTTTTACAAAGTAGGCAGTGAATTTGATACCTGACTAATTTGCAAGCTCCATACGAAATTGCACAATTCTTTGTCCTATAAGGGGTATACTGCTTAGCAGTGATTTACAAGTGAGAGAGAACTGCCAGTGAGAGGACTGCCAAATTCCAATTATCTGGCTCTGTGAGGTTGAATAACTTTTTAGAATATCTCTCACCCTAAATTTTGTCAACCATGCTATACGGTAGCAGTGTTTAGTTCCTCAAATGATGTGAAGAAGCAAGAGCACATAGAAAAAGTTTTCACTGCTGTATTTGCCACATACTAGTTAAAGACTTTGAAGTGTGCCATCAAGGGTTTGCTGCATATACAGGCTTTAGGGAAATTTGAGTGCAGATGGATGACAAACAGCAAAGAAAAATGCGTAGACCATATACACGTTATAGGCTACAGGAATTGAGCAAGAATAGAACCCAGTTAAAGAGGTCCATGGAGATCTCAATGCTACTGAATTGTTCTAAATCATGCAAAGAGACTATGAGTAAGAGGCAGTCTCTGAAATAAGGAGTTAGGATCAGCTGAGTCCACTCCTGTGATAATATGGATGTCTGACCAAATGAACTGGGTGCATCTTTTATATGAGAACTTCTTACTACTCTGCATACCTACTAAGTATGAATAGATTTGGGACAGGGGGCAGGGCAAATGGAGGCCATTACCATTATGGTTCTATGGATTTTCCAAGCATACGCAGGGTTATTTATGGAAGAAAAGGTGACTAAGCAATGGTACAGGTCTAGGTTCTTGTAGCTGTCTAAATGACAGAGCATGATGCCAAACCCAGCTGCTCTTGTCTCATGCTGGTGATAAGGATTACTCTCTGCCTCTGCATCCTGTTTGAGAGTTTGCAAAGAATTAATTGGTCAACAAGAGGCCGTTTAGAATATAGATGATATTAAAGAAATCTCCTATCACATCAAAGACAAATTTGGCAGAAAGGAAATCTTTATTAAATACAGTTGCATTTGGTTACTCTACCCCAAACATCTATCAGCACATGCTGAATTTAAATGGGATAAAGGCATAGAACTCAAGCTAGCTTCCATCAGTGTGTCTGGGCTCTGACACCTGGCCATGAGTAATAGCAGTCAGAGAAGCTTCCTGCTCAGCTTCATGGTAGACATCTGCATCTCACTCCTCCCTTCTTCCTAGGCATCTGCCTCAGCACAGGGGTCTAGGCAGTCAACTTGCAGTTTACTGGAATTGACTTTTAAGTTAGAGCCTGTTTGTCATCCATGGTTGAGAAATTTATCAGCCTAAAGGCAGATACCTGGAACAGATGGTCTCTAAAAATCATGCCTCCATCCAGTACATTGAGATACCTCTGAGTTCCCGTAATCTAATTAGGAGAACAAGGCCACGATTGTGTCAGAAAGAGACTGGTGTATCAAAGCCTTCAGTAAATCAAGATTAAGGCAATTTATGTGAATGGCTGCAGGTATAATTCTACCTTTATCTTGCTAGCCTTTCAATCTCCTAAGCTGCGTGTGTGTTTATAGAATGTCTCCATAGCTGTCTTTACCAACGTCCATATTTTAATCCCATCATTTTGATCTGTATTTACTTAAGTTCATAATCACTTTCTCAGAGTTGTTGTTCGATTGTCGAGTGTTTCTGAACAGACTCATGATTTAGTTTGAAGTCTCCTAATCATTCCTCTTGGCAACACTGATCAGCCTGAAATATGATGACACTGAGTCCTCTGGAATCCCCTGGCTTGTTGAGCAATGATGCTTCAGCTGAACAGACCTGGCCACCCTCTGCTCAGCACGCTGACTTCTTTCCAATAATTCAAGAAAGAAAATATTTATATACCAAGTAGTTTAGATTTTTAAGTAGTTTATGATCTCTCTATATCTCCTTTCTATATTTAAAGAAAACTATTTTTCTTTATTCCCTCTCTTTATCTCTTAGGGATATCTGAACCTCCAGGTTGTGACGAGACCTCATAGTGTCATGCATTTGCTGCTTGCGTTCACCTTCTCTTCATTCTCGAACTGTTGCACATTAGGTACTTTCTATGTTATTTCCCGTTTTGTGCAATAGTTTTTCCAAAAGTCAAGTTTAAATAAAGAGTCAATGAAAAAGTTCCACACCTGGCAATCATATGATTCCATATCAAGATACCATCATTACCTATACTGAAGAGGCATTGGTTAACCTCTCTTAAATCACACTACAAAATTAGAATTTATTTCAAAACATTCTATGCCTCTTTTAGTACATTTGTGGATGGGCGTTACAGAGGGTGAACATAAATATTCAGGGGCTGAGAGTGAGTGTGTTATGCTCTTTTGAGGTTAATGTACAGGGTGCGATGGCAGGAAAAAGTGTTGAAGCGTTTAAGCAATACAATCTCAAAGTCTAAAATCAATCACTCAATCACTAAAGGGTATTATGAATTTCAAAAAAAAAAAAAAAAAAAGGTGACACCTCTCACTGTTACCTAGGTGTCTTTACAATAGTTTAATTGGCATTAGGGTGGAGGAGCTTGCTAAGCTTTCTCCAATTGGTCTTCAAATTAAACCCTCCAGAAACCACTCATTAACAACTGTTGAGGGTCATTCCAAACACCTCTGTCCTGGAGATTGATACTCTTTGATTCTGAGCCAAAAAGCATGGTTTTCAGATGTTACAATTACCTGTTCGGCTCCTCAGGGGCAATTATTTGAAGAAGTAAATACTCTGGCTACAGTGGCCTCTGTGGGAGCCACCATAATTGCCATTCATCAGGGCAGCAGCCTGCTGAGGGCATCAATTCAGAAACTCTGAACCATCAATAAGCTGGAACCTGGTCCCCTGATGCCAACATTCTATGCACAATGAAATATTATTTCTGGCAATTAGGTAAACAATGAGCCAAGCAGGAAAGGTAAGAGGGTTGCCAATGACTACATTAGTACTTCATCCACATGTCTTAATTCATTTCCTGTAAGAGCAACACCTTGAGAGCAGCATACACCACCCGCACCAAGTTGCTTAAAACACTGCACAGATGGGACACACAGTTAACAAATGGCTTTGGAGCTTAATGAGGAGCTGTGGGAAGGGGCCTTGGTTGTCTTACAATGTGCATCTACACATGTCACAGAACTTTCTCACTGGACGAACATCTTTCTTTGCCTGGCAGCAGGCTTGCAACTTTTTCAGCCCTAGCATGAGATTCTTGGGAGAAACTCCAGTTCGTTGGGGTTCATTACATCCACAGTCTAAAATTCGAGGTGAGGAGTAGTGTCTCCTTTTAGAATATCTTTGCTCGTGTCCAGAACTGGTACAAGACCATCTTGAGGTACATGTCCAGACTACCTAAAAACTTCCATGAGAGCATGTTGGCTCCAGCCTCTACCCTTCAGTAGGGCTCCTCGAATAGATTTCTGACTCTTGGGAATAGAAAAAATCTAGAGAGAACATGAAGTGAAATGCCTGGCTCTGGAAGTCTCAGTTGAAGACTAGGGGTGAAAGACAAGGTATGAGCTCCAGAGGAATGAGGAAGAGGGCTGTAAAGGTAACTTAACTGGATACCCATGAGGCAAGGCTGGGGTGTAACCAGAGAGTATGTGTCTGGTGAGTGTAGGAAAGTCTGACAATGGAAAAAGGAAAGCAGTCCAGACCAGATAAATTCAGTCATTTTTTTATTTAAATCTAACTTGGAATTGATGAGTTTCCCCCTTCTTCAATTTTACTGTTTATATACAAATAATTAATGACAACTAAGGCTGCTGGATGCTGTCATGTGCTGCTGGAACAGGTTTACAAAATGGCAGCAAAAATGGTGAGAGGCCACTGGATTTCTAAAGGAGCCCACCAGGGAACCAGTGTGGCTCAGGGATGCTCGTTAGTTCCTGAGTCACACTCCTGCCAAGGCATCCTTCTGACTGGTAAGTCATGAGAGAGACTTTATATAACCTGTGTATTTATTAAACTCAATTTAAATGTCATACCAGTTCAGGACCCATAAAAATAGTTCTGAAAATAAAGCAGAAATGGCTTCCTAATCGTCAGGGTACAGCTGTTGATGAAAGTTTCCACTTAGGTTTAGTTTTTAAACACTTTATTACAGTAAATTTATAAATAAAAACATTTAACTTGATTAAGGCAGCCACTCAATCACACACTTGCCCTATCAAAAATGTTGTATATATCTGTCAACTCCTATACAATTAGGCTAGTTCTTCTGGAGCCGTGGAGCTTTGCTTGAAGACTTAATCATATATGTGTAAGTGTTCTGACTGCGTGCATGTATGTGCACTGTCATGCATGAACATATATACATATATACAAATGGCTAGATGTCACTTTGCCCAAGATAGCAACATGGGCTTCTATATGAGAAACTGAGGTCCTAAGAGTCAGGAGAGCAGAAAAGATTCTGAAGAATTGTCTCTGACTTCTTACCAAAACCTATCTAAGCCTGCTCTCCACCTCTCAGGGATAAAAATAATTCTGAGGCTTAAGACAAGAAATAAAGATCAGAAAATAACTATTAGAGGAAATACTTTCAGAATAAAAAGCTCCAGAAATCTTGCTCTAGCCTGGTACTATAATTAAGCTAGTAAAACAAATTAGAGTTAGCATTAGTTTGGAATTTAAAAACCATATTAGTATTAGTAAAAATTTGCTCAAGAAAATGTGATTTACTCTTAGTACTTTTTCAGATTTTCTATGAATTTAAACTTCCTAATATTTATTACATTAAAAAACTTTTGAGAGCAAGGACTATATGTGTTTTTTCTTTTCTATTGAATATTTGAAGTATTTGAGTCTAATAACTGAAGGCCTTTTCCTTCTGGAAGTAGAGAATTTATCTTCTTTTCTAAAAATAAAATCAAGCAAAATAAAATCACAGAACTGAGGACATAGAAATATAAGTAACTTCTAATTTACATTTACATCTTATAGACTTTATCACATTTATCTTATGAACGTTGTGCGTTCTTACATTCTGTGTATCTGTAGCTTAAGTTGATGGAATCCACATGGTTTATTTTAATCTAGTTGTTGGTATTTTACAGTCCTTCTTGTTTGTAGTATATAACCTATAGTTTAAATGCACAATTTAAAAGCACCCTCTTTCATTTACAAAGTTTAGCGCTAATATAAAATACAATGTGGTTCATTATTTCTGTTTGGAGCCTTTGTATAAAATAAATAGGAGAGGTTCTAAAACAATGAGGGAGGCCACATTTTGTTTAAGGGCTTCATTCCAGTGACCCTGTGAAACTTAGTCTCCAGCAAAGGATTTGGAATCTACTACTCACAGTTGTTTCACATTATTGCCTGTCATTCATGAAGGACGTTGTTTACAGAGCATGCAGTAAAGTTACTGCATGTAGCAATCATAATATGTGATACATGGCATTTAACACGGGCTGAAAGCAACCCCATTCAGCCACAGATTTAACAGAACAATGAGTATAGCTGATCAAAAAAAATTAAACAAGGTTATGACATTATACTAATAATATTGAATGGTTGGGTTTGTGTATATGTATATATGTGTATATGAGTGCTGAGTGGATGTGTTGTGTGTGGTATGAGTGTGTGCTTGTGTAGGATATATATATATATATGGATATATATATATATATATATATATATATATGTGTGTGTGTGTGTGTGTGTATGTGTGTATATATGTTTACATATATACACATATATCATCATGTGTATACATGTATAAACATCATATCATACATCATATATATATATATATATATATCATATACATCATACATGTCTTATACATCATATACATCATATACACCATACACATATACACACACACATATACACACAGATGTGGGTGTGTATTTATGTGCGTTTGTCTCTCTCTCTGTGTATGTGTGTGTAGCTAATAATATATGTTAAACACCTGTAGGTTCAGAATCACAGATTTTCTTTGTGTTTTTCAGTGAATCTGTTAATAGTCACTACTGTGGTCGTTTGAACACTCTTCACATGAAAAACAAATGTATTAAATGTATTTCTCACTCCATGGTAAACCACCCATCTCTTACATATTGACTTGTCCTTAGAGTAGTGAAGTCATGCCACAAGGCCGGCCAGCAGAGTTAACCTCGAAGAGTGTATAATACTAGGAGAATATAGACAGTTAGCTATAGCAGAATGAAGGACAATCCAACAGATGTCTGCATGGCACAAATCAATAGTAGCTGGAGGATAAAAATTAAAGCTTTGACTGTCCCAGCAATATTTAATCCTGTGGCTTTTCCTTTTAACTCAAAATAAACTGAAACATGTATAACTGTTCCCATACTAGCTATCGCTATAACTTGAATTTTACTGTAATAAGTACACAGAATTTTATTTTATTTTTTGGTTGTGAGCTTAGCCTTTAACAGTCGAGCCATCTCTCTAGCTTCAGAATTTTATTCTTTTATTGTTGGCAAGATCTCATCGTATAGCCTAGACTGGCTGGAAATCCTCCTGTCTCAGGCTCCAAGATACTCTCTCTTTCTCACAGGAAGACTAATGACTAATTCAGTGCCCTGTGTTTCTGGGGATCTGTATCAGTGACTCCTTCACAGAGAATTTTAATTAGGTGGTTTTACAATTTATGGTCTACAAATTTAATTATATTTTATTACTTATTGTATTGAGCACTTTGTAGCTTATAGTCATTTATTTTTATGGCATATTATTTCAATTTTTCAATGTAATCACCAGCAGCCTGACTCTCAAGTCTTTCTCTGTGAGTATGGATGCAAAAAACAAGCCAGTGATGCCTTGTGATCAAGGGGAGAAAACACCCTAGAGCCTTCTCACAATGTACCTATATGTGCAAAGAATTTAAAACAGTCCAGGTTTGTGATCCCATCGTGAGAACATTAGTCACCTCCACAGCACCCTGCTTCTGAACATCTAAGATAACAAAGGCAACTTTATCTTCGTTATTATTTAAGCTAGCTTAAGCATGTTTCGGATTACATGAAGAGAAAATAATAACCAAACTGAAGGCGAGTAAGAAACAACAGGGGTGTCTATCATGTCATTTTTTCCTGGAACCAGCCACACTTAATGATAATGTCAACTTAAGTAATTTACATTCAAGCATTAAAATAAACATCAGTGATATCAAACCAATTAAGCAGGGACAATGGCCTCCTCATGCAATGGTCCACAGAGGTTCTGCGTTGGTCCACTTCCGCCTTTGAGCCTGGTTTTCAGTTCTGCTACAGTAGGGAGGTCTGCAAAGCTTTATTGTATGAGTCAACTAATTTGCTGCCTTGAAAACAGAATGTGGTTTCTTTATACCACCAGCCACTGAAGCTGTCACTTGATCTTGTTCCTTTCTACATGGCCACCTCAAGACAAAGAGATCAGCATTGCAGCTTTATAACAATGCCCTGTCACTCAGAGGATTGTTGGAGCCCAACAGGGATGACTTTCTTCTCAACGCCTTCATTTGACTCACCGGTTAATAAATAATCCCCTGATGCCTTACGGTTACTAAGCAAATCTCACCCTTCTTAGTTCCTTCGCAGGTGACTCCTTGCTGTGGACTATTAGCATGTACAGTATTCAGTTTTGGCTCTCGTTGTTATCCAGAAATAGAACTTGGCAAATTTGTGCTTTAAAAAGTGGATCTTAGAATACCGAAGCATCAGGAGACCTGGGTTTGAATTTATGACCTGGTTCTTATTTATGGGATTGTAGGCGAGTGAGATATCTTTGCTTACAAACTTAAACCTTTGCAAAATAAGGGGGAAAGTAGACTGTATCTCACAGGCTTGCGAGGTCATAGGTGATCCCACAAAACACTACTGCTGAACACAACCCTATTCATTCAACAAACACTGCCTTGAAAATCTCATACGATGGTCTCCTAGGCAAGAGCAGAGGACAAAGGCCATACGGCACATAGTTTTTCTGTCTTTAAGAAGGTAACTGGTTAATCTCAGAAATTTCATGAGCAAGGATATCTGCATTGTCAATGTCTGAAACTGTTTTGCTTAAGTAAATTACATATAAAAGAAGGAAGTTAGAAATGAATCAGTATTGTTTTCCCCTATGACCTCAGAATGTACAGGGGTTCCATGTTTTTTCTGTTACTATAAAAGGTTCTTTTGTATTAGGTCACTTGCCTGTTGTGGTGAGCCACTTGACCAAACAGCACATTGTACTTTTGTGGACTGAAAGGGTGCCAAGCAAAGTGCCTCTTCACAACACACACTTAACTCCCTCCAGACTGTTTACTGAAAGAAACTGGCTACACCTTTCTCTGTGACTCACTGTGTAGCTCGGAATGAATTTACCAAATTGGAGAGGCCAGATATCAAGTACAATCTGTGCTTTGAACCCCATTGTACCTAATCCAGTTTCCGGATTTCAGAGACCAGGCTGATCAGGAAAAAAAAAATGAAAAAGAAAAAAAAACCTCTTTCCTGCTCTAAGTGATTAGATAAAAAAAAATCACATGCCCAAACAAACACACACATATACACAAACACACACACACACTTTATAAATGTGAGCACACACACATAAAGGTATACATAGGCACACACATAAACAAACACACTTCACAAATGCAAGGACACACACATAGATGTATATACATGTACACACAAATCTAGATACGAGCACACACACAAATCTAGATGTGAACACACACACATACATGAGCACACACACACATATACACACATATAAAAGAGCATACACTTGTGTGCTCATACATACACACACACACACACACACACACACTCACACACACACATACACATACAGAGAGAGAGAGAGAGAGAGCTCAGAGTTTTCTGCCAGGATGACTGCCAAGATTTCTTCTGTCTATTCATTTTTTCCAAGTGGTCGGAATACCAGTAGACAGAGGTCTACAGCCATCTTGCTGCCACCTGGAGAAATTTTTGGAAAGAAACAGAATAAGTGGAGCTTGAAGAAGAAAGGAAAATACCGGCAACACTGCACCTTTAGCCCTGCAGGTCTGTCCTGCCGGTTGGCCTCCTCAGCTCATGCACCAGTATGTTGTCTTATGTCTGAGGACATGACTTCTTCAGCAAAAGAGACATACTGTCATGCTCAGGGAGGCAACCATAGACAGTGCCTATGTGTCTTGGGAGTCACTTAGACAACCTCGACCAACACCTGGAAATAAGGTTTCTCATGCCTTCTACTGGATTTTTATTATATAGTCGATGGTTCTTGGGAGATCTATCCATTGTCAGCTCAAGAGGCCTAACTTTATTTAAATAATCTATGCATATACATTTATATTTAATTTAGGATGAATGGCATATTTATGCATATCTATGCATACATATCTATGCATAGATATACATATATATTTAAATTTATATTTAATTTAGGATGAATGCCATTTTGCCATTCTTGGTGTTATTTTCCCTCTTCCATCCCTATCCTCCTGCATTAACCTCTCTTCATCCTCCTAAGTTCCAGCCCCTTCCACTATCACCATTTAGCTTTTCAAATCACCTGCACCCTTACTCTGTTCTCTAGCATTCCCTGCCCCCAAAGGACCTTTACTTTTCTTGGTTTCTATGGTTACTTCAGGTTATATACTCACATCTGAAAGTTTAGATTGACAGATACCAAAGAACACAAAGTGTTTGCCTTTCTGGGTCTGGATTACCTCACTTTCTATATCAGTTTCTCGTACTATACACTTATCTACTCTGTTCATGATTTCATTTTTCTTCACAGCTGAGTATTCTACAGTGTATATGTACCACATTTTTGTTAACTATTTGTCAATTAAAAGACATTTTGGTTGTTTCAATTTTAAAACAATTGTAGACAGAACAGCAATAAACATGACTGAGAAAGTATCTGCAGAATATTATTTGGGCATATGTCAGTCAAGTAGTGGTATAATAGGCTTATATAATAGATTCAGTTTGGCTTTTGTTTGTGGGAATGGAGGGCCCTTGCCACTGTGGGTGATGCAATCTCTGGATATGTGGTCCTGAAAGAGCAATTCTCAGCTTCATATGGAAAAATCTCACCAAGATAGCGAAAGCAATTCTGTACAGTAAATGGACTTCTGGAGATATCACTATCCCTGACTTCAAGCTATACTATAAAATAATAGTAATAAAAAACACCTGGTATTGGCTTAAAAAAAAAGACAGGTTGATCGATAAAATAGAGTTATTGGGAAGATCCAGAAACAAACCCACAAACCTATGGACATTTGACTTTTGACATAGAAGCCAAAACCATACAATGGAACAAAGAAATCTTCTTCAAAAAACGGTGCTGGGCTAATTGAATGTAAACATATAGAAATTGCAAATAGATCCATATTAATCACCCTGCACAAAACTCACATCCAAGTGGATCAAAGACCTCAATATAAAATCAGACACACCAAATCTAATAGATGAAAAAGTGGGCGATAGCCTTTAATGCATTGGTACAGAAGACAACTTCCTGAACAGAACACCAGTAGCTGAGGCAGATCAACAATTAACTTCTGTTAGTTTTATTGTATCTCTGTTTAGTTTCTGTTTCAATGACCTGCCTATTAGTGAGAGTGGTGTGTTGAAGTCTTCTACTATTATTTTGTGAGGTCCAATGTGTGTTTTGAGCTTTAGTAAAGTTTCTTTTATGGATGTGGATGCCTTTGTATTTGGGGCATAGATGTTGAGAACTGAGATTTCATCATGGTGGATATTTTTTTCTATTATGCTTATGAAGTGCCCTTCCCCATCTCTTTTGATAACTTTTGGTTGAAAGTCTATTTTATTGGATATTTGGATGGCTACTCCAGCTTGTTTCTTGGGACCATTTACTTAGAAAACTTTTTTTCCAGCCTTTTATTCTAAGGTAGTGTCTGTCTTTGTCACTGAGGCATATTTCTCATTTGCAGCAAAATGCTTGTTCCTGTTTACATACCCAGTCTGCTAGCCTATGTCTTTGTATTGGGTAATTGAGTCCATTGATGTTGAGAGATAAATACCAATGATTGCTTGGTTCCTTGTATTTTTGTTCTTAGAGGTTGTATTATGTTTATGTGATTCTCTTTTTTTGGGTTTGTTGTGAGATGATTAATTTGTTGTATTTTCTTGGTTGTAGTCACTCTCCTTGTGTTGAAGTTTTCCTTCTAGTGTCCTCTCTAGAGCTTGATCCTTGACAAAGAAGCCAAAACCATACAATAGAAAAAAAGCAACTTCAACAAATGGTGCTGGTCTAACTGACAATCTGCATGTAGAATGCAAATTGGTCCATATTGATCACTTCTTACAAAGCTCAAGTCCTTTTGGATCAAGGACAGCCACATAAAACAAGATACATCGAATGTAACAGAAGAGATAGTGGGAAATAGCCTTGAACAATCACAGTGGAAAATTTCTTGAACAAATCACCAATGGTTCAGGCTCTAAAATCAACAATTGACAAATGGGACCTCATGAAACTTGAAAAGCCTCAGTAACACAAAGGACACTGTCAATAAGACAAAATGGCAACCTACAAATTGGGAAAAGATCTTCATAAACCTTACATCCTATAGAGAGCTAATATCCAAAATATACAAAGAACTCAATAAGTTAGACTTTAGAAAATCAAATAACCCAATTAAAAATGGGGTACAGGGCAAAACAGAGACTTCTCGGTTAAAGAATTTCAAATGGCACTTAAAAATGTTCAACATTCCTAGTAATAAGGAAATTCAAATCAAAAAAACCCCAAGATTCCACCTTATATCAACCACAATGATAAAATAAAAAATTCAAGCAGCAGAACATGCTAGCAAGAATGTAGAGAAAGAGGAACACTCCTCCATTGTTGTTGGGATTGCAGACTGATAAAACTCTTCTTGAAATCAATCTGGAGGTTTCTCAGAAATTTGGTATTTGTTCCACTTGAAGACCCGGCTATTCCACTCCTGGGAATACATCCAAAAGATACTCTACCATATCACAAGGACATGTGTTCCTCTATGTTCATAGTGGCCTTATTTGTGATAGCCAGAAGCTGGAAACAACCCAGATGTCCCTCAACCGAAGAACGGATACAGACAATGTTGTTCATTTACACAATGGAATTCTACTTGTTATTGAAGACATCATGAATCATGAACATCATAAATTTCGCAGGCAAATGCATGGAACTAAGAAATATAATCATGCATGAGGTAACTCGGACCCAAAA
Organism: Rhabdomys pumilio; assembly: GCA_030674055.1. Taxonomy (NCBI): domain Eukaryota; kingdom Metazoa; phylum Chordata; class Mammalia; order Rodentia; family Muridae; genus Rhabdomys; species Rhabdomys pumilio. Next base: position 113,779,276 of record JANHMN010000001.1, read on the forward strand.
GGACATGGTATGTACTGATTGATAAGTGAGTATTACCCAAAAATTTCAGAATACCCATGATACACTTCACAGAACACATAAAGCTTAACAAGAAGGAATGCCAAAGTGTGGCTATTTCAATCTCACTTAGACAGGAAAACAAAATAATCACATGAGGCAGGGGTCTGGGGGAGAAAATGGAAGCACAGGATCAGGTATGGGAGGAGACAAGAGAGAAGTCTAGAGGGCCAAGAGAAATAGAAATATACAGTAGTGTGGGGGGGGGGGCTGAGGAAACCTCATGAAAGTTCCAGACACCAGTGATATGAGAGGCTCCCATTTTGATCTTAGTCAAAATTCCCAACAGTCAGGAGATGGAATCTAAAGAGACAACCTCCAGTATATAGACATGGCCCCCATTTGAGGCATAGGGACACCCACTCATCTTCAAAATTCTCAACCCATAGTTATTCCTGTCTAAAAAATATGTAGGGACAAAAATGGAGCAGAGACTGAAGGAAAGGTCACCCAGAGAGTGGCCCAACTTGGGGTCTATCCCATGCACCTGGCACCAAACCCTGACACTATTACTGATGCTTTATTGTGCTTGCAGACAGGATCCTAGCATGGTTGTCCTCTGAGAGGCTCTACCAGAAGCTGACTGAGACAGATACAGATACCTACAGGCAACCATTGGACCAAGGTCATGGACCAGCTATACTACTCCTGGACTTAAACCCAAAAGATGTCCCAATATACCACCAGGACACTTGCTCAACTGTGTTCATAGCATATTTATTCATAATAGATAGGAACTGGAAACAGCCTAGTTGTCCCTGAACTGAAAAATGGATTTAAAAAACTGTGCTACATTTACACAATGGAAAACTATTCAGCTATTAAAAACAAAGACATCATTAAAATTGAAGGCAAATAGATGGAACTAGAAAATATCACCCCAAGTGAGGTAACCCAGACCCAGAAAGACATGCATGTTATGTACTCACTGGTAAGTGGACACTAGCCATAAGTATTAAAAAAAAAATGCTACAATTCACAGACCCAAAGAAACTAAGTAATAAGGAGGGCCCAATATAGGATGCTTGAATCTCACTCTAAAACGGAAATGAAATAGACAGTGGAGGTAGGTGGAGGAAGGGAACTGTGTGGGAGATGGGTGAGAAAAATAGGGATTGTGTTCAAGTCATCACAAGGCTAGGAGGGAGAATGGAAATCAGTACCACGCATCTCTCAGACCTGGGACAAGGGAGGCTCCCAGGAGTCTATGCAGGTGACCTTACCTGAGACTGCTAGCAGCCAGAGATATGGAGCCTGAAGTGGCCACCTCCTGTAGCCAGGCAGGACTTCCAGTGGATGGAGGGGTGTATCAACCCACTCTCAAAAGCTTTGACCCAAATTTTCCCTGTCTGCAATATGTGCAGGGATAAAGAGGGAGTAAAGATTGAGGGAACAGCCAACTAATGACTGGCCCAGCTTGAGACCCATTCAATGGGAGAGAGCCAACCCTTAACATGATTGATACTCTGCTATGCTTGCAGACAGAAGCCTAGCAGAACTGTCTCCTGGGAGACTTCATCTAGCAGCTGGTGGGAAGAGATGCAGAGACCCATGACAAAACATCAGGGAGGTCTCAGGGAGCCTTATAGAGCAATGGGGGATAGGACTGAAAGAGCCAGAAAGGTCAAGGACACCACAAGAAGAACTACAGAGTCCACTAACCTGGACCCAGGGGGGCTCACAACGACTGAACAGACATCCAAGGAGGATGCAACATCTTGGCCTAGGCCCATACAAATATTTAGCAGACATGCAGCTTTTAGTCTTCATGTGGGTCCCCTAACAATTGGAGAGGAACCTGTCTCTTTATGTTGCCTGCCATTTGATTCCATTCCCCTATCTGGACTTCCTTGTAGGGCTTAGGTGAGAGATGATGTACCTATTTCTGCTGGGACTAGATGCCCCAGGGCTGGGTGGCATCCAAGGGGAGGGACTAATGAGGGGAGGAGTTTGTGAGAGTGGGACTGGGAGAAGGGGGACTGTAATTGGGATGAGAAGTGAGTAAATAAATTAACTAATGAAGCAAAAACTTACAAACAAGATGTGTGAATCAGGGGAGCAAGCTAGTTAGCAGTATTCCTCCGTGGTCTTTGCTTCAGTTCTGCCTCTAGGCTCCAGCCCCATTCGAGCTCTTGTCATGACGTACCACAATGGTAGACTGCAACATTCAAGAGAGTAAGCAAAATATTTCCCGTCTTGTTTCTCCCTGAGTTACTTCTGGTCATGGTCTTTAGCATGACAACAGAAAGCAAATTTGGACAGCAGCCTAACATGTAACAACCAAAACATGGAAAGAATGTCAGTACACATCTGCTGGCTAAACCGATTGTGGCATACATCTATAAAAATTAATATGATTGAAGCTAGAGACATGACTCAGTGGTTAAGAGCACTTGCTACTCTTGCAGAGTATGGCGAAAGCCCTGTCATTAGATAGAGAAGAGGTAGGCAGAGCTAGGAGTTGGGAGGAGGAGAGGAGGAGGAAGGTGAAAAGAGAGGCAATATGGCAGATGTTAGTTACCCTGGTGTCTCTAACAGTTATTCACGTCAACATTAGAAAAGTTGGGTTAACAATTCTAATTGTGTTGGCATCTTGTATATTGAGTATTTGCTAATATATAAATCCATTTGATAATCTTTAAGCATTAAGAGTCTTATTTCTACCAGGTACTGGAATTGTTATATCTATAGCATTGAGGTGGCGGATATTTCCTGGTTTTTGGAGGCTGGAGACCACGGAGCTGACCAGGGGAGCCAACAGCCACACCAACATCTTGTGGGTCCTGGGCTGGAGCTCCTGGCCAGCTGGGGCTGCAGTTAGTGCGGAGAGTTAGAACAGGAACGTGGCTACAGCTGCGGCCAGGAGCTAGCGGACCAGCCACAACATTTTCTACTATCTACCGCTTCAGGAGAGGACCTTCGTTCTGTTCCCAACTTAAAACTTTCTGAAAGGGGATGGCATCTGAAATGTAAATAAATAAAATATCCAATAAAAAAAGAAATTTTAAAAAAATGGATCAATTTGTGTTCTTCTACATGCTGATAGCCAGAAAAATGAGCATCTGAAAAATAAATAAATAAAATATTCAATAAAAAACTTTCTGTTAATAAACTTCCCACAGGGCAGCTTATAAACTTCCATAATTCCAGTTCCATGGGATCTGATACCCTCTTTTGGCTTCTTCAGGCCACACATGCAGTACCCTTACATACATGTGGGCAAACACTCATAGACATAAAATAGGTATGTTTAAGGGAACACTTCAATAAGTAAAATAAATTAATTTCTGATATAACCATATGGAAAACTTCCAAAATCTTAACTGAAAGGCCAGGGATGATTTAGCTGATAAAGGTGCCTGCTGTTTAGCCGGCCCACCTGAATATGATCCCCAGGGCACATATGGTGGAAGGCAAAACTGACTCTGGAAAATTGTCCTCTGTGCTCCACGAGTGTTCTGGCATGCACACACATAAACACTCACACAGTGAGGAAATGAATGTAATGGATTTTTTAAGTTGCAAGAAAAATAGAAATGTGTCTATATGCTTTTCTCTCTGTGAAAGTTTACAAAGAGCAGATACATAGTTAACTGAAAGATCAGAGGCAGCCAGAGCCTGGGAGTAAGGCAGGCATGGTAGCCAAGGGGCCCAGAACTACTTTGACAGAGATGGAAATGTCCAGCATCATGATGGAGGCCATGGTTGCAAAATTGCAATATCCTCATCATTAAATTACATACCCAAACTTAGTGTGTTTTGTTGTGTATAGATCACATACCTCATGAGTACATTTTTAAATGAGGATGCAAAGTCTTTAATTTATTCACTCCACAATTTTCTAATACATTTTCATCTTTGTTCTACCATTTCTTTAAAAATACCTTGTATAGGTATGCTTCTTTAACATTTAATGTATGCATATACACGATACATATATATTTGCATGTGTACACATATCCCAGACTGAAAAGGATGGGTCAGATGGTAGTTCCACATACTTTCCTCA
>JANHMN010000001.1:113788341-113812337 GCA_030674055.1 Rhabdomys pumilio
GAACTCAGGTAAGGTGCCCTGTCTGTAGAACACTGGCGCTTGCTCGCTCTAGCTATTCTCATTAAGATCTGCCTTTGGGCTTCCAATTTTGTAAGAGAATGGAGAATCTGGATTTATTTTTAAATAGACAGTGAGCTTGGAGCTTCTCATACCAGATACATACTCGGGTCAGCACATAAATTCCATTGAACAACGGGCATATAAGCCCTGCCGAATGTGGGGTGTGAGCACAGTTGAGCACAGGAAGCAGTGAGAGCCTGCTCAAGACAAACAGTTGTGTGCTAACAATCAGAGTCAGTGAGCATCTATGTGTGCCACATTCTGTGGTGAAAAATCCTGCATGTTACATTTCAGAAGGAGTTAACAGAGCATCGCACAGTGGGTGGCTTAAACAAGTATTTGTATTTCTGTGAGTTCTGGGAGCTGGTTGTCAAAATCAACACACAAGAAGACTGTTTCTGGTGAGGGCTCATTTGCTTTGCAGACAGCTGGCTTCTGGTGGTTTCGATGGCTGTGAGAAAACTCCCTGGGTTGTTTCTTATAAGGACACTAACACCATGCATCAAGGTCTCCAGCCTTATTACCCAATCACCACCTATAGGCTCTACTCCCAACACCATCTTACTGGGGATTACAATTTAACATGTGAACTTGGGACCACACAAACACTCTACACACACTATTAAACAAAGCATCTTTCTCCTCTAAGGAGCTAGAAATAAAATAGATGAACTCACTGTCCTGAGATCGAGAGAAGAAATAAACATGAGTCAAAAAACGGCTATGACCTGTGTCTTTAGCTGCCCAGTTGTGATCACTGGGCTTTGTGGAATGCTGTGGCTGACAGAAGTAACTGTTTATCTTGGAGTTATAGCCACCAGACAGTCTAATGATGCGGTTCTTGATAATGGCATTGGGTCTGCTGTAGCAGCTCTGCCTTTATAGAAGAGCCAGTAGTGCAGAGATTGGCCTGACCTGTAAAGAGGATGAAAACCTTCAGAATTCCACAGAACTCCAGCAGAAGCTCTAAACACACAAGCCAGGCTAAGGGTCCCTGGTTGCTGATATTCCTCACACGCTGTCAAACATCAATGCCGGAGCAGAGCACATAGAAAACTGTATAAGGAGAGCAACTGTGCTCTACTCTCAGCCAAACATGCTTTTTGAATTTTAACTTCTTTCACATGCAAGAAGCTGTAATGTCATAGTTTTTTGTTAAGTTATGGGAGACTTCTCATGAACTCTCAAACTCAAGAATAGCCACTTGTGGAGAAGAGTTCCTTAAACCTTTTGCAGTTGGCTTAACCTCCTATATTAGAGATCTGTGTTCAAAGTCTTAAATCATTTGACAATTAAAGGAGAGACAGGAGCAGATATAAAACTTTTCAGTTTCTAGAGATGAGGAGATTAAAAACTGTCAAAAAATTTGGACCATGTCTACTCAAAACAGTATTTGCAAATAACACAGACAAAAATCATATAAAGGCAGAAAAATATAGAACATGGATAGAAATATAAAACTTAATGAAATTGAGATTCTAAAAGAAAATCTTATATTTTAACCATGCGGAATAAGTCCTTATGCTTGTATTTATATATTTATTTTTACATTTATAATTGTCATGATAAAACCACATGATAAATCCAGAAAATCACAGGATGATGGAAATACCTTCTCCGTTAAACCCTTCCTGTTCCAGCATTTCCACTCTCCCTTGTTATACTACTGTGTTCTATTTCACCTTACTTAAAATGCCACTGTCATTGGCCCAATTCTAAGTTCTTGACCTCTACGTGTATTCCAAATAGAACACATATCTCCAACAAGGTAAAGCTAACATTCACAGATGAGACAAAACATGAGCTACTTTTCTCTCTAGGTATGGATTACATCACTCAGCATGATGGCTTCCAGCTCTATCCATTTACCTTAAAATTTTACTTTTCTTAACAGCTGAATAATATTCCATTGCGTAAGTGTACCATAGTCTCATTAGTCATTCATCTAATGTGGAGATCTAGGCTGTTCCCATTTCCTGGCCACCGTGAGGAGAGCGGCAGTGAGCATGGATAAGTATGCACTTCTGTAGTAGGATACAGACTCTTTTCAGTATATGCTCAAGACTGGCACTGTTGGATCACATGATAGATCAATTTCCAGCTTTTTGATGAACCTCTACATTAATTTTCTTAGTGGCTGTATCAATTTGTACTCTCATCAGCATAGATAAGTGGCCCCTTTAAATCTAAGGGAGTATCCCTTGGTTTAGTCAGTCATATTTGAAAACAAGTATATAAAAAACCACAAAGTCAGCTGTCTAACCATGAATAATCACACTAAGCAGGAAATGCTTACTCTGATTGCAAATGGTCACTTAGGACCAACAGGGATGTTAGAGTCATTCTCAGGTAAAGTTTTTGCAAGTCACAAAATACCATAGTAAACTACATCTGCATTCCAATTGACTTAGACCAAAATGCTACAGACTGTAGAGAAAGTTCTATCAAAATATGTACAAGTTTAAATGCAAAATTTTTTGAATGTGAGGGTAGATATGTTTCATGAGTAAAATGGGTTCTGTATAGGCATGTGAACCTGACATCAGATCCTCCACACATGCATATAAGCTGAGTGTGCCAACACTGGTTGTAATGGGGAGGTAGAGATACGTTAGCCAGCCAGTGTAGCTGAATCTATTAACTCCAGGTTCAGTGAGATAATATGTCTCAAAAATTAACAGTAACACAATTCAGGAAGACATCCAATGTTGATCTATGGCATCTACATATGTGCATATATATGTATAATCTAAAAAAAAAAAAAAAACATTAAGTGCTTAATGAAACTAATCTGAATTACCTACTTGTATTTGCTTAGGACAGACCATTGTCTAATAATTTATATTGAACATACATCCTATTCAATGCCTTTACTATCTTATCAGGAATGGGAATTGGGAATTAAATCACCAATCAGTAGTTAAGGGGCAAGGTAAAGAAATGTACTTTTATTGTTTCTGACTCCATGAAAAAGCGATTTCTTTGAGACATTTTCAGAAAATATTCTAAGAGTTGTTTCATCATTTAACTCAGTTATTTTGAAGTGAGAATTCGTACTATCATCCCCTTTCACTGAGGCAGAAGCCAACAGTATGTGTGAGTGATGCATAAACATTTATGTTAATCATTAGAGAAGGCTTAAAAATGTGCATTCGAATGACACAGCTCTTTCAGAGGGACTCTCAGACAGAGGACTTACTTTTTGTGAAAACACAAATATTTTCCTCTACAATAGTCTTTATACTGAAGGCATGTTGTCAAATATGAAATGCAAAGTCTACAAGGTGGGTGTTGTACAGCTTAAAGAGCACTCTGAAATATAGACTGTGCTGTTGCTGGCTATAGTACATTCTCAGAAACTGACTGCTAAGTGCCAACACGGACATCCCAATCAGCTTCTACCAGAAACAGCAAGGCTTCCTGCAAACAGAGACAGCTACACAGATGGAGCTCTGACTACAGAATCTGGTCCACACGGTTGCGCTTTTAGGCCTCTCAAAGGTTGACTTGAAGTTGCATTTTACTAGCAACAGTTTAATGCAAAACTGGGCTGATTGTAGTATTTCTGTATTTCATAGAGCTGGGCTATGTTGTCATAAGCAGTATTTCCCGAAAGCAGTAACATTCCCAGTATTCATTACAAATTTCCCTTCCAACTACACAATGTTAGGCCTCCTATCCTGACTCCATTCTATAGCATATTTGTTGGAAATTGTGGTAGAAATGTTTGGGGTTGGCTGAATATGCTACTTTGTTGTTATCACAATGTCTGAAGGGTAAGGACGTAATGAACAGGTGGAAAACCTCTGCCAGATGGAATCCAAATAGAAAGCTTAAAAAATTTCTTTTCATCAATATAGGAACAAGTATAGGAACAAGTTGAATGTGGAGAAAATGGTGACCTCTCCATGTTTATAGCAGATACAATCTGTTTTCATGGACAGATCGTCATTATGCCATAAGTGTATACGTGACAATATACACACACATACATTTGGTTGAGTGGCGGGTGAGTAAAGCTTCAACAAAAAGAGGTTGGTCTATTTTAAAGTACAGTCTCCCTATACTGACTATCTGTCATCCATTTGACAGCCATATTGCTGTGTGACATTCAATGTCAGCAAGAACAATTACGTCACTGCTTGTCAAATACATTGAAATATGACTAGGTCTAGTTGTGATCAGATAAGGAGTCTCACGCCGTTGTTTCCAATCCACCCCCGGGGACTGCTTTCCAAGCTGGGGGAAGTGGTAAAAATATTATTGATGGTGGTGCCAAAAGCTAACAGTTTTCCCATGCCCGTCATGTTGGGCAAGAGTCTAACAGTGACACAGTTCAGAGCCATTTGTCCGGGTATCTCAGAATAATTAGGAAAAAAAAAAAGAGGTAAAATTTTTTTTAAAGTTTACATATGAACTAAAACTTTTCTCAGTTCTGTGTCATTGTCTGGTTCATTGCACTGACAGAAATCAGTTGGGGTCTGGGGTGGGGGATCCTGTGTTTGTATGGGTCATCTCATTACAAGATGCAGACGTTAGACTCATATCTGTGCTCTGTGCAGTGCTTGCTGCCTGTCTTCCTCTCTATGCATGTCCAGATCTACACCCTTGTGATGCTGATGCAGTTCAATGAAATCAATTATTCTAAAACCTCGGGGGACCAAGGGGTAGAAGTTTTTCCTCTTGTATTAGTTGCCTTTTCCTTAACTTCATAAAATGTGCTAAGTCTACTTTAAGGTCTATCTAGGTCACAAAGCAGGGACACTAGCAGGAAAGTGACTTGAGCCCAAGGTCACATGACCAACAAGTGTGAAGGAAAAAAGAACACCAGTCTCCTGATTTAAGATATGGTATTCTTAAAGTGTCTATGAAGAAAAGAAACCCTGTAAATTAGGCTATAATTAGACACCCCTGTACTTTCAGGCAAAGTGAAATAGTGAATTGGCCCAATTACCTCAATAATTCAAGCCCCCAAAATATCAAAACACTTTCATGTAGTATGTCTGACTATTTCCAGCCAAATATCTGAATAATTGCACCAATTACTCATATCATTTTGAATATATGTATAAATCTGGTCTTTTTGTGGGATGGGGATGAGGGCAGGCCCTGAATTATGTCTCCAATTTTCCAACATAAATAAAGAGTATCATTTTTCATTTTCCCCTTCTAATTTGTTTCAAAATCCAGTGGCTTTTTTTTTTATTAAATTGAAGTTTATGGATAAATGGGAAAATCTTTACTGAAATATGGGACTTCCCTCTGTAATTTTGGTTTGAAATTGGCTGCTCACAGGCAAAACTTCATATAAGCCCGACTTCATGTGACAAGACATAGCTTTCTTTGGGGGGCAGTGTTTGGAATGGGGAACACTTAGAAACATGCTTTTTTCAAATCCTTTCAGCTTTTATTCTACTTAGAAAGTTGAGTCCTGATCCTGGATTAAATGTTTCACCTCTGCTAAAGGGGGTTATATTCAAATCAACTCAAAACAAGCCTCCTATCAGGAGAGAGTTAAAATTACAGTAACTCAAAACTAAAAGAAACCCACCCCCCCTTTTTTCTGATCTTTACAAACCATTGACCTATTTCAAGGAAGAATTAAGTTCTTCTGATTTTATGCCCCTTAGCTATACACCAAACTGCACATGATGTCAGCATTAAAATAGACATTGGCCACATTTATAAAACAACCCACCGAAGTTTTTGGAACTATAGAAATATACATCAATTAAAACAGATTAAGTGTAGTTTAAAACCTAGTGTCTATGCTAACAAAATCTGTCAGCCCGCTGTCATTTATGCTTAATAATAAATACAGTGCTGGGCAGAAAGTGGGAATAACGTTACCGTGGGTTGACAAGTTTATTGTGTTTTGAGCAGGTACTACACAGAGAGCAGTAGAGAAAGTGTCTTTGTTCACTGTGGAGTCTGTGTGCACAATGGTTCATGGAGACAAGGAAGGAAGAGATGCAGACACAATTATGACCTCTTTGAAAGACTGTGCTCAGTCAAGAGCCATGGCTGCATGTTCCCAAGCCTCAGCATGCATATCATCTCTCTTGGGTGATAACAAGGTCCTGGCCCCTCTAGTCAACTTCCTGCCTCTTGATTTCAAACCTGTTTTTTTTTTCTGAAAAGAATCAGATGTCCTCTCAACCCACAAAATAAGAGCGCGCGCGCATGCGCGCGAGCGCGCGCGCGCATGCGCGCGAGCGCGCGCGCGCACACACACACACACACACACACACACACACACAAAGTGACATTGCTTGGCCTTAGCTGTTATAGATCTCATCTTTGGGATTCTCAAATCCCAAAATTCGAGAATTTTTGAGTGTAGGGCAGTGTATGTATGTATGTATGTATGTATGTATGTATTATCATTTATTTATCCAGTTAGCTATCTAGCTATCTATCATCTGTCATCTATCCTTTATTAATCGTGTGTGTGTGTGTGTGTGTGTGTGTGTGTGTGCATGTTTCAGTAAACAAAAAAAAATTTTAAAGAAACATAGACAATAATGGAACAAGATGCAGGTATAGCTTAATTTCTTAATTTTAACAGAGAAAATTCTGCTTGTTCTAAGGAACAATCTGAGGCAACTCAAAATATATTACTTCAACCTAAACAGGTCATTTTTGAATCATGTTAGAAGAAAAAAAATTCATTTGCCAAACTGTAATTGCTAAAATACAGACCTAATAGTTTATATTTAAAGAGCTAGCCTTTCTACAATATCAGCTCCAAAATTCTACTAACAGAAATTTTTCACAAGAAAATGCTCAATACAGAACAGACTTAAGTCTAAAATTTCATAATGTGTTTGAACAAGATAAGATAATGGATTGATTTGATATGTTATTGTGTGTGGTTATATATATGTACATATTTAATAACTGCATGAATTACATTATATATAATGAAATATGTTATTTATATAATTAGTTATGGTACAATTATATATATGTATATATATATGTATATATATATGAAGAGATAAAATGCAACTATCAAATGATGTCTTGAAATATTTAACTTAGTCTGTACACAATTTTAATGTTCTAACAGTATACAAGATTCAACTCTGGTAATCTGTTTTTATTAACTTCACAATCTAACAGGAGGAGATAAAAATATAAATATTTATTTAAACTAAGACACATGGTTATATGTTAGCTGAAACTGCAAACAAGATGAAAGTATTATGCTTCCAAAATATGCTTTGTTTTTGCTAGCTCTTCCCATGTAACAAATCAACTCCAAACAACAATCACTTATTACTACTCATATATCATGTATGATTGTGGTTAGCTTGAGTAGCTCTGCTCTGTATCTTCCCAATCTTGCTCATTCTCCTTAAAGCATCAAGTAAAGTATGTACACTTCATGGTGATGTCCAAGATACGTGATGTAGCAAATAAGGGAAGACACTGAGGCAAAAGACACCTGGGAAGAAGTAAGACAGAAGACACAGGAGAGTCACTGAGACAGTGGATACAGGGAACACTGAGACAGTGGACACAGGAGACACTGAGACTGGACACAGGGGACACTGAGATAGTGGACACAGAAAACAGTGAGACAGTGGACACAGGAGACACTGAGATAGTGGACACAGTAGATACTGAGACAGTGGACTCAGGAGACACTGAGGCAGTAGACACAGGGGAGACACTGAGACAGTTGACACAGGAGACACCAAGATAGCAGACACTGGAGACACTGAGACAGAGGACATAATAGACACTGAGATGATGGACACAGGAGACACTGAGACAGTAGACAGAGTAGACACAGACAGTGGGCACAGGAGACACTCACTGAGACAGTGGACATAGTGGACATAGTAGACTCTGAGATAGTGGATACAGTAGACACTGAGACAGTGGACACTGGAGACACTAGGCAGTGGTCAAAGTAGACACTGAGACAGAGGACACAGTAGACACTGAGACAGTGGACACAGTAGACACTGAGACAGTGGATACAGGGGAGACACTGAGACAGTGGACACAGGGGAGATACTAAGATGGTGGACACAGTAGACACTGAGACAGAGGACACAGTAGACACTGAGATGGTGGACACAGTAGACACTGAGACGGTGGACACAGGGTCACTGAGACAGTGTACACAGGGGGCACACTGAGACAGAGACACAGGAGACACTGAGACAGTGGGCACAGAGGAGACTGAGATGCTGAATACAGGGAAGCTTCTTCATGTCATCTTCTTCTGATTATTGAAAACCCCCCAAAACCCTAAGATGTATAGGTTTAACATTAGTTGTCTCGATGGTAATATTTACTATAGATTTATGGTTTTCACCCTTCATTTTTCTTCAGTTCTATACCAATGAAATCATACTTTTTATATGATTGTATGACAATAAAAAGTTTCTTCCAATATTTCAAAAAACTAAGTGTTCACAAATTTCCTGTTCTATTTTTTTTTGAGAGAGAGAGAGAGAGAGAGAGAGAGAGAGAGAGAGAGAGAGAGAAAGAGAGAGAAAGAGATTATAAAGGAAAGAAATAAGCGCTATGCTACATTGTCTATAAGTCAAGAGACACACTTACTCCTTACATACCTCCATCTGCCTTTCAACAGAAATTCCCTCTTGTTAATCTTCAAAAAGTGGTAGAGAATATGGGGCAGCTACCAACCCATGACATTCACTTACATTTCCTCATTCAAAAACTATTATACATCAAAACAATGCCAGTGTATTTGTAACAACAGACATCCTGAGTTTTACTGTCATATGTAAATGCTAAGGGGTGGAGAGATGTCAGTGGTTCACACTGTGAGATTCGTTGGTTCTTCTCTGATGTGAGTTCTTCCTGTGGCACATGACAGGAATACTTGTCACCCCTTCCTGCTTTTCTCCTTTCCTCACAGGTAAATGTTTCTTTTATTTTCTAAAAGAAGGCACCGGGATCCTGTGCCCTCCATTTTTGGATGTCATGAGCAGCCTGAGTGGAACATGTTTCCCGTGAATCACTTTCTCAATTAGGCTAAAATATGAAAGACAAGTAACTTGAGAAGGAAACCTGCATTTCTCTAGCACTTTGCAGCAGATGTATTCTATTTACTCTTTATTTTACTGCTTAATGACTGGATCTGAAGTAATTGCACCATTTGACAGATATTTATTTGTAAAATGTGATTCCTTCAGGCAGACACTTGGAGAATGATTTTCATGCCAGCAGTTAAAACTGTGTAGGCTGGGGACCTGCTTCAAACGTTGCAAACATGCATGTAAATTCCATGCATCAAGCACACATCCACTTTCGGCCCTTTTAATTTTAGAAATATCTCCGTTGACAATGAGTGCTAGTGAGCCAACTGGGGACTTCTGGACCTTAATCAACCACAATCACTGGCACAGTTCAGAATTAATTTCCCAACCATGAATCACCTGCAGACAATGAATCACGTTTTAGAGGATTTTGCCAAACAAAATAATCCATCATGCCTTGTACAACTTTTGAGGACAGAGCCATGGAAATTCATTTGACTAGCATAGTTGAAATAGTGAGAGGAAAAAGAATACTGTGGAATAGTGGAGCAAATGAGCACTGCCTGTGAGATGCTCTACAGAGCAAGCATAGACACTGCCACTCACTGTTTACCTAGGACCTGAGAACTCTATCCTTCAGTGCCTGATTCAGACAAAACTGGCAGGAAGAATTTTTACAAGTATTCACAGTCTTCAAGTGGAGAAGCATTTTTAAAGTAAAACAGCCATGTTGCACACACACACAGACATATACACGCAGACACACACACACACACACACACACATACGCACGCGCGCACACGCACACAGACGCACATGCAAATGCACATGCTCTCTATCTCACACACATACACACTAATTATCAATATGAATGTCTTAATGACCAATTTTATTCTTAGATTTAAAACAATAGCACAAACTACTTCTATTGGTTCTTGAGCATTATGAAAAAATTAGATCATTCATTTTGTTCTTTAAAAAAATATTTACCACTATACATATGTGCTGGTGAATGAGAATGACCCTCATACTTTCATATGTTTGAATACTTGGTCCCCAGTTGGTGGAACTCTTTGGAAAGTGTGGCTGCTTATATTCTTGTGTTAATTTGTATCCTCCAAACTGTTTTCACAAGAGTATTTGCAAGCACATAGCTTCTGGCAACTGTCCCCAGTTGGTTCTGATTGGTAAATAAAGGCATCTGCGGCTAATGTCTGGGCAGGGCAGACAGAGGTGGGACTTGTAGAATTCTGGGGCCTGAGACCTAGAGAGAAAGGAAGAGGGAGAAGATCCACCATGCCAAGAGAGATGAAGAAGAGGAGATGCCATGCCTGAGAAGAGTCTGGGACAGAGAGGCATGGTCGCCATGTGAAGGAGCCAGGAGAATGTGGTTCAGAGCACAACCTAGTTGGGCAGCCATCTGGACCCAGAGTAGCCAAGATAGAATATAGAATTTAGTAAATGATGACTCAGAATTATCAGCAGGAGGTGGATTAACCACATGGAGGTTAGGAAGTGGCCCAGCCATTGATCTGATTAGGCATATCAAAATATAAAGGCTGTGTATGTGCATGTTTTATTACAGAATGAAAACATGGTGAAGGTAGCAGGGACTTATTTAATTAATTAATTCTGCAGGAAAGAGATAGGGAGTATGGGTTGTTGGAGAGGGTATGCCATTGGAATGGGCTTTGAAGATTCTATCTATCTATCTATCTATCTATCTATCTATCTATCTATCTATCTATCTATCTATCTCCCCCTCTCTCTCCCTCCCCCATTCCCCCTCTCTTCATGCTCATGAATCAAGATGTAGGCTCTCAGATCCTGCTCCAGTACCATGCCTGTCTTCCTG
This sequence comes from Rhabdomys pumilio, assembly GCA_030674055.1. Taxonomy (NCBI): domain Eukaryota; kingdom Metazoa; phylum Chordata; class Mammalia; order Rodentia; family Muridae; genus Rhabdomys; species Rhabdomys pumilio. Next base: position 113,799,280 of record JANHMN010000001.1, read on the forward strand.
CTACCATGTTCTCTGCTATGATGGTGATGGGCTCTAACCCTGTGAAATTATAAGCTCCAAATAAATACTTCCTTTTATAAGTTGACTTGATCAATGGTGTTTTATCATAGCACTAGAAAGGTAAGAAAACATAACACCAAAATTAAAAGGTAATCATTTAAAAGAAAATTTTTACAAATCAAATTTGATTTGCAGAGTTGAGCACGTGGCTCAACAGATAATGTTTAATGTACAAACAAGAGACCCAAAAAATGAGATTCCCAGAACACACATAAAAGATGGGCAGGCATGGCTGACTCCTGCTATAACAGCTCTTGGGAAGCACAAACTAAATTCCTGAATCAAGCTAGCTGGTTCACATAGCTGGATTCAGCAGACTCCAAGTGCTGCAAGAGACCCCTCATCCATGAATAAAGTGCAAACTGACAGAGGAAAATGCTGGACATAAACTTGAGTTTCACGTGCATGTATAAACAAATGCTCTTGTGCAAACACACACATGCACACACATATATGTGAGCCCTCAGACATATGAAGATGTGCACACAAAACACATACACACCACGTACACATACACAAGGAATAATAGTTTTGATTACTCTCAGTTTTCAGCTAAAGCGTTTAAAAATTATATACAAAATAGAAAATTAAAGGCCTAGCCAGTACAAGATGTTTGACGTGCAGTGCTCATTTAATCCTAGAAATTGTATATGACAGGCACTCCATTTTAGAGACGAAAATAATCAACTTACCCGAATATCACCTACCTAGTTGCACAGAGAATAGAGAGTAATCAAGAGTGATCAGCAAGAAAGAACCATAAATAGTAAGAGTTTGTGGATTCATTAATAGAGAAATACCTGAAACTCAAACTGCCTTAAATATTATTTCTTGTTATTGAGGATATGTATACTGTTCAACATTTTTAAGAATAATATATACAACGTATACATATTTCAGAGGCATTAACGGCAGGGAATTTTAAAGTATTATACATCCCAAAGTTGTGCATACAGAAAAGTGTGCATGTGTAACCTTCTCTAGGTACTTGAAGACAGACTGTAGCACAGATGATCAAGAGTGTGGTGAACCCTGCAGTTCTTGAAATAATTATTCCATGTCATTTTCCTTGGTTTTCTGTTGGTGATGAGTGTCTAGTCATGCTAACTTAGCACGGTGGTGACGACTGAATCGGGCAGTGTGTGAAACAGCTATAACAGTATCTAGTATCCATAGCACTTAAGAGACGTTGGCTGTCGGCCTCTGACCATCCAACACTAAACTTTCCAAAGTGCTCCTGGGTTTACAGCTTCTTTATGTTCATTTCTTCTCTGTCTCTCCCCTAATAACTGTATTTAACCTGTTCTTTCCAAAGACCATCAGTGGCCACAAAACACCTCCTAAACGTTCTCATATTCTTACTGACCTGTTGGGATCACTTGACATTACTTACTATGCTCGGAATTTCTTCTGTACCAGTCTTGCTAGAGTGTACAGGAAGACTCCTAAAATTAGACTTTTGGTTTTATCTTATTCTTTTCTCAAGATTCAGAGCCGTGTGCTCAGTGTTCTGTTTTGGCAAGTGCCTATCTGGTATTATTTGCCTTGTATACTGGGTACACACTCATGACATCACTGCCTCTGGATGAAAACTAAGCTAATATGAGAAAAGAAATGACTTAGAAATTGAGACTGCTCCCCACCGTGCCACAGAGTGGAGACCCATGTGGTTCAAGACAACAGGCAGGTCTGTTGTCCAGAGTGAGCCAATCAGAATCACAGTGTCATTCTCTACCTCTGCTGGTATGTCTCTAATGACATGATCGGAAGCTGGACTATTGTTAAGTTTGTCAACTAAAGGGAAGGAAAATGAACCCTGAAGTTTGGAGGTGGGAAATGATCTTTAATCAAATACTCCAGAAACCACATAATCCAAACACATGCATGATGAAGGGGCTTTATCCAGACAAAGATTATATTCTTAAAACTAGCCACCAAAGTTTATCTATTCTCTTATTTGGCCACTTTTTCCTCCTAAGGCTGGCTATTAAAGTATTCAACTCCAGCAACCAAAAGACCCCAGCTGACTGCCATAAGTAATATATAAAATCAAAATTAAATACTTCATCCTAACACAGAGTTTCTCCTTTTACCTTTATAAACCACCATTTTCCTATGGACTATGTCTGTCTCCTTATTATCCAGAATCAGTGCTTTGTCCCTTTAGGGCAAATATTCCTGACCACTCTTCTTGTTTCTTTCTCCTTCTCTTTTATCCTCTAGCTCTTGTATTTTTCTTTTATTACCTGTCCTTTGTCCTTCTGGGTCAATTAATCCCCTCTGTGCTGCGAACATGGTGTTGGTGTGCCTTGTGCAGATGTGGGGCCATTGGTAAAGGTGTAGCTGAATGGTCACACTGTTCCATCAAGACACCTGGGAGATACAGTGTTTATTTAGGAGTGTCGTCGTAAGAAGGAAATGGTAGATTTAAGTGGTCAATTACCACTCTCAGTCACACAATCTTAAACCAAAGAGAGATTCTGATCATGCATTTTCAGCTTCAGACTCATACATCTGACTCCTTGCAGGATATTTCCACATGGATCTCCTGAATTGGAAATTTCTGGCTGTGTTGTGATGTTTTGCTGAAGCAGATCATGAAAGGACATGTGATTTTCGGGGAGAGTATGAGTAGGACCCAACAGACAGTGACAACTGGGGCCCTTGCGTTGCTAGCCATGCAACGCTTTGTTTGTCTTGCATCTTCACTGATCTTCATTACATTGAGAGAGGCACAGCAGAGAAATTCTGCTGACCTCCCAGCTGGTCATGGCCACTCCTGCTGACTAGTGCTGAATCAGTGGAGGCCTGGTTGTTTCTGCTGGATTGTGCCACCCCTGCTGAATCATGTTTGGTGACATTGCTGATCTAAACTGTTGATATCAAGAAAGATTGGAATTGCCCCCATAGAACTACTTCTAAATAGGTCTACATTCTGTCATTCTATTTGCCATCTTCTCTCCCCTACCACTGCACAGTAGGCTAGAAGGAGAAGTCAAAGCATTTCAGAACCCTGATTAAAGTATGGTTTGAAAAACCTAAGCCTACTGTTACATTTAAACTTGCTTGTTTCAAGCAGAATTTATGTTCTCTGCTGGTATACATTCATTACACATTGTACTTGATTTCACAGGTCGTTCTCATCTAAGTGTATGACATCTGTATCCATGGCTCTCCTAGTACTCCCTCACCTGTAGTACCCGTCACCTCCCCCACAGTCCTGCTCCTATTTTCATGTCCTATTATTTTATGTATTTATATAAAAGTCAGGATCCACAACTCAGAGAAAAGATGTAAGTTTTGTCTTTCTGAATTTGTCTTGAGTTCTTTAATAAGATCCCTGGTTTCATTCATTTTCCTGCAAATGAACTCATTTAGTTCTTTCCGGCTACATAGTATCCCACAGTGGGCACTTATTATGTTTTCTTTCTCCATTCCTCCACTGATGGTCATCTAAGCTGACAATGTGAGTTCAGTGATTAAGAACAGTGTTGCAATAAGCATCAATGTGCATGTATCTGTGATATGCACACTTGGGTCATATGGTAGGTAAGTTTTGTGACACCCACTACACACATACTGATTTCCATAGTCTGTGTTAACTTACATTCCCACTAACAGTAGATTTTTCCATTTTCTCTGCAACCTCTTATACATTTGTGTTACTTTATATACTGTGATCCACATATACTATATATCCCCAAATAGCTCTTGCCCTATAGTTTATTATACCAATAATATAAGTCATGGTATCTTACTCTTGGTCTTATGCATTCACCCATCTTCACTCATGTATGTGGGAGATGTTACGCTTGTTTCTTTCTGCTGGCTTCTTGGACACTTTCAAATCTTCAGGCCTGTTATTTTGATGGATTTCATTATATCTTTGGACTATAATTATCTCAAGTAAATTTACAAACATTCCTTATTTTAAAAATCTCATATCTTAGTTTTGATAACCAAAACAGTTATAGAAATCTACTTTGTATCACAAGTAAATGAAATTAGACAAATATCTAAATGTTTTAATCAAGCCACTTCACTCCTGAGCTCTCTCCATTGTCAAAGGCTTCTCATACATGAAGTGAACATAAGAACTCTGGCCTGCTGTCTCCCTTGTAGAGGCCCTTGTGGTAGGAGTTATGAGAAAATGGTGGGCACAAACACTTTAATCTATCATCTGGTCCTATTCTTTCTTCACTGCCAAACCTGTCTCAGGGTTATATGACATAAAAAGTAGTGTTCCCATAATAGTGATCCATTCGAACAATGTCACTGGTCACTGCTTCTTCTCAGTCCTTATTTCTATTACAGTAGACCCAATACATTCTGGATAACAGCACCACTCACAGTTTTATTAGCATTTGCCATTATTATATGTTTTTATGAGTGAAACTAAGATGATGAAGCTGGAAATGAGGGTCTGTACCTATAACAAGAGCTATATGGGAGGCTGTAGAAGAAACATCACTTAAGGTCATATGTTCAAGACCAGTCTGAGAAACATAGCAAGATTCTGCATTAAGAAATGTACTAAAATGTTAAATATGTTTGTCTTAGTTAGGTTTTACATTGCTTTAAAAAGACACAATTTCCCCTGCAAGGCTTATAAAGGAAAACATTCAATTCAGTCTGGCTTACAGTTTCAGAGGTTTAGTCCATTATCATCATGGCAGGAAGCATGGTGGCGTGCAGACAGACATGGTGCTAGAGTAGGAGCTGAGAGTTCTACATCTTGATCTGAAGGTAGCAAAAGGAAACTGTGAGCCCTGATGGGCATTGCTTACACATATATATAAGACTTCAAAGCCCACCTTCACAGTGACATATTTTCTCCAACAAAGAAGAAAGTAGGTGTGGAAAAGGTCACACCTACTCCAGTAAGGCCACGCCTCCTAAAAATGCCACTCCCTATGGTGCAAGCCTTCAAACACATAAGTCCATGGGGGTCACACCTATTAAAACCACTACAATGTTTTAAAATAAGAAATGAAGTGATGTAACCTAGAGCTGATACTGACAACATATGGACACAAACAAAACAAAATGATTCAAACCTCATAATAGAGGCTATCTACATTAGCAACCACATAGAAAACTTACATTTGACCTTGATCCTTGTAGACATCCTTCTAATTATGTGCTTTTACATATCAGGAAGAATGCTGGAGATATCTGCTGATGATCATAGGTGTAAAAATGTGTAAGTTTATGACAGACTCTTCTAGGGATCTGATGGAGAAAAATCTCAATAGTTTTGCTGGTTTCACATGAACAGAGTCAGGTTATAGACTCAAATACAAATGGGATCTATTTTTATTTTTGGTTTACTCACTGCATTATTATTCTTGTTACTTTTGAAATCTTTGTTTACAGAGGCACTTGACCTACAAGCTATCTTTATAAGTTTTTTATTTTACATCCAAAGAAAATGTTTGGACAATATAATGTAATATCTAAAAGACCCACTGCTCATGAAAGTTTGAAAAGTTTTGTCTTGAAAAGTTCTGCCTTGTTCTGTTCTTTTTCTGGAGGAAGAATGTCTAGTTTACATTAGCACCACAAAGATATCTCATATCTTCCACTCAAAACGTGTGTGAAACTCTAACTTTGTTGATTAGTTACTTCCCAGTGAACCCTACCTTGTCCTGACAACCATCTTGCTTATCACGCTGAAGGTTTAACAACCGCAACCTTTAATTGACATTGTTGAGCAAACCTTTATGCAATATGACTGCTCAGGAAACGTCTGCCTGCTGTAGTACTGGTGGGTTTCCTCCTCTGAAGTATCACAAGATTGCTTGTGGAAATGTTTGGGTTTAGTGTAGATGGTGTGTCTGGTTCAATCAATCAATCAATCAATCAATCAATCAGCAAATGTTTATGTAAGTTTTGAACTATCAGTACTGCTATGTTGATACTCCCTTTTGCACTGGTCAATGTATTGTTCAGGAAAAGGCCAGGAAGCACCTTGGCTGACCACCATGATTACACTCTACTGTTTCTGGCTCTAAACAGATACTATAATTAATCTACCCACAAGCACCTATATTGTACATATCCATACATATCCCTTGGTCTACTGAATCAAAATATTGGTAGAAGTGTATGTGGCCTGACTCAGGCAATTCCTTTCAGAGCATGTGTGCTTTGCTGTATTCAAAAATAATGCCCACCCTTTGTTCCATTTTTTTTAAACTGCAGCACATGTATGACCCTGACATTCCACCAAATTCATAATTAACCTTCATGTCACTAAAATCAAAGATATGTTCCCTCTCACGAAGGCTCAGGGACCATTGCAGGACACGGGTTACAGAGAGTATTACGGGCCTGAGGCTGTAGATGGCTACAAGAAAACATTATTTTCTTCACGCAGCAGGGTAACTTCATGTACAAACTCATGGTTACAGCACAACACAGGTTGTTACAGCACACACAGATCTGTGCAAGTCCAAGACAGAACAAATCTCAGTGTTAAGTGGGAAGGAGCACACAATACCATCCCCCGCCATGGAGCTATTGGCAATTGTTAGCTGCTGGCAGATGGACACAGAGTTCTCTCTGAGAGGATAGCCCCTAGTAGATCAACCACACTGCAGCGTACAGCCACACATCCAAAAATATTTGAGCATCACAAATTAGTCTTAAGGAAATGAAACCACAAAGTTTAATGGGTAGGGAAGGGAGCAGATCTAGGAAGAGGTGGTGGTAGGGTGAGTAAGATCAAAGTACATTGTATGAAACTGTTGTATGAACAGCTAAGGCAACTAAGGAAATATTTATTTTTTTACAAGTGTCTTAGAAAAGCACTCTATGACTAAGCTGTACCCTGTACCTGCTGGAAGTTTCAAAAATACTATTTGAATAAACCTTTTTTTTTTAAAGTTCTCTTTGTCTTTGAGTTCCCAGGAAGCAGAACAATGTAATGGTTAAACAAAGCATGGAAGCAGAAGTGGATTATGAGGTGCTATGGTTTGAGGTCTGAGTATCCTCTAAGACTCATATGTCAGAGCTGTGATTCCAGAGAGGCAGTGTTAGAAGGTGGGGTCTCATGGGTTGTTTTAAGTCATGGGGCATGGCATTGGAAGGACTCCTATGATTCTAATCTCTTCCTCTCTCCCTCATTTTCAGTATAACAGCCACAGTGTAAGCAGCTTTGCCTTATCAGGCACACCTGCCTAACTGTAGGCCCAAGAGCAACGGGCCTCACGGATCATGGGCTAAAGCCTCCCTACATGAGTCAAAACAGTTTCTCTGGTTAAATCCCTTATCTCAGGTATCTGTAACATCGATGGAAAACTCACGCTCCTGATTCACTACATCTGTGACCTCAAGCAAGGTGCAACATCCTGTTTCATCCATAAGATAAGGATGACAGTAATGGGGGAAAGAGATAGCTCAGCAATTAAAGTACTTGTGCTGTAAGCAGCAGGCCTGACGACCAGAGTTTACATCCCTAGAACCCACATTGGTGTCCGTGGGTACCCTGCCTGTGCTTCTAACAGTCATGAAACAGAGATGGGAAGTTCCTTAAGCAAGCTGTCCCATCAAGCCCTAGGTTTAACTGAGGAACCCTGCCTGGGCACGTATGAGAGAGTGTGCTTGAGTAAGACTCTTAACATGATCTCCAGCTTCCACATGCACACACGTGTATGTATGTATCCTCCCACATCTGTATATCCACACACACACACATGCAAATATTCACAAAAAAGGAAGGATAATAGCATCTGCATCATAGAATAATCTGGACTACTGGATCAGTTAGTGGAAGCAAAGACGTGAGGAAATATCTAACACATTAGATCTACAATTGTTAGACGTTACTAGTTTACACCCTGGCTGTCTAGCAAACTACTAATTATTTTCTCCCTTAATCACATCTTTTCATTAATATTTGTGGCTTCTGCTGACCTTAAACATCAACTCCACTCACATCTCTCCATCTTTGAGATCTTGGTCATCAAGTACAACTTTCTTCTTTACATGTCCACTTTGACGGGGCACATACCTGTTAAACTCAACTTTCCCTTCCCAACTGGTCACTTCTGCCTCCTTGCTGAAGAAGCACACAAAATTGAAACTAAAATGCAGACAATACACTTCTGTGAGGTTAGTTCTGATGTTCAAGCCCCAAGTCGTCAACATCTTGGCTCCCTTTTTACCAAAACTCTTCAGACCTTGTGAATGTCCATTACCTGCCATTTGGACTATTGTAAATTTCAACTGACTCGCTTCTAGGCACCCTGACCTCTTTAATTCCATTGTCTATACATCTGATAGAACAATCTTTTCAAACATGAGGAGGTCTTATATTTAGAGAAGCTTAATGTCTTCTTTACTCTCTTATAGTCAAGATGAACTAAATCCTTGGCTAAGCTTATAAGACATGTTTCAGTTTTAATTTACCTTGTGTTCTCTGTTGCTTTCTTACTGAAGGCATTGGCCATTATTTTGTCTTATGAAAACTGTCCACTCTTCCCAGCACATGCTGGACCTCCTAATTGCCTCACCTATTCCTGTTCTTTGTGGCTTCTTGACTACTGCATCACCTTCTCAGGAAACCGTCGTCTGATTTTCATCGCTGCTGCTTAACATGATTATGTTTTTATATTTTGTTATGGCATGCTTAGATTTTGTTTGTCTTATAATAAACTACAACTACTGTGAGCCAGTACCTTCAGGAGATAGTCCTGCAACTGAGTGCTCAGGAATTCTCAAATAGATACTATATAGCCTTTGGAGATTAACTTGCCCTAATCCTCTGAAACCAGCTCTGTGGCTATAGAATAATGCCAGGAACAGCATGAGCCTTATCCTGTAGAAGAGAGGTCTATATAATGCACACAAGCTAATTACAATAAAGTTTCTCATAACTGTGATTAAACCATAGTCTGCTTGCCTAGACATAGCCACAGAAATTGAAGTCAAATGAATTAGAGTTGTTAGGCTATACCTTACTTGACTGACATAACTGCAGGAAAAGAGCATTTCAGCACATCATCTCTCCATTAGAATTCTTTAGACTGCAGTACCTGGGTCCTCTCTACTCACAAACAACATAGTAAGACACACACATGACAGAGTGACTTTTACTAACTGTGCAGTATTTGTATTCTAATATAGAGTCTGCATTTGAAAGCTTTCTTCCTTAAAGAAATGACTGTTTCAAATTACGATGACTAAACACAGACTACAGATACTCCCAAAACCACAGCAAGGGAGCACGCTGGGAACTGCACTATTTTATCTTCAGAATGGCCAGAAATATTTCAGTCTTCACTCTTGATGACTTCATAGAGAAATAACTGTGTGGTTGACTTTACAAAAGACAGAGGAAATTAGAAAAAAAAGGGAGAGAGAGAAAGGGGGAGAGAGAGAGAGAGAGAGAGAGAGAGAGAGAGAGAGAGAGAGAGAGAGAGAAGAAAAAAAGAAGAGAAAGATAAAGCCCCAGCCTTTACTTTTGAATTTTGTGACTCTGTCACAATACCTAAAGAAGAAAAGAAGTTGTTTTCTGGCTTGGATGTTCAAATGTCAAAACAATAATTGATTTCTGTTACAAAATGGTGACTGTCTGGAAAATATTTTTTCTATTAATATTCTACGATTTTTAGGTCTTTGGACAGTTCATTTGAACGGCCACAAGAGAGCAGTAAGAAATTAAAGCTCAGTCAGTGACTCACAGTCACACTGATGTGGGCCCTTCGCTATGAGGAAAATTTGAAGTTTAGATGGCCTGATCTGTTCATGAACTCAGAGAGGCAGTCCTTCTTTCTCTTAAAAGCTATGTAGTCAAGGTTAATGCCGACACCATCAATAATTACCAGGAGAGAACCTTGAATTAGAACTTCCAGGAAACCCAAGTTCATATGTGAAAATGGAAAAATATTCTCACCTAGAGCTCAGGGGTGTCTTAAGAAGTTACTGCCCTGTCTGTGTGGAATATGCAGAACACAAAGGTACGTGGCACATTACACAGTCCCACAGGGAAGGCCTGGGCATCCTTTAGAGCATGACCAGTATTTAAGAATGCTTGCAAACAGGAATGTTTTAATGTTCTAACTCTACGCTTTCCTCTTGTAGTTTAACTATTGTATAGAGTGGTATTTTGAAAAGACCATGCTATTTCTTTAACCTCTTCCTTAACTCTCTATATTCTCTACCCTCTTTGTTCACAATAACGTTGTCATGTTTGACTTAATGTGTTGAATTTCATAAATTTAAAAGTGAATTCGAAAAAAATTAATTCACAAATGACTAGCAACAGAATCAGTATATGAGACGTTGCTGTGAATCAGTTCAAGAAAAGCTTAACAACCAATAAAATAAAATTGCTCCAAGCTCACAGAGTTAGAATCAGAGTCAATAGGCATGTGAAAATTGTTTGTGGTTGGTAAACGGTGAAACGTCAATTAAGATGGCAAGTCTCGTGTTAGTAGATAAGCACAGGCTGGGAACAGAGGGATGCTTTGTACAAACAGAAAGATGTCACACGGCATGTGGGGCAGAGGTGGAAGCAGCTTTCCAAAGCAGCTAAAAAATAAGGTAGAGCAGCAAGCTTTCAAATGTGCATTTCCTTTAACAGAGTCAATTCCTCCCTGGGAATTAACGCTGTGGAAATAATCCATCCCACGAAATGTAGAGGATTTAATTGTCAAAGAGAATTGGGGGTGGGGGGAATGAAAACTATGTTTCAAAGAAAACAACTTTGTAAAAGGAAAGGTATTGGGGAGCAGCAAGACTTTGACAAAAGACACTGGAAATATTATACACATACATGTGCTGGCCCTGCAAACACAGGGTGAATTTTAATTCATAGTAAGTGTGAAACACCATAAGTGATTCAACACAGGAAGAAGCAGTGCTTAGCTACATAGAAAAATAGCTGTATGTTATTTTCAAAGTAGAGATTACCCCTGGGGATGAGTCTTAAAAAATGATTTGTTTCTGTTTTCTTGCACCTTTTTGTCTTCCTTATTGCTTTGGTTTTATAAAACAAGTAGTGTTTTACTTTCAAATTCAATAAAAATACACCAAAAAAAAAAACCACCCTATTTCTATATTCTAGAAAATCCTCAGAGAATCTTAAAAGTTAGTTTGACAAATCCAAAAAAAAAAAAGGTTAAAATATGATGTCCGCTTAAAGTGGCAGAGAGTAAACATATATTAATTAAAATCGGCATATGTAATTTACAATATCTTAACAGCATGAAAGAAAGTTCTGCATTGAAAACTTTTCAGAGAAGTTAACGATGGTATTCAGTCAACATACACATGTAGGTTATTTTTAAAATCTGTTCAAACAGGTTTTCATACTTTAACTGTAAAAATCTTTTGCTTCTCAAAAGAAATAAGCTCTTCCTTAGTATTATATGTATGAAGAAGCCAGCAACCGGCACTTAAGCAATTTCATGTTTTTTCTACATGTTTTAGCAACTGTATGCTCATTGATTTTCAGTCATATGTTGAACCTGTAACTACTAAGACATACTACATTTCTAAAGGACCTTTATTTAATGTGACCTCTGCCTGACTGAGAATAGCTTCCTTAATGATGAGTCAGAATTTAGAGAAGGGATGATTGTTTATTATTTGGAAAATAATATGCTTCTCAACATAACACATGAGCAATTGTTACTTCTGACCAAGTTTGAATTACTTCTGTATTTTTTTAAAAAATCATGAATTATCACATATTTCCTATGAAGCCACTAATATATCAGATTTAAACCAACACTGCAAAATACATATTATTACCTCTAATTTATGTTATTGTAATCATAATAAGTACAACCCGTTGTCTATCATGACTTACGTGAAGCTGGAAAGAATCCAACATGTGAGTTCTCTAGTTCCTTAAGGAATTTCTTGCTTCCTTGGAAGAGATGATATCCCCTAATTAATCATATGTGGTGGCCCATTTCCTTCTATTAAGGAACCCTCCTAGGCAGGAAAAAAAGTTCTATGATTTTCTTCCTGGTCATAATTTGAGGGATGAAAGCAGACAGCAGTGGTGCATACAAGGTAGGGGGGACCAAACACCAGCTCCCAGACTTCTCCTCCGCTTCCCACAGAGGAAGTGAAAAGGTTCTTGTACATGATTCTGTGTTCTCTGCTTTATAATCTATGGATTAAAGCTGGGATTCTCACTGACTTTCTCAGTTACCCTCTTTACCAAAGAATTTTATCTTTATCAAGAAAAAAAAAAGTGTCATGGAGACTTAAGACCAGACAAGGAAACACCACCACTGTTTTATCCATCCTATCTAAAAATGTGGTCCTTAGCTGCCAATTAAATCTTATTTGCTGGCCATGATGCTCAAATGCTCTTACTGTGGAGCTCTTAGAATGCCTTGGAGACAGGACAGAGAGTGGCAGTGGTGTCAGCTCAAGCAACTCACTTGGCACCATCAATCCTCTTTCTAGCAGATACATTGCATTGTTTCCTGAAATGGCCTTTGTTTTCTTTGATAGAAAGCTTTTTGGAATTTCTCAGACTCTCCCGATTCTTACCATGCTCTCTGCCCGTTTGCTCTTTTCTGCTTCCTGTAGTTCACTGCTTCTGTTCCTCGTACCTGTTTGTACTTTCACACACATGATGAAAAATCAGAGATAAATTTAACCTCCCAGAAACTTCAAAAAGAAGGTCTGGAAAGGGCTCAAGAGATTAACGATCTTAGACTGCAAGCATGAGAACCTGAGTCTGAGCACCAGAACATACCTCAGAAGAAAAACCATAGACAGTTTAAGTATAACCCTATACCCACCTATAGGGATGAAGAGACAGGTGGCATAAGGGGCAGCCAGACTCTTCCCCTTGTCAAGCTACAGACAGATAATAGACCTATTTTCCCAAAAGTGTAGTTGACATCTTCCTGAGGAAAGACACCAGAGATTGCCCTGCCATCTCTATGTGAACCTGCACACACACACACACACACACACACACACACACACACACACACACACACACACATATATATATATATATATAT
>JANHMN010000001.1:113812437-113848149 GCA_030674055.1 Rhabdomys pumilio
GGGCTGTAAATGTAGAAAGATATATATAGATATTTATATATATATTTACACATATAGACATATATACACACCCAGAGGAGCTATTGGAAGCAGAAGACTGGGGGAGGAGAGGAAGTCATTCTCTTTAGTGTTGTACTGACAAAGGAATGGCACAAGTACCTGTAGAAAGCTTCCTACACTGACAGCCCAAGTCAAACCCAGTGCATCAAGAAGCAAAACTAAAAAATGCGAACTCAAGATGGAGACTTAATGGGAAGAGAAAGAGGGGGAGATGAGAGGACGGGAGATAAGTGGAACCGGAGTTATTACACACATGTATGAAATCATCAACCAATAAGTTAATTAGAAGAAATGAAAGAAGGGGACTGAGGAAGGCAGGGAAGGAAGGAGGGGAGAAGACAAATGGAAGACATAGGGAAGGGAGGGGAAGGAGAAAGGGAGGACAACCTAAATGAAACTGAAAGGAGCAAGCACAGAAAAACAGCCAATAAGCAGCAAAGGAAAGATGCAAAGAGGAGGAGGGGAGTGTCATGGGATGAGAGGAGTGTGAAATTCTGCTGCCTTGCAAAGGAAGTTTATAAACATGTCTTTACAGTTATTCTTTGAGAGCAGCTATGTAAGGGGCTTCTGGAAAAATACCCAGAATTTTTTTAATCTCTTTGTCTGAACCTTTTCGTATTCAATCAGCATGGAAACATAACTTGCTAGTGTTGAGGCAAGGGTAGTTTCATTACTAACTCTACTCTTCTTAATGTTAAGGAACCTGGAATTTTTATTTAATGGAGTTGCTAACTATGACAGTATGTGACTTGTGGTATATTGAAAATAAAATATCAAATGATTTTCGTTTATCAGCATTGGTTAGACACCTAACATGTGTACGTTCTTCTGTGCTACAAGATACAATAAATAAATTCAGGGCTCTGGCAGTAATGAAGTCAGATATGGAAATGAGTGATTGAAGATGACCAAACCCTGAGTTAGGTGTGATTGATGGAGACTCTGGAAACATTCACAGACCTTTTCTGGTCACTAAAAAATGTAGATGAACTCAATGGCTTGTTGTCTAATCTGTTGGTTATGTGGCTTTGCCAAGACAACAATGGGTCACAATTTCTTTGGTGCCACATAATCTTGTATAGAAATACAAAAAAAAAAAATATATACAAAAATAAGCTGCTGAAGGAACCAGGCAAGGCCCAGAATCATAAACACTTGAAGAACAAAAGTGAAGCGAGATGGTAGACAATTCTAAAGAATTTCTTTAAGTGCAGTGGTCTGGGAAGGGTTTTCTTAGGAGATGACACAAAGGACCAGCTAGGACTCAAAAGCAGAGTAAGAAGTAGCTCATGTAATGTGGCAAGGAACAACAGTTTCAGAATCCAGCTCAGAATGTTCCAGACTGGTCCAAAGAGAGGCCATTTTGCATAGAATGCTATATGAACCAGAAATGACAGTAATCAATATGATGCAGCCAAATCATGTCGGCTCTTGACATCACAGGAAGGAGCTGATCATGGTGTAAGGAAAAGCATCTGATGATAAATTATCAGGAGGGGATGCTGGAGCTGGACAGGGGAGATAGGAAGCTGCTTCCTGAGTCTGCTGAGGAAAGGTGGTTTAGGGATCACATTTATCCCACGGTACTAGGCAAGATGGAGATTTTCTGTGGTGTGCTGACTTCTGTTGTATGCAGCATGCTGTCTTTCAAAGTAAACTTGCGGGTGACAAATTTAGAGTCTGAACCAGTCACAGCCCTGCATTTGAAAAGCACTTTATTCAGTTCTACAAGCCCTGACTTTCCCCAGCTTAAGAGCACCATACTGACTGAGGTAATGGTCCCTTCTCTTCACCTCAACTCACAGGATTATGGATCTGCCCAGCCAGTGCAGGTAAAGGTAGGCAGGTAACACTGTTTGTGCCCACGGAAAAAGAGAGGTAAATGTATTTATAGAACACAGGTATTCTGACTGGATTTCAGTAACACTGTAATCAGAACCACATTGCTTTGTAACAGGAAATGTGGGTTTCTAAGAACTGTGAGGTGGAGATTTACCAACTGACCTAATCGTACAAAGAAAATGTCAAACTTCGGTAACAGATTTTTGTGCTCTTGTCTGCTTGAAGAGTAGAAGTTGGGGCTCCTGCCCAGCACAGATCACAAAGCACACAATTACAATGGCGCCATGTTTTAGCAAAGAGTTTTCCTTCAACGTGCCAAATATTGTTAAAAACACAAAGATCCCTGTTCATAAACACCAGGCTTTATTCAGATCCAAAGGCACATGTTTATTTGTGTGGTCAATGGCCTGCATACTTTAGGAACCATGTAAATAATAAAGTTAAACTGCTTTATTTGGTATGAGTGAAATTGATGGGCCAATAATCAGACACATTTGTGGGCCAATGCATCAGAACATGTGTTATTGATGAGAAACGATGAACAGTGAGTATGTAAAAGGATTCATGAAGCCTTCTCTACATTTCTCCTTAGCTGTGTGAATATAATTAGATAACTTTCTAAAGGCGGCTACAATTATTTCTTAGCAATGCTTCTCAGTAAAGGCAAGACAGCAGTTAAACTGAGTAAGACCCAGAGTGGGAAATATTTCTAACACTAAATGTTATCATAACATTCAGATGATCCTTTAAGTCCTACCAAGGGGCAAATGTTGGTAGGTGAAAATTCATCTGGCAATGTTTCCCCCATGTAGAAAAGGGTGAGAAGGATAAGGGGAAGGACAACTACCAACTTCACTGTCATTGAGTTCATGATAAGCAGGCTCTATAGTACACATAACCTTCCCTTCAATGTTCCAGAACATTCTCTTGACCAACAGGATGCCCGTTCACTTCAATGAGGAGATTTACTTCTGATTCAGTATCTCCTTGTTTTCTGGTCAATAGTAACCTAAAACCCAAATCAGAACACTGCTCATGGCAGAGAGCTGAGCTCCAGCTTAAGATGTTGCCAATTATCAAGGAGTGTTTTCAAACTGCTAAACAAAATCAACATTCTTCATGTTTTCTGTGTTTTTTGGCAAAAGGAAGTTAATACATGCCCAAGACAGGGTCTGTTTTGTTGCTGATTTCTGATTTTTTAAATCATTAGGATATAATTTTATATATTTATATTTTCTAGAATTAAGTAAAAGATGGGTTAAAGTTGGCATATAAATAACACAAAACCATTTTCTGATCTTGGCAAATCACAGCAGGGCATTTAATGGACATAGCATCCACCTGGGATGGCAAAGTTTCTGTCTCTGTACCCAGCTGATCACAGCCCACCCTGCTCAGAGCCTTGAATGAGACCTCAAGGGAGAGTGCAGCACTAGAGTGTGACAATAAACTGAAGGGAAGAAACTTGAAAGAATATCTTTTTCATGTTACAGTTTCTCAGTTGAAGAGTGGCTAAAAAATGTCATCAGAAGCATTATGCATATTACTGGGATTCCTTATGTTTGTCAAGGACAAGGGACTGTGGAAGGGGTCCATGGAACTTTAAAACAATATCTTCATAAAATAAAAAAGGAGGAGGTATATCTCTGTATACCCCAAATTTATTTAAATCATGTTATTTTAATTTTAAATTTTTTAAAAAAAAAATTGGATGCCAAGGAACTTTCTGTTAAGTGTCTATGGCACTCTGCAATTAGGCATACATATACCTAGGTGAAAGGGAAGGATACACTTACTGGCATATGGCATGATCCCTATCAGGTATTTAATATGAAGAAGAGGGCATGTTTGTGTCTTTTGTACAGAATGCTAAAGGAACACAGTGACTGCCAGAACAATAGGAGAGACATGCTGATGCCAGGACAAAGAATGATGCTGACCTGTGAGCTTGCTGAGTGCCAAGACAATGGTGACTGGGAAGCTATATTGGACATATGTTCCCAACCCACTTTTGCTTACCTATACCCCTGGTAGGACAAGTTACCTTGACTCAAGTGTTTAGACCTTGTGGAACAGAGAATCAAAAAGAGAAGTTATAATGACTCTTGTATTTTTCTTAAATGTGACCAGTTATTCAGACTCAACCATGAACTGGTCTAGAAATCAATCCAATATTGGAAATAACAGTCTTTGTTTGGAAAGCTGGTTCTGGACATTTTCAGAGACACATTTGGAAGTTAGCTGCAGTTCTCTATGATGTTATGTTAGCAAGAGATAAAGTTGGGACAGGATCTGGATTTCAAACAAGTGTTAGTACATGTGTTAAGGCTCTTTTAATTGTCAAGTTAAAAATACTTCTGTTTTTTCTACAGTATTTAATATAATTTGCATTGATTGTACACTTTCTAATTGTGTTAGTGTATTGAAACCTGGCATGTCAGTTACAGAGGTCTATCAACCGGCTTTTGTTTTATTACCCTGAGTATCACAGAACCTTGGTCTTCTGAAAAAAAAAAAAAAGCTTGCAAGTACTGGAAGAAGTGAGTCTGGCTTTAAGCAGAAGCAAGAGGGTAGTGGATTTGATTATTAATGGTATAACAGCTTTAATTACACTAATTGCTAGTACCACTTCTTCTGCAATTGCTTTGACACAAGAAGTTAAGACAGCTACTTTTGTTAATCATTTAGCAAAAAATGTTGCTAATGTGTTGAATATACAAAAGTATTTAGATAGGAATTTGGAACAATGGATTGATGCTCTTTATCCTATTCCAATTATTGGAAGGAGGTTCAGAGTTTAAGAAAAAGGAGCCATCTCAAGTATCATGCCAAATACCATTGGATTCATGTTATAAAATTTACAGTGGTAGTCATTATAATTAGGAAAAAGTTTCAAGACACTTGCAGCATATTTAGCATAATTCTAACACCTCTCTGGATGTTTTAACTTTGCATAGTAAGATTATGAATTTAAAGAATGATGCTCTGCTGAGTGTTAATGGGGCAGATACTGCTGATAAAATTACCCATGGCCTGAGGTCAGCATTTCTATTATGGTCAAGCTTCAAGAATGGCATATATAGCTTGATCATGCTTTTGTCCTAGGAATACTTTTTTTCCTATCCATTGTGCTAAAGCTTGTCTTTAACATCAACATGTTGGCAGCCAAAGTACACAGCTTGAAACTGAAAATAGACTCCAAGACAGTTATTAAATTAACAGGCTGGCAAGCCAAGGACAGGTAGATTCTGCAGAAAGCCTTACCATCCTAAGACAGAAGTGCATAGCTTTTGATAATGCATATTCCATGATGGGTAAGGAAGGCATTCTTGTCAGAATGACCTAAGACTGGCTCAGTCTAGTTTATGAAATAAAAAATGGGGAAATGTGGAGAGATTTGGGGGCTGCTTGGTAGGAATCTGACATTGGCCACGGACAAGGAAATGGGCTTCAGGCAGGAATCTGACATTAGACTAGAACAAAAAAGTAATTGCAGGCAGGAATCTAAACATTAGGCTAGAACAAAGAAGGAATTTCAGGCAGGAATCTAAATCTTAGGCTAGAGCAAGGAATTAGGCTTCAGACATGAAAATGACTTTGGGCTAGGACAGGGAAGTAGGCTCAGATATATCGGTCATCCTGATAAGCCCTTAGAAACTGTGATCACAGGAGTGTTCACAGAATTTTGTTTATCGCCTTGATTGTTCTTTGACTATTTGTGTTTGTTGTCTTGCTTGTCCCTTAACTATTGGCATCTATTGTATTGCTAGTTCATCAACCTAGAACTGACCTTAATACTTGCATGTAATTAAAATGGTATAAAAGCAAAAAGGAAGAGGGAGGATGGGATGGGGGTTTCTATGGAGGAGAAATGGGGAAACGAGATGGCATCTGAAATGTAAATAAATAAAATATCCAATAAAAAAAGCATGTCCCCTGCAGACAGGATTGGATGGAATGGGGTATCAGAATAGAACCCTAACATTCTCAATGGTGTCAAGATCACACTACATTCCTACAGCTCACCATGAACTAAGTCCAGCATGTGATGGCTTTTACCCATGAACTACAACTTGCCTCCATAGGCACAGTTTGGTATGGATTAAAATAATAACTTTAAGGAAGACTTGATTTGAATCAACATAGAGGTACTTTGGGAATATTAAAGTAATACCAAATTTAAAAACAAAAACAAACAACAAACCAAACCAAAAACAAAATCTTTGGTAATTATAAGAAAAAGAAAGAAAATTACAATTATAGAAGATATGCTTTAAATGCTCTCAGTTGAATACTATTAATTTGCAATTTATATATACTCATAGACCCAAGTTAGAGGAAGGTAGTTTTGAGAATTAACTCTCAAGATGAGTTAAGAAGTATATCCAGTATTCATGTACGAAATTCTTGAAGGAAATAAAATTTTAAATTAAAAATGAGAAGATCCCTGAGGTATGTGAAACAACTACAGGTCAGAAATCTCTACTATTGTGAAGAACTTCAATTCAGTTTCCAGTGTGTACTCTGGCAACTCAGTCTATAATTCCAACTTCAAGCAATGTGATGCCCCCTTCTGGCCTCTCAGCCATTCACACTCACAGACATATACTGTTTCTACCTTCATGTTTGAATAAACAGATTAATTTGCAAATTTGGAAAACTTAACTGAGCTTTGTGAAACAGGAATCTAATTATTCTTAATGTTTAAAAATGAATAGTAATTTTTCTAATTAACTGCAGGTTTAATTTAGTGTGGCTCAAATTAATTTAATTTAAATAACCTTAAAAGTTTAGTATAAAGTTACTTTTAACAATATGTTACTTAATATAAGATATTGTTAAATTATTTTTTAATTTAGTCTAGTGTTATTATTTTTTTATAAAAAGAAAAGGAATTTAGATTTTTTAAAAAATGTCTAAATCCAGTGTACTGTAAGTATCTTTATGTATTCTGTTCTGTCCATGGTTTGGGGCTATTTTTGCCACAAAAGCCACCAGTCATGAAATGCATACTCTCATCAGTTATTTTCTTTCCAAGTGACTTGAGGACAACTACTTCCATACAAGTGTTTTTCTTGTAGGCTTTCACTACTTCCTTTTTCAGTTCCACGCTTCTAGCTTAGACAGTTTGGGCAACAGGCAACTCACATCTGCTCATTGTTCAATTGAGGATGCTGGACAGCTTGCCTGGACACTAATGAGATTCATATTTATTCCCCCAAATGTTTGAGAATTCTTTTTCAAATCCTACATCTAGATAAATGCATTTGTGAAATTAAGATTGAGGAAGGGTGATAGCCTGTTTTTTGTTGTACTTCCTTCATGGATTAGAAAATTTCTGCCAAAAATTCATGATTTATTTTAAAATCACAGAATAACCATGTCAAATATTTGTCATTTCTTTCAGCTATTTTGAAGCCCATACATTTGGGAAACTAAGGTGTGTCAATTAACAAAACTTTGAAAGCACTTGGTATGTTCTCTTCCATTACACTGCTAGGGCGCTTTTTCTTACTACCAAGCAACATGCATGTCTGCAACACTAGAAAGTGCTTTTATATTTATGATGGCATATGCTTTAAGTCTTCTCAATTTTCTTTCTCAAACTAATATATGTTTACAAATATGGCATTGTCATTGTGCACAATGCTCAGAACTGACCTGCAACAATAAAATTGTTGTTGCAGAAACTCTTTTTTTTTTTTTTTTTTTTTTTGAAAAACCATTTTTCTCAGCAGGTGCTTCTGACTTCAGTGTGGGAATGCTATTTCCAAGCACATCCATGAATTATGTAGAACTCCCTAGTTGAGGTCCTGTTTGCCTCTGCTGTTTGAAACACTGCATTTAAACCATTGTCCTTAAGAAAAAAGGCATCTTATGTCCCACGTATCTGAATAAATAGACCTCTCTATAAATGCCGTAACATTTCAGAATTGTTCATTAAAGATGGAGTTGTGCAAGGAAGATTTGGAGTTGATTGGAGTTTTGTTGTTTCAAAGTGTGTGTGTGTGTGTGTGTGTGTGTGTGTGTGTGTGTGTGTGTTTCAGCATAGAAAATTAGATAAGAAACCAGAACCTTACACAAACAAGGATAACGCTCTACCATAGAACAATGGCATCCCCAGCCTCCATTAGCGATTTATTAAAATAAACCACTGTAAAACAGACACACTAAAAAATAATTTTTATCTTATGAAAATTATATCTAGAACCAAAATAAAAATCTTCAGATTGTGTCTAAGCAAGAGTCATGAGGGGGTAGTTCAGATCTCCAAAATGCCTGTCAGCTTTACTTTTCAAACAGATAAGTTATTACAGTACCACTTTCAAAACATCTAATCATTGTTCACAAAACTCATCCTTACTGAATTTATAAAAAGATATTCTTTATTTATTCAGAGGAACAAGAGTGGTTTTAAAAAAAAAAGTCAGTAACCATCCAAAGCAAGACAAATCATTTAATCAACTATCAACTATCTCCAGTAAGATTGCTTCCACAGAATCTCCCCTGTAGACATGGTCATTCAGGACCAGGGAAGGCAGCATCACGGGGTGGAATGGCACTCGGGAAGTGTGATAGGCTCCAGCTTGCTCTGTTTTCTCTCTTTATGATCTCCTTTCCTGCTCTTTCTTGCCTTCACTCCTCATGATGTGCTTTCTGCATGTGTATGAAATGTATGTGTACATGCTCTGGAAGCCCTGAAGAGCAGAGGGTCCCCTGAAGCTGGAGCTCTAAGCGGCTGTGGTCCCACTGAAGTTTCAAAAGCTGTACATTTCCAATCAGACAAAGTCTCTAGGAACAAGCATGGTTGTTTTGTTTTGGTTTGTTTTTTTGATAGTCCTGAATTTATATCCAGATGGATTTGCACTCTATAAACACAACCCACTTCTCTGAGCTTCAGTTGCACATTTTCCAAACTGCAAGGTGCTATGGTGGAGTTTTACAGTGTCTAGTGAAAAACCTCATAAGATAAATTCTTTCACTATGAGCTTTCTTATATTAAAAAGGTGGAGTGTTAAAAGTAAACTCAGGTGTATGTATGAAAGAGTCATCAAACACAAAGCCATGTC
Organism: Rhabdomys pumilio; assembly: GCA_030674055.1. Lineage (NCBI taxonomy): Eukaryota > Metazoa > Chordata > Mammalia > Rodentia > Muridae > Rhabdomys > Rhabdomys pumilio. Next base: position 113,821,410 of record JANHMN010000001.1, read on the forward strand.
TCCACCGGGCAAAGCTGTCTCAAGTAAGTCACATTTTTATAATTTGTTTCTATTCCAAACATTTGATTATTTTACTATACTTGAAAAGTTAAAACTCTCTCTTCTGATTGGTTTTTCATTCTCTAGTGACTATTCTTTGTTATACAGGGAACAGACCAGAGAGAATACAAAGTCACTACCTCAGAGTGTCTCTTCAGTAATTATCTTGAACATCAAAATGAAATCAGATGTAAGCTTGTCTTTGCAGAGTTTTAGAAGAAAATCCTCTTGGAAATATATCCTTTATTATTCACATACAACAGTTATCTCAGTATATATTTTAAAAAAAAACACCACACCAGCTTACTTAATGTCAAAAATTAACAACATCTAATACAATAAAACATTTTTCAGCCTTGTAAAAATAGAATATCTAAACTGTATTTCAATATGCCACTTCTAATATTTTAGTTTAAATTTCTATTTTTGTATCCAACAAGTTTTAAGGAATTCAATATAACATCTTGAAAATGAATTTTATCTGGGCATAAGTTTTTAAAACATTCAGATTTTTCACAAAATTTTATGTGTATTGTGTCTTTCTGCATGTGTATGAAATGTATATGTAGATGCTCTAGAAGCCCTGAAGAGCAGAAGGTCCCCTGAAGCTGGAGCTCTAAGCAGCTGTGGTCTGGGAACTGAACCCAGGACCTCTGGAAGAGCAGCAAGCTCCTTTAGTTACTAAGCCCTCTCTCTAGCCCCTTTAACAAATTCTTTTCTTATCCAGTCTCACTAATATTCAAATCATTTAAATCATTTAAAATTCTGACTATTAAACTAAAATGTAATGATTAGGTATTCTAGCATTAAATTATTAAGCAAAATATTATTAGTTAGTTAATTCTTTCCATTATAGGATGATATAGTGTTATATACTCCTTGGGAAACAAGGTAGAATTTTTTTTTTCAAAATATGGATTGGTTCTTATTCTCATGTGAATAAAACAGGAAAAAAACCCATTTTTTCCAAACAAGTTTGAAACCTTTTTTAATAGCTGGTTCCTATTTTGTGTGCTAGAGTTTTATCTGTTTGTTCATTTGGCATGCTCAGCAGAGGGAGATGACACAGTAGTGACTCTCTCCCACTTAAACTGATTTTTAAGTGTACATATTTCAAGATTTCCAATGGTAAAATAAAAAAAAAATCACAGACAAATATATAACAGAAAAATTTGAAACCTTATATGATTTTTGGAAGAAAATTCTATTTCTCTTCAAATGCCTTTACAAACAAGACAACACATGTTGAGCAATACATATCTTCCATAAAAATCACCTGTCACACAGGCAGTGATATGTGATAATCCGAGGGTAATATCCATATCATTTTCTCAGTTAACTGCAAATATTTTCTCATGCCAAATAATAGTTGGCATCACAAATACTTTATTTATTTAGACTTAACATTTTAAATGTACATATGTATGTTTCGCAAAGAAATCACTTAAGGGATATTATATGAGTCATAGGTAACACTGTGTGCTTTTGTTTTGTAAAGAAAAAAAATACATTTGTATGCACTGCTGGTCTGTATTTATAGAGCATTTTTATTGTGAAGTTTGCATTTAGAGCTTTAGGAATGCTTGAGAACAATAGTGCCTAGTGTGGGGCAGTATTGTTAGTGGGCCCTCTCTATTGAATTTTTAAGATGCTGTAAAATGAGATATGTGAGCAGCAGCTTTGGACACTTTTTCCCATCATTGTGTTGATATCAATCGCTGACTTCCACCATTTCTCTTGGTATGAAATAGAAATCCTGGTTCCCACTGCCTTGGCTGGAGGGCTCATAATACATAATGGGGTTGATAGCCCTAATGAGATTAAGCATTGTGATTTCATGAAGGCTAACCCAACCTGCAGTCTTTGAGTTTATCTCTGATACAAGCCTCTGATACAAGGTACAAGAGGATGCCTTCGTTCTTTCCCTCTGTCATGCAAGCTGCCCCAGCAACACGGTGAGAAAATGACAGATGCTTTCATGTTGGTTCAGCCAGGCAGACTTTTGTCCTGGAAGAACTAACTTTTGTCAGATGCCAAGGCTAATGCTTCTCTGTACAAAAGCATGGCCCATGATCACTCACCACGTGCAGACATATTGCCAGTGCAGGCCAGATTGGTTAGGAACTGGCAGAGCTCAGCACAGCTGAAGTTGGAATTCTGTATAAAGAGGTGTGTATGCAAGACTGCTGCTGGATCCATCCAGAACCATATTTTGGTTTTGTGGTTTTGTTTTTGTTTTTTAAAGCAAACAAACTTCTCTGTTTTACTTCTCCATCTCCCATGCAAAGAGAGAAGAAAATGAGGTGTCATAATAAATTATTCACAGTCTTGTTTAAGAGGCAACGGAATCGGATATTAAACTCCCTCATCTGATATATGACATGCTAGATCACTTCATGGCCAAAAGAGCTAGGAGTCACTATGAGGAGTTTGAATAGTTTTCTACATTCTTACCCTCATTGGTCATGGACAGACACCCATCTTCAGATGAGCAGAGATGGCAAGTCCTGTTCTCTCTACTCCCTGTAGAACATCATCTTAGACAGTGATGTCAAGGCACCCGTGGTGGATGGATATCCTTTCAGCACAGAGAAGCACTGACCAAGGGGTCATTTCCCGAAGCTGTTCATCTTACACTTACTGTCTTTACTTTCATTAATCTTCCTGCAACCTAGAAAAGCTCTCTAGTCTCCCCATTGACTCAGAAACTCAGCCTCCACTCCACCTCCATGGACAGCTTGTTGCACATTCCAGCACTGCCATCCTACCTTTCTCTCAAAAATCCTAAGAATTAACATTTCATTTTGATATGGGTCTAATACCTTCTAGCTAGGCTATGGCAAATGCATAAAACTAAGCTACAAGGAGATGAAGGAACTTTAGTATTATCACTAAGTATATCAAACTGTATTTTCAAGACTTTTCTAGAAAGGCTTTAGCTACTACAAACATACCATAGTAGCCTTATGGAGCTTAGAGTTTGTCAAATAGTACTTGAACTGTGCCATTTAATTCATAAATATTCACTATAGGAGGAAAGCCAACTCTTAAAATAGTCAGATGAGTGTGACAGAATTTATGAGATGTCTGAAAAGCAAATAATGCTAATATTATTTTAAAATGTTTTGTATGGACAAGACAAGATTTGAAAAGCTACACTTTGTGCTGTTTAAGGGCTACATACAGCAGAAGAATTAGGATTGTTAACATAGTTCTGACCAATGACATATGGTTGGCAGAAAGATCTGTTTCACTGTGTATCAGAAAACTATGTCCACCAGATCACTGAAATGAGCCTGGTTTTTGTAATATTATCTGAGACAGATTTTCAATAGGTTCGGTGAACACAACCTCATTCAGATCTAATTTGGGAGTAGGATAGTAACGGAGAAAAGCTTTATTCTGTGATGAAAGAAAGCAGTAGTGCCAGCTTTGCTCTTAGCCAAGAACAAAGATAGTCTAAGCTCTAAGATAATTTGTATCTATGAAATGCAAAAGAAACATGTGCTGAACTCAACCATATTTAGTATGCTGAACACAATGTAAAGCAAAATACTGTCCTGCATCTCTTCTCCTCTCTCCTTTGCTTCTCAGAAAAGGGTCCCCCCCCCTTATCATTACAGCTGCTGCCTACATACCTTTAATGAAGGCATTGCCCTTCAGAATTTCAGGGGTCTGTGCCCCATATTTTGAACTTGTGTGCAGCGGGTCTACTGCCATCCAACTCTATGTTTCCTTGGCATCCCAAGACCTAACAGCATCTCTCGGCTATTTCTAAATCTTGTACTGAAAATTCCTCAGAAGAATTTCCTTATATGACACTTTTGCTCTTATTTCCTGAGTTCAGTGTTCTAATAAATGCCAACATTCTTAGAACTTTCAGCCATACTAGGATCCAGGTGCAGAGTATTTGGAAAGTACAGAGAGACATCCATGAGATTCTCTACAAGGTAAGAGTTAGCCACTTCCTTCTAGAAATAGATGGGAATGGAATAACTGCTTCTGCAGCTTTTGTGAAGACATGCTTTGGGAAGATGATCTACAAACTCCTTTAGATTCAGATGCTGAAGACGTCAAGAAACAGATGGGAAGGCTCGAAAGTTCTATTATTACACTTAGCAAGTGGCTGCCTGGACTAAAATTAACCCAACTGAGTTCATTCTGCCTTGCTGCATGAGTCCTCTATTACTCTCAGCTGTGTTAAATCAAAACCCAGAAGCAATTTATGACTCTACCTTTCTCTTTATTTTCAAAAGTCAACTATTTGGTAAGTTCTGGAATGCCATCTTTTAAACCCCTGTCGCTCAGTAGACACCACAATAGCACCGGATCACCATGTCTCTTCACATGAAGAAGCTCAATAGGCTTCTAAACCCTATTCTAAACCTATTCTAAGCCTAGGTGTCACCGAAGCCAGCAACCTCATGCATGTCCACAGTCAGTTCTGGCCCTTCCCTCTCCTTCATAAAGGAACATTTAGTTCTTTCCAAGTTTAAACTCTGATCTATATACTTGTGTCTTACAGGTCTTTCTAGCTTTGTCATGTGCTTTATTGCTTGTTGTTATCAAAGTCATGGTCTCATGGTTGATTTTCAAAATAAGACTATATACTAAGTTTTTCTTGGGACCTTTGAACTTGGTCCTCTCTTTACCAAGGACACTTTGTTCTGCTGTTCTCCAGCTGGAGAAGTCCAAGTCAACATTTGCTTCTCAGGTGAAGCTGTATTTCCTCCAGAGGTCACCTCTGGTGACTGACTGCTCCCAGAAACACCTTCATTGCTTTTATTTTGCATCATTCTGCAGCTGAATTTGTTAGTCCTGTGTCAGATCATTTCAAAAGAATTCAGAGATTAATGGGGAAATATTACTGGAAAGTTTAATTATTTAAATTAATGCCTGACACAAAATATATCTCCAGAAAAATAGAGAGAATGAATTAATGGTAAGCCTAAGTCAAATACCAGGCACTCTGAAGATATGAAATCAAAGTTCCCTAAAGGTCTGGAAATGATGAAAAACTCATGTTTCTTGACATCTCAAATCATGGTTGAGAAAAGTACAACTCTCTCTCTTCTCTCTCTCTCTCTCTCTCTCTCTCTCTCTCTCTCTCTCTCTCTTTGTGTGTGTGTGTGTGTGTGTGTGTGTGTGTGTGTAAGTGTACACATATGGGGGAGAGCAGAGAACCACCTAAGGTGTTGTTCCTCAGGTAATATACACCAGAGGAGAGACAGGCTGACAGAGACACAGAGAGACACAGAGATGAAGACAGAGATAGAGAGTTTCTTACTAGACTAAAGCTTGCCAAATAGGCTAAGCTTTCTGAATAGCAAGGCCTTCTGACCTACCTGCCTTCGTTTCTATAGCAATGGGGTTACAAGCAGGTCACTGTGCACAGCATTTTTTAATGATTTCTGGGGATCAAACTCGGGTCCTCATGCTTGCAAAATGAACATTTTACTGACTGATATTCCTCCTCACTTCAGCATATCATCTTTTGGCAGCTTTTAAAATCAAGAATATATTTTTATATTATTTTTCTGTAAAAAGATAAACCAACCACATTCTAACTAGATAGTGGTAAGGGAAGGCAAGTGTGCATAAGCAAAAGACACAGACATTTTTAATTCTTTTAAGAAACATGATGGTTCACACTTATATTTCCAGCATCTAGGAAATAGAAAAGACTTTGTCTCACACAGAGAAAAAAATGTTATCAAGTGTTCAACATATCTAGGGAAAGCTCTATGTATTTCAAAATAATGTGAATAATAGAAATGAATCAATCTCTCAATGGAGACTGCGCTCTAATAACCAACATAAATGGTCAACTACACACATATAAAAAAGCTGAATATATTGAGTTCTGAGAACTCATAACTATTTCTCAAGTTCACCTAGCAAATTCTAGTATGTTCTCTATTTATAGATTCCCTAAGGTATCACCTAGATGTTAAAGAATGATAATAGCATGCGACTTTGGAAGAAAGCTGAAACAGATATTGATGTCACCACTGTGAATTTGTCACTATATGTATTTAGGCAACATCTCTCAAGAAACAATGTAAACATTTCCAAACAGCAGAACAGACCATGTATCATACATCAAATGATTACAAAGAAGAAACTGACAAGAAATAGCTAATTTTTAGTAACTTTGTCTCTCCTCATTTTCTCTGGCAGCCAATATTTAAAGTGAACAGACATGAGAATACTGACTGGCAGATAGGACATGGGGAGACCAAGCTAGGGACAAAGACACAGTTCCATGGTACAGCGATACAGTATTTGCCAAGCAATGTATACAAGTCCCTGGGTTCAATGTAGCATGGAGTGGGTACATCTGTAATAATATTTGGATCAGATAAATCGTGGGAATCTTGTTGCCTAGTGCAGAAAAGAAATGGAGTTATCCATATCCCTTTTGGTCCTTTTGTTTTAACTGTAAGGGATTCTATGTTGGTATAATGCCAAACAATGGATTCTACAAGAGCAAAGTTCACAGCACAATAGGTACTCCAAAATGGATATCAATGCAGAAGGAAATAGGGCCAGTTAGGAAGCAGAATGTGTGTCTTTTGTCCTAAGATTAAAGCTAAATTTAACTCAGGGAAGAGACAAAATGCTTGTGGCTTCTGCTTGTGTTCAGTCAGAACCCACTGGTATCTCCAGCAAAGACTATCAGTGCAATACGTAGTAACACTATGAATGTGTAGGCAATGAGTTTACTTATTTACTTCACAAATATTTTAGGGCCCGTTCTGTATCCCAGATGTCACTCTAGGTAGTAGGTATAGAAATCAGCAGGAATAGGATTAGAAAAGGCTGACATTACATAAAGTAATGTATAAAAGATAAAAATATATCACTACAAAAGATAAAATATAGCAATTTAATAAGTCCATATCTATTGTAATGTCCTGATAAGGGGTGTTAGGAAAGATTACACAGCAATACAACAAAACAAAAGGTCTTAAGTTGGTGTGGGAAGGTGTGGCTTATCTCCTAAGGGGACATCTGTGTGGTCAGAAGAAACATCTGGAGATGTAGCTGCAGTTCAGATCACAAAGGTGCTAGGACCAGGTTAATATGTAATATGGCTTAGAAAAGAATAAAAGGGGGAACTGAAACTTATTCTAGAAATAAACTAATAGATACACATCTAAATCAGTCTATCAATCAAAGATAGTTGGGAGGTATTTGATAGATGATAGAAAATAATAAATGATAGATAATAAACAAATAGATGATAGATATGTCAATATACATATGATACACAGATAAATAATAGATAGATAGATAGATAGATAGATAGATAGATAGATAGATACATACATACATACATACAGACATACATACATAGACAGATATACATGATGCATAGATACTTAGATAGTTAGATACATAGATGGATGAGATTCCATTCATCTATTGACTTAATTCATGTTTGAAAAGATACTACAAAGCTGCTGCTCCCTTGCCTTAATTTAGAACAACTTGAAAGATGCTTCCAGGCTGTGGAGCTCCTCTCGAATCAACAAATATCACAGACTAAATGACAAAGAATTTCAGTTGCCTTGTTCAATTTTTTAACCTGTGTCCATGATCTACATAGTGTCAATTTTGTGGTGACCTCCCAGTACCAGGATTGGGTCAAGGGTATAAGCTCGAAACATAATTTTGGAGCTAAGTTGCTAACCATCAGTTTATAATGAAGACCCCATTAAGGTTGTTTCAGAAGAATGTGTACAGTCATGATCTGCAGTAGTGTTGCAGAACACTTTCACTGTGTTTCAAGTGTTGTAAACATTTTCATTGATCAGAATATTCAAATACTGTGTTAAAGTGGCCATCACCAAAACGGGCACAGTAAGCCTTCTGCCTGGCATGCATGCCTTGCTGTAATTTCTTTGTAGGCAGACTTGGTGGTTTAAATACTTAACAGAATGTTGTCAAAGTGACACGGAATTACCTCTGAGGCTATATAATCAACCCACTGAAACTCCCACCTTGCAATTTCTGGTTACTCTGTCTTCCAGAAACCTACTAACACGTCAAGGGGGCATTTAAGGAGCTCTTGAGGCCAGAGTCTGAGTTCTAACTCAACATATAGTAAGACTTTGAAACACTCTTTCATCAGTCAAACTTGCTATGAGCGCAGGTGTGGAGAACAGGTGATCAGCTTGTGACAGATGCTGAGGCACAGACTAGGGGTCTATGAGAGATAATAAGTGTTTATTACCATCTTAAGGCACTAAAATTAGAAGATAATTTATTCCAATTATTAGATATCTAATGCAAGTATCAATGGAAAGCATTATTATGTATAGGTCATAACACAGAAAGACTGTAAGAGCCACCATATTAATCTCTTGGAGTGATAGCAAACAACTAAGATCAAACTTTAAGTATATGCCTGGGCTACATAGTAATTTAAAAGATAGCTAATTTTTTTTTACTGAGACATTTTATAAAACAAACATAAATATCAAAATTTATGGTCAAGGATTAGGCATTAGATGATTTAAAAAAATGAACAAAGAAAAGCCTTTTTTATAATTATTTTCCACTTGAAGAATAAGTGCAAAAATAAGTTAGCTGTCTTGACTGCTATAAAGAGACTCAGTTTCTACAGCCTGGGGGCAGAAAAGACTGTGGACTAGTGACTGAAATTGATCAGGATATTCAAACCTTCAAAAGCACGTTTCACCAGGGCAGTTCTGTCACTCCAGAGCTCTGCTTGGACTCTCCTCCAAGGAGAGCAAAGCCAATGATTTAAACACCATGACTCTCCCTATAATAAACTGAGCTCTCAGTCTTTACAGGTGATCTTTTCCTTGTTCAAAGTCAATATTATACTTTGAATGTATTGCAGAAGCAGCAAAACATCCTTCGTCACTGTCTCAATAACATCTTTGAAGATAGTAACTGAATTAAGTCTTCATATAACCCAGACAGGGAAGGGCCAGGGTCTGCTGAGGAAGTGTTCTACATTTCAATAGACTGATGGCGCATAGAACTCTGGACCACTTGACACCAGGATCATATGCACATGACTGGGTCCTGAGCTTGCTGAATCAGAAAGATGGGGATAAAAAGTTGAAAAGAACAGTTAATAAAAGCACTCTGTCATCTCACAGGATTTACTTATCAAATAAAGGATCATAGAAGACAGTATTGCCACAGTTTTCAATGGCTTTTGGAAGTTTTCTAGTTTGGGCCATGAGAAATGTAGATTCACGCAGATATTTTGAAAAGAAAAAAAACAACGTATTAAAAAAAAAAAAAAGAAAGGAAAAAGAACGGGCACACAAACCTTGCAAAACCCTAGACACTTCTGCAGGAAATCCCAAAGATAGCTTCCCAAGATGATATGTAATGTGCAGGTCAGAAGAGAGCCAGTGTTGCTGAGGTGCTCAGAGGTGCCTTGCTGTGTGGTGGTCAGAAGGGATGACAAGGAGGTTTGCACAGACCCTGATTGACAATAATGATGGGAGGGAGAAACTGAAATACCAGAAGGAATGTGGGAACAATTATTGCTACACACTGGCTTAGGGAGAAGGGTCACAGCTGAAGGGACTTCAGTTATTTCTGATATGTGTATTTTTCAGCTTTTCCAAGTCGATGCTACAGGCTCTGGATTGAAATTAAGAAAGGAAAGAACTGCAGAGCATTACTGTGACCCATTAAAACTCAACCATGCTGGAAGCTCAAATATAAAACCAGGGATGGCACTTTTGCTAGAGTAGATGGATAAGGCTTAGAGGTATTAAACAAGGTCATTGATCTGGTAATTGAATTATTTTGTGATCCTACTAAAAATTAAGATCAGGCAGAGTTCATATTCTTTTCAGTTGAATAAGGAAAAGAGTATGTATTATAATCTTGTCTACATGTCTGTGTTAACTTTTTCTCTCCCCATCATAATACAGTACAAAAGGTTTGAATCACACAGACAACCTTCACAAGCCTCAGAAGTTGTTCTGGCCCCTATATTGATGATAGCATTGTAGTTAGACTGAGTGACCAAGAAGTGATAAGAGTGTTGGAAACACTCACACACACACACACACACACACACACACACACACACACACACAAGCATATACACACATGCACACACATATGCACACACAGACACACACACACACACAAACACACACATACAAGCACACATACATGCACATACACACATGAGGTTTGGAGACAGATCTAAAAACATTTCAGAAACCTCCTATAACATTCAAATTTCTTGGCTATATGATCTGGATGCTTAAGCATTTCCCACTCAACAGGGAGTACAAATCATTGCATACCTACCTCCATCACTAAGAAGAAGCCAGTAGGTTTCTAATAAGTCTCCTTGGATTGTGAGGAGAGCAAATTCTGCAAATGGAGATAAGTTCTCTACTTAAGAGGCCACACAGTTGCAGATACCACTGTATGAGAGAGTTAGTAGCAGTTCCAAAATCACAGGGACCTATAGGAATATCAAAGCATGGGTCATCACGGTTCTATGGCAAAATCAGATAATTTGAGATGACAATTTTAGAACCTTGGACACTGGGTTCTACATTGCATAACAGAGAATATGGTCAATACCAAGAGCATGGTAATGAAGTATTGTATCTATCTAACCACAGCTGTCTATTATACACTAGAATTCTGTTCATAAATCATACATGTGGGTGAGCCCCAATAGTAACCCATATCAAAATGAAAGCATTATGAAGAGCAGGTCCATGGGCCACAATACGAACTGTGATACTTCTTAGTTGTCTACACTCTCCAATGCTATTGGATAAGCACCTGTTTCTCAGGTCATACTCATAATCACATAGTAAGAGGAAATGATTACATGGGAAATAGGTGGATGCTCAGTTAAGTTCATAGATGGATTGGCCTGAGCTGACGGCATAGCACCATCACTCATGAGTAACTTTGAAAGACAGTAGTGATGGGAAATGCTATCTGAAAAAGCTTTCGGCAGTGGTAGAGTATCAACCTAAAATGTTTCCACACAGACTTTGTATTTGACACATGCTCCTAGGTTGGTTGACCTGTTTGGGGAGATTGCACAGCCTCTGGAAGTGGGACCTTTCTGGCAGAAGTTGGTACTAAGGTTGATCCTTTGAAGGTTAAATCCCAGACAAGTTTCTGATCCCAACCTCTGCTTGCTGATCCAGCCAGCACATAAAGAATTCTGCTGCATATTCCTGTGTAGCCGCCTGCAGCCACAGACCAACAGGGCTCACCTGAAAGTGGGGCTGGAAATTAAAAAGGGCTGGAAGGGTGAGAGAAACATGAAGCCAAGACAAAGTTCTCGGATCAAGGTTTGAAGTTTAATATTCAGCTCTTCTAATTTAAAGGAAAAGCCCCCACCGAACCCCTATTTGTTTCAGCTGGAGATGGGTGGGGGAACTCATCCTTAGTCACTGCCAGAGATGTCTCAAGGCAAGATCAGCAGGCAGTGTATTCTTCTAAGTTCCTGTAGCAGGTCCTACCTGCAGTCAAGGTTGGTAACTCTACCTAGGTCCTATTATGTTGTCCATTGTGGTAAACAAGGTCTTTCAGGTCTGCTCAAGGCTGGGGTAGGACACATTCCTGTCTCTAGTAAGTAGCTTCACAGTATCTGCTCTGAATCTTCCCTGAAACTTTAAGAAAAAAAAATTAACCTTTCCTCCTTAAGTGAGTCTGCCAGGCATATTCACAGCAACACAAATATAATACAAGCAACGGAGACAAACATCCTTGTCTCTGTGGAACACTTCCCTGTGGGAAAATGAGGACAACACATGTGTCTCAAATTGTCTGATTGTTTGCTGTCCAAACTGAAGGCAAAATATTAAGTCAACAGGAAGGAGGTTTAGGAAACAAGAATCTGTGTGGGCTCATTCAAGCCAGGAATTGTAAAGGTATATGTAGCACATATCACTCCCAACATACTATTTGTCATTGAGGGAAGTTCTTAAAAACAAAATTAAAAGACAAAAAAAGTACAGAAGCAGAATAGAATGGTGTTTGCCCAGGACTTTGTTGGAGAAAATAGAGAGAGAATGACCAAAGAGTAAAAATGCCCAGCTGTAAGATGGCTAAGTCCCAAAGTTCTAACACACATCAAATGAATATGGTTAATAATGGTACATTATTTAAAATTTTAAATAATTTAAAATTTTCTAGGAGTAGATTGACTGAAAATTATCTGAAAACTACACACATACAAATCATGTTATCAATTAACACATATATCAGTGATTTAGATGGCAATAATTGTTTTATAACATATATATATATATATATATATATATATATGCCTTTATTGTTGTTTATGTTTCAAATTAAGCTTAAACAAAAGAAATGTAAGACCTTATAATTGATATAGCAGACTCTGTTCATTGGTAGCCCTCATTCTTAAACAAAAGACTCATGAATGGAGCCATCTGACAAGAGGACTGATACATCTACATGGAACAGAGACATGAATTCTTGCTCAATGAAGGCTATCTAGTTACTGTCACTGCCATCTGTTCAATTTGCTATCAGTAAAGATCAAAACTGTGTTCTGTATGTGGGGCAAAATATATAGATGAGTAATTTGAGTACCCCCAGACAATTGGGCCCTTTTTACTTTTAAAGAGATATCAATTCACTTTCCGTGCAATCAGTATAAATTCTAAATACAGATATGCTTTTCTCACAGGCTCTCTGCCAGCACCATTAATGTGCTGAGCTTGGTCACAAACATGGAACCTCACAGAGCATCATATTGGACCAATGGATCCTGTGCAGTAAAAAAATAATATGCTGTGGATTATAGAAGGAATTGGATATGCAGCCTTTTGACCCACTGGTCACCATCACAGGCCACTCCACTCAGTGGTCCTGAAAAATGATGGAAGGGTCTCATTAAGGAGACATCCAGGAGATGCAGCTTAAGGAAGATGTCTCCTATGTTTCATAGTACGATGTATCACCTATATTTACCCTCACAGTATGATTGTCTGTTCTCAATACACAGAGCAGCTAAGTTCAGTATGTAATTAGTAGAAATAAAGGTGGTCTTCTATCTGTCACTCCCACTGACTTGGGGAACATGTGCTGCAGATGCTTGCAGGTTCAGAAGCTTTGATACTAAAACTCATATGCTGGCACATGCAATATGATAAATATCAAACTGTACTGACAGGTTGGTCACATTGGATTCCACATAACAAGACTAATTGCTTCAACAAAAATAATTAACCTGGATCCCAGAAACCAGAAGATGTATTGTCATATATGAGGTAAAGGCTTTATTTTTTTTTTAACATTCCCTTTCCAAGCTGTATGGCAGAGGAAAAAATGATCTAGTCATGAACTGAAAAGGCAAGAAGGCTCTGGAAACATAACAGATGTCTCAGAGAGAAGAATCTGAACCATCATTATAGGATAAGTTACTCAGCCATCAAATATCCTAAACAAGGGATTTAAGAATGGACGATACAAGTGAGACCTCAAAGGTTTCTACGCAGTCTCAGGACTAGTCACAACTGTAGTGGCTGCAGCTCCCTCCACTAATATTCTTTTGAGTTTCTCTAGCAAAAGATGACCACCAGAGAATCCTGAAGACTCAGATTGTTGAAAGGGAAACCAAGCAAGGCCAAAGAAAATCTCTGCAGAATAATAACCACTAAGTCCTCTGGTTGCTGGTTATTGTTGCCAGGTAAATATAGCTTCTATACACAAAATGTCTCGTACCCAAGTACGAGATTTAGTCTTCATTAAATGATTGGCAGATATTGAGATGTGGTGGTCTTCCCTTCAACGTTCTATAGAACTACTCTAAAGGTCTCAAAGGATGTGCTGAGATATTTTTTATTATTGTATTATATTTCTTTCACCCAAAGGTGTTGATTTCAAGGATATTCCCAATAAACTTTGTACACACAAGTCATCATTTCAAAATGCCAATCTCTGGATTCTAATCTATAGCACAGTATTAGACATTATTATTAGGCATTTGTCATATCTTAATTCCATCTAATAAGCCCTCCTCAAATAAATTCTAACATTAACCTTAAAATAGCCTCAGTATATTCAGAGAAACTGAGACTTAGAGAAAACTGACTCTTTACTGGTAGAATTATCATGTAGCTGGCTACCAAGCTTGTGATATATGTGTATTTAATCATTTTGTTGCGTGAAATCCTACAAGCAGATACATAGGTGGGTAAAATGGTAAATAAATATTGATATAAGTAGATAAATGATAGATTGATTATAGAAAATGATTGCTCAATAATAGAAGATAAATATATAGAGATAGATGATAGATAGTAGATAATAAATAGAATGGGAAAATGATAGATATTTGACCGACCATAGATAGATAAAAGACACATTTTAGATAGAAAAAGGATAGATGAGAGATATACAATAGTTAGGAGAAAAAGAGAGACAAAGATTATAGGCAGGGTTAGCACAGAACTTTCCATGAAGAACTGTATGTGAATGAACATTATACATTGAAGACATGAGAACAGGGCTTTGAGGGACTGAAGAAGATAGCACAGTTCAGGTTGGGATTAACCATGAGGACCACGGCACATGTGGATTTACAGGCTTACACACAGTTTAACTGAACCATTGCCCAAAAGTTCTCTACTATTCTTTTCTGCACACATGCACACGCACACGCACACACACAGGCGCACACAGCTTCTTGGCAGGGCAAAAAATCAGTGGAAAACTATCTCTACCTCTTAATTCTGTAATGTCTTCACCACATATGAGAGATGGCTGGGACAGAGCAAAGGATGGGTGGAAATAGCACAGAAAGCAATGAGACATTTCCAGAGCTGTGAAGGTAACGGAGCCAGTACAGGAATGCCGTGTTCCTGACCTTTGTGCTTACAGCCCCGGAGCTGTAACCTTTCTAAGGGGTTTGCTTAATGACAAAATATTCAGCTGCATACCTCACCCCAATTAGACAAAGGCTGCTTGGACTGTGATTGACCTTGACACGAGACTGCTTAAAGAGATTCCTCAGAATTCTAAAACTGCTTTCAGTTTGGCTTGGCTGGGAAAAGGAAACATAGCACACTTTTGGCATTTTCTGTACCAAGCCACAGGTATCAAACAGACTTTTTTTTTGGTTATAATCACATTACAAAATTGAACATTTCCACATGTGCCATTTGGCAAGTCCAAAATAAATGATTATGAAGATTTATAATTGCATAAGTCAGGTAAATATGGAGTTGCATATTTTAACTCAAAGTGTATTTTCTCAGGTCCCTCAACCTCTATGTACAGAGTGTTTATAGGATGTAAAACCATCACTTCACATATAAACCAAAAGCATATGACTTCAAATACTTAGTGCCAGATCAGGTGATAAGTCAACATAATGTTTGGAAGGTGTAAATCCCAGAAATGGATAGCTATTCCTAAGCTAACCCCAAGGAAATGACTAATAATAACAGGTTGAAATCAAGAAGAATATGATTTGAACTAAATATCAAGAGGAGAAAAAAAAATAAACGTCCTGGCTCCAATAACTGTTAGGCTCTGAAATTATTCCCACAGGAAGCAGAGCCCTCTTCCTTGCACAGAACTCTGGAAATGCGGCGTGATTGCTTGGAGCCCCTTGTAAGGGGCAATTTTGCTTCAATGGTAGAAGGAGAATTTTGTTTCATTTTGATTTCTATGACTTAATATTTAAGTCTCAGAAATAATCCTGTAATTACCTACTAACTATTCCCCAAACTGCTGTTGAGTGTGTTCTGGCCTTTCCCTCATCATAGCCAGTACTATATGGCATGTTCCTTCACAGCCAAGACAAACTCCACAATGTCACAGGCATCCCCAACCACAGATTATTTTTCACTCAAACTCAACATGATCCTGGAGGTCACTTGGTCTCACTTGTCTCTGAGATTGTCTCCTTACCACTCGGCAGTTTTTCTAAGCACTGTAAGTCGCTACCTGAGCCAGAATCATTCTTTCCACTCGCATCAAATCTAACTGATCCTTTTTCTCCACAGAGATGGTGGCTTAGTTCACAAATGAAGCAAAAACCTCAAGCACAAATCTGTCACACTCCCTCATATTCACAAATGGATCTGTGACCTCTCCCCTCTGGTTCCTGTCCCATACTGTTATAAAGAAGAATCAAAAAAAAAAAATGTCCCCCACTGATCCTCTTCTTCAGGTACTTCCTACAGTCTGCTGTGCCAAGATGTAGCTGAATATCTGGTTTCCTGATATCAGAAACCCATTGAGTTGGATGATGACTGCAAGCTACACACATTTTATGAGACGTGCATGACCTCAGAAACAGCAGCTGATGCTCTACGTCAACACTACGTCAACAGTGGGAGGGCTACATGGTTCGAATCAGTCGTGTGAATAACGATGGAGCAGGATGTCTGGCCATACGGCAGAGTGCACCTGCTATTGATTGACTCGGGAGTATTCTTGTTACAAATCATAGAGAATTGGAGAAAGTGTTAGTCTCTTCTGGGAGTGTTTGGAGACCAATCTAAGTGTTCTCGACTTGGATATTATTTGTTTTAAGGGAGGGAACATCTCTAGACTGACACATAGGACATTGTCTCAGTGATTGGGGTTCAATAGAGCTGGCCGAATCTGAAAGCTTTCAGTTTCTCTTAAGAAGATAATGTCTGACAATATGATGTCAGTCAGCCCTTAAACAAAGAAAGCAGAAGCCCAGGGCCAAAGTATCCAAGCAACGAGTTAAAGCACAGTGCTGACCCATGTGTCCTGCAACACGAACGCCACAGTGCTCTGAAGAACCAATGGCGGAAGATACGATTAACTTATGACCAAGAGAATGAAGGAAACAAACAAACAAACAAAAGTTCCAGGAACAGATGACCAAGTGTTAGGCTGACCTTGCTGAGAGCATCTGATGCGAAGTCTGAGTCCCAGGGAAAAGTAAGTTTTTAAGAGTAACAAATAAATGAGCAGACCTCATCAAAATAAAATAAAATAAAATAAAATAAAATAAAGTTTCCTACCCTAAACATGCATTTCTTACCTGCTTTAGAGAGCACTTGTCTCAACGGCTCTGTAGAAAACAGAACTTACTGCCAAGGAGCATGTCCCAGAGGCCTGGAAATGTAACCAAGACACACCTAGAGTGGATATTTTTTATAAAAACAAATGAGGGCTGCAGCCTTAGTGACTACATATATTGGACATGCATAGAAATCACACAGCACAGAGGTTCGGAGGTGGAGAGAATGAAAAGCAAGCTTGTATGGGATCTAGGTAACTAGGTATGCCCTCTCTAAGCTGCAGTGCACTGGAGAGAAACTTTGGGTTTAAAGTCAAGCTCAGACTTCTGGGTGTTAATAGAGATATTTTGTACCAAATTGGATGGGACTCACTGTCTTGAAAGTGTTCCCCTAAACATAGACATTTGATATAAACTCTCATTTGAAGTTTTTGGGAGACAAGACCTTCTGACATCACCCATGAAGATTCTTTCATGTTGACAAGTGGGCTCCTGCAATCTTCTCTGGACATGGTCATTTTTCTTCCAGAGTGTTTTTGTACTGTGTCTCCTTCTCTTACCTTTTTACCTTCACATATATAATGATGTATCAAGAAAGCTCACTAGATCTTCATCCTCTACCTCGAGTTTATTCAGTTTTACAATCATGAGGAACAAATTTCCTCATGCGGGCTTGTTCTCGTTTATACAACGGGAGTATTATAGTACGGAAGCTCCGGCTAAGACAGCAAACAGTAGGCCTTCCTCTACACTCTCTTTACAGTTACTCTTGAGTGTGTGACCTGTACCTACCTGTGTGTGCTCATGGGGAGATCGGAGCAAAACCCGGGAGTCCAACTCCATTGCTCTCCACTTTCAGAATTGATTCTTTGAAAACATTCTGTTTAAATTCATAGCTATCAGTTATCTGGAGGATTCTTGCCAGTGTCAGTCACACTTTGGGTTAGTTATAAAGTCACGATGGAAAGTCAGAGTAGGCTCCAAAATGAGGGTAGGAGTCCCACACAAATGCTGTGCGTCAAGACTTCAAAATAGCTTTCAATCTTCTCTCATGCATTGAAGTCCCTCCCTCTACTCTTCACAGTAATCTATACTCCTCTCCTTCTCCCACTCCTCCTCTGTTTTCCCTGTTCCAGAGAGAGACAGAGACAGAAACAGAGACAGAGAGAAACAGCCTTTCAGGGAGAGCTACTGAACATGGCGTAACAAATTTCAATAAGGCACAACTGTCATATCAAGGCTGGGCAAGGCAACCCAATAGGAGAAAAGGGGTTCCATGAGCAGGCAAGAGAGTCATAGACACCCTCTCTCACACACACAAGAACACCCAGCAACACAACCATGCAGAGGACCTAGCTTAGACCCATAAAGGATCTGTGACAGTCCCGTCAGTCTCTGTGACCCCAATGGGTCCTCCTAGGTTGCTTATGTGGATTGTGTTCTCACAGTGTCCTCTTTCCCTCTGGCTCCTGCACCCCACACCTTCTGTGGGGCTCCCCTGGCTCCACCTAATGTTTAGATGTGGGTCTCTGCATCTGCTTCCATCACTTCATGGATGATGCTTCTTGATGACAACTGAGCTAGGCACCAATCTAAGAGTATAGCAGAATGTCAATAATAATCATTTTATTGACTTTCCCAGTCAAAGTTTGTTTCTATCCTGGGTTTTGGGGTTGTTCAGTTTCTGGTTCCTGGCCATACAGGCAGTGTCAGGCATGGATTCCCTTTCACAGTGCGGGCCTCAAGTTGGACCAGTCATTGGTTAGCCAATCCCACAAGTTCTGCACCACAGTTACATCAGCAGATTTTGGAAGTGGAAGCCGGACAGATTGTAGGTAGAAGGTTTTGTGGCTGAGTTGATGTCTCAGTCCCACTGATGCAAGCCTTACCTGATTATAGAAGATGCCAGGTTCAGGCTCCATAGTCCCCATTACTAGGAGTCTTTGCTAGGGTCACTCTTGAGGTTTCTACGTGGCTACCAAATGCCATGCATCTCCCTTAAAGCCCTCCTTGTTGCTCAGCCTCTCTGGGTCTGTGAATTTAGCCTGACTGTCTTTCATTTAGCAACTAAGTTGTACTCATAAGTGAGTACTTTTGACGTGCTTACACTGGCAAACATGAGTACCCTCATGTGCAGACATAGCTTTACAGTGTACCCTTTGGGGGATGTTTAAAAAATTATTATTTTTTAAAGTGGAAGCTGCATGCTTAAGAACTCCTGAGCTAACCACTCTTTTTCTAACTGTGGCTACTTCAAATCTTAGCTTCCTAGATTCTAATTGTTATGCTAAATATTCCTACACTATGATATCTCTCTGTTGCCACCTGAAGGATAAATCCCCCCACTGACACACACTTGAGAATATGTGATCACCTGGCATCTCCAGCTGTTATCTGCTGTTGCCTTCCCAAGTGCCTCTGGTTTTCTCTCTAAACCACAGCTCCTGCACCTAGAGTTTCTTCTCATGTTCTGGGCTTTTCCCCAGATATTTCTGTGGTCCAAAATGTGCCTTCTTCCTTTGGCTCACTAGGCCACAGCACCCTTTATTGTCCGTGTTACTGATATCTGCTAAGCCTCTGAGGCTAATGTGCATATGATTTTGTGTTCCTCTCCACAATTTCTTGATGGTCAGTAAAGGCTCCACACTTTTCTTCTTTGTGGGAAAAAATCCAAGTCCACAAGCCCCCACACAGACTCTGCATAGAATGAATGCTTTATGTATTTCTGTTCAATGTCTATGATAACTTTTATAAAACTTTAATGATGGTTTATAGGTGGTTCTGTTTTCAAGATTTTACTTTTACATAGTATCATGAGGATTTCCCCTGTATTCCACTATTTTTCTAGTATAACATTACAAATGTCTTTAAAATATACCACTGCAATATTTTTACTAGAAACATGACATGATTGGGCTTGTGATTTGGAAATTAAATTAGTTAATGGTGTAGAGCGTTGATGGAAATGTAGACAGACTCAACTGCAGAAACTTGACAGAATTTTATTTGATGAGACAGGCAAGCAATGACTCCGAGAACCATGTATGGTATTGAGGGAAAGAAGGGAAAAAGCAATGGAATGAGCATGAGGGGATTTTGTGAGGGGACTGGCAGGTGTCTGTGAAGGATCCCATGATGCTGATGAAGAAAAGGCAAGGTTTCCATTAGAAGAAACAGATGCACAGATGTCACAAAGGGCAGTTTAACAAAAAACAGACTCAAGTCTGTACACCAGTGCAACCAATGGGGGATGGGAGTCGTTCAACATGCAAACAGTAGCCAGCTGACTCAAGTTTATGCCTTTGGAAAGCAAGTGAGAGGAAATTTACAAAATGCATGCACTGGTATCAGCAGCAACCAGCAAGGAAGACCATAAAATCAAGGGGGTGATTTAGCAGTTAATTTAGCAGACAACAGTTAATACAAAAATAAAATGGGAGCTGGCCAGATGGTTTAGCAGGTAAAAGACTCTGGGCTCCAAGCTCTGTGACCTGAGCTTGCTCTCCAGAACCCACATAGTGAACCAATGTCCCAAAGCTGTCTCCTGACCTCTACATGTACACCCCAGATGCCCTGTCTTAGTTAGGGCTGCTATTGCTTACAGAAACACCATGATACACATAACTTGGGGAGAAATGGCTTTATTCAGCTTATGCTTCCACATTAAGGGGCGTGGTAAAAGTGTATAAATACCCCAGATTTCCCTTCATTAAAAGAGACTGGATCAGAACCTCTGTCTTGTCTCCATTCCTAGCGTCTCTTCCCCTTATCCCCATTCTCTCTCCCTCCAGACCCTGATCCAAAGAACGGCAGTTTGGGCCGGGCAGTGGTGGCGTACACCTTTAATCCCAGCCCTTGAGAGACCAAGCCAGGTAGAGCGGAGCAAGCCGCAACATTTTTTTGTTAAAGTAACTATTAAGTCTTTTATCTCAAGTCAGGTAGAGTGGAGGCAGTTGCAACAAACAAATTTTAAAAATAAACTATAATGAAGTAATGAGATGTGAATATTTATCTAACTATATATGATGTCCCCATTATCAATATTTTTATTTTATCTACTTGTTTTGTAACTTGCTTTGGAATTTTTTTTAAAAACATGAAGCATTGTTAGATGGCGGGGTGACATAATGTGGTGGACCACAAGAGAAATATAAATTCTTATTTTATATGGTATGACTTGCATAATATCTAAGACTGAAAATAATGAACTTGTGTAAAGATAGGAAAGTTATTTATAAAATAGAAAACGCCTCAAAGGCTTGAAACTATGTGCCTGTTAAGGTGTAGCTGGGAAAGAGGAATAACATTGGAGAATAATAGACTAAAAGTTACAATGTTTAAATGGATGTATGAAACTTGGTGACAATTTAATAAAAGGGAGATTAGGGCTGAGGTGATGGCTCAGTGTAAGAGAGCTTGAGCTACAAAAATGTGAAGCTGAATTTGACCCTATAGCAGCCATGTTCAGACTCACATTAAAAACACCAGGCACGTACCATGTGATGATGAGATTGCAGAATGACCACAAACAGAGGTGCAATATTCTGAATTAAGAGTGCAGATCATGTTAAATGATGCCATCTTAGAGTAATGCCATACTATAGCTTCTGTGTTTCACTGTGTAGAGTTTGAAATTTTAAAGTAAGTACATGTGGTAAACATGGGGTACAATATTTGGGATTTCAAGGGGCTTTTACCTTAAATTGTGAAAAGGATGAATCCAAAATTGCACATTTATTAGAAGTAATAATTATCTTGACAGTGCTCTCGGCAGATTGAAGCTGATGACCCTCCAACATGTGAATCCAGTGGAATAAAACAAATTTTTTAAACAATGTGGCATAAAAAATGTTACAAATATATTTTACAATCAAACAGGCCAAACAATTGTAAAACAATCTAACTATACTTTAAAGGAAACGCTCACAGAACAGGAGAAGATATGGGATCTCCCAGAGGTAAATTAAATAATGTTCTATTGACTTTATGTTTTTAAATGTCAATGAGACAGGTAGTACAACTGCTGGGGGGGGGGACTTGGATTTTAGAAAGAACAGCTGAATGAAATCAGCCTATATATGTGATAACCTCAAAATGGAGGTCGGAAAATATGTTGCATTGGGGGAGAGGTTATGTCTGTGTTTCAACAGGAAATGAAATACTGTAGATTACTTCAAAGTTAATAAAGACTAAATTTGACTAGGGAAGACCTGAAAATCTTGACTACAGACATGAAGAACAAAACCAAGAACAACAAAGTAGGTTATATACATGCCGATCACTCTACATAGGAACAGCTCTGAGACAGGATGAGATATGAATGTCTCTTTGTAGCCAGTAATTTTTGTTGGGTACTATTAAAAAAAAAGTCATGGCTTCATGCCTGCAACCCTAGACTTGAAGATCGTTGTTGGTTTGTATTACCTGACAACTTGACAGACTCTAGAAACACTTGGGAGAATGGTCTCTGGATATCTTGGGATGGATTATCTTAACTAACTTAATTAATGTGGGAAAGCACATTTTAATTGCAGTCAGGGTCACTTCCTCTTTAGGGTAACCTAAGTGTATAAGCAGAGGGAAAATGAGAGATAACATCATCCACCCCTTTGAGTCTTGTCTAAGAATACAATGTCTCCAGCTCCTGCCACTGTGACTTTCTGTCTGTAGTTCTTAGAAATTTATCCCCTATGTTGCTTTTGATAGAGCTTCTTATCATTGTTACAGAAAGGAAACCTAGATGAGAACAGAGGCAGGTGGATCCTGAGAGTTCCTTGTCATATCAGCCTAGCTACAAACAGCAAATCCCCAGCGTCCAGATCAGCGAGATACCCTGTCTCAGGGAAATGTTGACAGTGATAGGAGAAGACAGCCTATGTGTTTTTCTTGTTTTTGCATAGCACACGAGTACAAGTACCTATACACTAGCATGCATGTACCACATATACACATCACACAAACACTCACACAAATTACCATCACTACCACCACCACCATTACCATTACCACCACACCCATGAATAAGGAGAAAGAGGAAAAGGAGGAAGATAAAAAAATCTATTTCAGCATGTTAATATCTTTTAAAGTATAGTTAGAAAGGGGCACATATCCTAAATCCCAGCTCAGAAGACTACTGTGAAATTAACACATCCATGTAACCATCACCCAGAGTAATAAATACAGTGAAATTCATGATCAAAAACTTATTCTAATTTTTCTGAGTTATTAGTTTCCCCTTTATGCAAAATTAACACTGTTTTTCTATCATTATACACTAAGCCTTATTGTTTTCTTTGTGTGAATAAATTTAATAACATGGCAAGTATCCCTTGCATCTAAGTTCTTAAATATAAAAGATTCTTGCACAACCTATTCTGTTGCATTTTTGTCATGAAATTTTAATGCTAAATAATATTTCCTGCATACACTTTTATGTTGATTTATTCTACTATTGCAGAAGACTTTGATTATGAACAGTTCAGAGCTATTAGGCACATACTGTGAATATTTCTGTACGTGAATTATAAGCTGTGTCTGCATGGGACCCATGGATAATACATCGCATTTCATAGATACAGTTTAAAACATTTTTCTGAGGTGGATGCATCCATTTGTGCTCCCAGTGGCACTATGTGAGAGTTCTCGATGTCTCACCCACAGCTTATCAGCACTTTGTGTTGTGAGTCTTTAATCTTAGTGCATGGAGTGTGTGTGAAATGGACATCTTACTGTGGCCTCACTTGGTACCAACTAACCACTGATAAAGCTGAATACACAGATACCCTCTGTTGTGAATTGTATGTTTATCTTTCTACTAAGGTTGCCTATTTTATCCCTATTGCTTAGGAACATAAGTACTGAACCCAAATGCTCAGCAAGGTATCCCATTGGTAGACATATTTCCAACCCATTTTTTAAAAGTTCTACAATAATGTTTTGAAGATAACTCTGCATTATCTCAAATATTTTTTCTTAGGTTTGCCTTTACTTTAAAAGCTCTCATGAAATTGATTTTATGTTTTGATATGGTATGAGATAAGGATCAACTCTCCCTATATTAATTTGTGAGTTTAAGATCTTGCATTTAAAACAACAATAACAACAAAATCAACAGTCCCTCTGTAAAATTTATGGTCCTAAGACTTCATATGGAAAAACAAGCAGGTGATAATGGCAGGGAGATTCTGACTGAGTTTAATAATTGAAGAGAATTGTCTCATGAGTTGTACAATGTAGAGAGGCAGGAACCCATTTAATGGTCTTGGAAAATGAACTACATATATGGTTGTGTAGAATGACTCAACCTTGACTATAAAACTAACTGTAAATAGGTACACTGTTAATATAGTATTAGAAGAAAGAATGCAACCACAGACACACACATGCACATGCAAACACACATACACAGGCATACACACATGCACACATGCACACATGCACATGAACACACATATGCACACACAGAGAGAGAATATATAAAGCTGACACTTCAAAGTAATGATGCTCAAATGTCAATTGCAATCAAATTATTTGGGAAAAACTTAACAGAACACTTTATGTCTTTCAATGAAACAAGCTGTAAAATGGAGAAAATACAAGAAAATATTAATAGACAGAACTTCCAACTGTTTATAAGAAAAACCTAAAGAAAAGATTAATGGATTTCTGCATAAAAGTAAATTATTTCTACAATAGAAAAGAAGTCAGCAAAGGAGAAGGTAGAAGCATCAACCAACCCAAGAGCCTGTTGGCTTTGAAAAGGGGCTGCTCAGGAAACAAGGCTGAAAGTCATGCAGGCTAGAAAGCAAAGCTAAGCAAATTCTTTACCAGTCAAGAAAGAATACAAAGACATGGGAGGACTTTAAATATGTGAAGATATTCACACACCCACACAATGAAAGAAATGTACTTCTCCATGGTATATCATCGGAGACTGTGAAGCTTTAAAAGAGAATCATTGGTTGAAATAAGTAGTATTGGCGCCAACTGTTGCATGTTGGTGTCTTTCTTAAGCATAGTGTGCATCACCATGAAGCTCTCTGACACCTTACCTACGAAGATGCTCACAATACCAAAACCTTGAAAACTCCCTGAAATGCCTGTAGGACATTGAACTTTTAGATACATGAAAAAAAAAATGAACGGGAGAAGCAGGAAAAGGGGGGGGGGGGGGGGGGGGGGGGGGGGGAGGCACAGTTTATCGGAAATCTTACACAATGATTTCCAACGTAGATCATGTAGAAAAAAGTTCAGAACTTTATACTAAGATAGCATTAAATAGAAGACAAAGTACATAGCTCTTCTAGAAAAATGCCCAAGAATCTTAAGAATTCACATGCTTAAAGGGAAAACCATCTTTTCCTAGGATCTCAGAAAGAGGGAAACAGCATTGCTTCAGCATGGTTCCTTTTATTTTTCTCTGCCTTGTAATTCCCGTGCAAAGACCTACTTAAGACAAATGAAATAACAATAAGAATTAATGTTGGTGGAGATTACAACGGAACGCATGCTGATTGTTTGATATGATTTAGTGATCTCGATCGTGCACCACATGCATCAATGTCTTATCTTCTCCACGCCTGCATGCTAGCTCCCCTCATTTCACAGTTAAAGGAATGGGGTGAAGAAAGGTAAAATGACTTGCCCGGCATCACATGCCAGTTAAAAGCAAAGCTACAGTCTTCACCTGGATGCGTTTGACTTACGCCATGTGCTTTCTGCACTGCTATCCCTCTTGATGTGCCATGTTTTACAGAACCTCTCTTGAAGGCCAGCCTGATGATGTCACAGCCCACTGGGCAACTTCTGTCATTTCCCATGCTCCTTCCTGTCCCACCTCCACCACCTCACCTCACACATACTCTCATACAAACAGAAATGTCTTAGTTTGGAAAGCAACCACCTACTCTGCAATGACCCAGAGCTTTGCCCGGCTCCATGGATAATTGGAGGAAACTAACAAATGATTTTCATGTTCAAGACATATGCGAATAATTGGTCAAAGTTCAGTTGCAGCCACCCTGCTCTGCAGAAGTGAGCTGCTTCTGCAACCCTCAGCCAATGAACCCCTCCTCGAAGTGTTTTGTTTACACAGGCAAATTCTCAGCACATGGCTGGATGGAAGATTGTCTTCAAGACCAAATTCCAAATGGTCAAGAAGCAAAGAGCAGCACTCAGATGATGCAGAAATGTGACCGTGGTTACTCCATGGTAAATGTAACAGCGTTGCTCATGCTTAGCACCAGGATCAAGGCAAGATGTGAGGAGCAGCCTGTGCAACCCCATGCTGCTGAGAGTGACTCCCGCATCTTTGTTTCTATTGTTTGGTTTTTTTGTTTGTTTGTTTTGTTTTATTTTGGTATTTTGCATTATTTTTTCCCCAACAGGATTGAGAAGTTTCTAAACAAAGAAAATCGAATCTGGTTTGCTGGTATAAGATGTAACCCCAGCATTTGTTGGAGGCTGAGTTTCAAGTTTCACCTCAGACTGGGGTGGCAGTGCAATGGTGGGGCATTGGCTTGACTAACCTGCCAAAACTTTGGGGTCAATTTCCAGGGCAGAGGAAAGTGGCCTCCATGTATTAAAGATAATCACCAAATAAATGATAACTCTCATTTCCAACAGGATGAATTGATGATCTCTCTCTCTCTCTCTCTCTCTCTCTCTCTCTCTCTCTCTCTCTCT
>JANHMN010000001.1:113860857-113887940 GCA_030674055.1 Rhabdomys pumilio
ACACACACACACACACACACACACACACACACACACACACACACACACACACACTGAATCTAAGACTCTAAACACAATGTGAAAGGGTTGCCAAGGAGCAATGGGTATTCACTGCTCCTGGATGACAGTCATGATCTTCTCCTCTTGGACACAATACTCAAGCTTGGAGTTATTGAGAGCCCACTTATCTTGGCTCCTTCTAAATGATCTTAAATTGTCTAACAGGGAAAGAGTTCTTTGTTTTCCAAGAAAACACAGAGAGGGTAAGTCAACTAAAAATTTAAATGAGCTAACAGCTTTTGAAACTGACTTAGCAGCCACAGCTAACAAAGCAAAGAATCACTTTCAACTTAAAATCTCCTCTATAATATTTCTGTTTACACTTGTAAGAATTGCAATAGATGACTCAAGTGTAACTTACTATGCAAATTCCATCTACGGAATTTATAGGCATGTATGAAGCTAGAATGGTGATCAATATAGATAAAACTTGGATATGTTCTGTTCTAAGACTTTAAAATATAACATAATTATAAATGCTTTAAAAGAGGGAGGTTCCTTTGAAACATAATGACAGGGAAGGTGATCAGGTTCAGAAAGTATGTAAAGATGTGACCCATTATAGACACCCATGGATCTAACCCCTGGGGTCCCCTTAATCTTTGTTACCATGTTCCTTTATCTAGTTATAGTTACTATATTAGGAACACACAGTCTTCAGTCACTGTTGTAGACAGGAATGTTTCTGCATGATGTGAAATGATTTTTCAGTTCATGAAAGATCAAAAAGCATACATGACAACTCACACGTGAAAATATGTAGAACTTAATGTTTAGATTCCCCAGAATTAAATTGATACATGTAAGAAACAACCTTGGATATGACACAAGTGCAAAGTACATATGCATTTGACCAGAAAAAGTAACATCATTATTGAACATTTTTTACAACCTCTTAACCTCTTTTACCGAAAAGGATGACGAAAACATATTTTTTACAGACATAAACTATTAGTTTTCAGATATACTGCCAACTTGCTAGCTTGAATGGATGAAAATTGGTTTTTTTTTTCTTTTTAAAGTGAGAAAATGAAAGTAAAAGAACAAAAGAGTCCATGGATGAAAACCAAAAACAACAAAAGTCAGCACTATTAAGAAAACCTATTTGTTAATTATGCTTTCAAATATGGCAATTTATTGGGATAAATTATTCATCAAAAGTAGCTTGATAGCTGCTGAGACTGGAAAAATCGAGTGACTCAGCTCTCCACTTCTATGTTTAGACATGTTGAAGCCAGATGTTGCAGCTGTGCAGCCTCAAAGTCACCGGTTCTGAGCTATCAAATTTGAATATACTTTTCAGAACCCAAATGGTGATTTTAATATTACTTATTTGCATTACCAAATCAGACTTTAAGGCATATATAATGTTTGCGACTAGCCCCATTTTGTACTGCCAAACAATGGCCCTGTCTTAATCACACACATGGAGAGAGGCAAGTGAAGGGAATAATACATCCAACTAGGAGACACTGCACTTCTTATAACTTCCTAAATGCCTAAAAGCAACTTCTTTCTCTTTTCCTTAGCTACAGTTACAAAAAATAAAAAAACTACAGTGTTTGCTTGTTTTGCTGTTATTTTGGTTAGAACATTTGTTATCTAAAGTGAACTTCCTTGAAACACAATCTAAAATGATTAGTCTTGGCTTTTACCAGCATATGAAGTTAAGAATAACCCTTCTCTGTTTAGAAGTCATGGAGTCTTCATCAACTAAGTTCATGCTATTTAAAATATTCCTATTTGGTAGGCTATGGTCACAGAAGCATAGTTCTTCAATGTCAGATATTTAGTTATGACTTAATGATAAGGAAAGTTATACATAAGAAAAGTTTGGACAAAAATACCATTTCATTAACTTCATATACACAGTCAAGTGCAGATGAATAAGCAATTATCAACAGTACTGGCTTCTCCTCTATCAACGTGCTTGATCTAGAGCAAGCACAGCTATGCCCACAAAAACTACTACATCTGCCTGTTTGAGAATAATAATAAGTGATAAGAACACAGGGAAATAATTGGATATTAATTAAAAATGTTCTCAAATAGCTTTTGGACAAAACATATTGGACGAATGAATGTGTAGTCATACACAAATTTACCGATAAATAAAAAGAGAGCTAGGCAAGACGGAGACATAAAGAAATGTGTCATGGGTTATCTGTTAATACAATATGATATATATAGTAAAAGCCAACAACGACCAGTGGTTCGGTTGAATCCTAATTATGAGTTACCTTCCGGTGTTTAAATTTTTTGTTAAAATAATTTATTTAGCTGCCAAGGTAAGCAGAACTGCCTGGTAGTTAAATAGGCTGCAAAACAAATAGCCCAGGTTACAACTCATCCATTATTTACATGACCTTGGCAAGTTATTAACCTTTGAGGTCCCCAATCCTTTGCTGATAACATTGCAGTCACTTTCACAAGGTCATTGTAAAAATTAAATTAACTAATATGGAACTAAAGAGATGGCTCAGCACTTAAAGCACTGGCTGTCTAATCAAGACAACAAAGGTTGGGGTTCCCCAAATCCACATAAATGCTGGGTGGACATGGGGGCCCAGAAAACAGAGACTAAGGATTCTGGGAACAAGCTGACTAGCAAAACTAGCAATTATCAGTGAACTCTAGGTTTGACTGAGAGACCTTGCCTAAATGAATAAGGTGGAAAAATGATTGGGGAAGATGCCTGATTTCAATCTCAGGCTTCCAAAGCATATGC
The DNA here is from genome assembly GCA_030674055.1 of Rhabdomys pumilio. NCBI lineage: Eukaryota > Metazoa > Chordata > Mammalia > Rodentia > Muridae > Rhabdomys > Rhabdomys pumilio. The sequence continues at coordinate 113,863,646 of JANHMN010000001.1, forward strand.
ATGTACATGGAAACCCATATACATGTAAACATATACACAGGTACACCACACATACATGATGAAGAAAAAATAATTAGCTAGTATGTGAAATATATTACACAACCATTAACAATGCACTCAAAAAAGCACCAGCCACCAGCATCAGCAGTAACTGTAGTCCCTGGCACATGAGTACAGAAATGTCTGCAAGAACTGCTTTGTTTACCTCTCCTCCATGTTCCGAGGAGACTGGCTACCATGGTTGCTATTCCCGATGAAATTGCGGATCTCTGTAAAGTAAGCGTCTTCTTTGTCATCCAGAATTGCACCTGCGCTTTCTAGTTCTGAATGAGGCGAAGACGTTGCTGTACCTGAATGGGAGAGGTAGCCTTTGTGAGAAAATGGCTGCTAACCACTGCTAATAGCAACTTGTTTCGAACTTCATTCCTTATGAGCTGAGCAGTACCATGTCCTAAAATTTGCTCTTTTCAATTCGAGGGAGGACTAGCAACTGTAACTCTTATGCTCATAAGAGAGCCACTTGAGAGTGTTCTGAGACTCCAACACCAAGAATTATAAACTGCCAAGGCAGCCATTTCTCTTACTCTCTTGTTCTTATTTTTTGGAGCACTGGAGTGTTTTCATTTGTATAAGAAGATAGGATAAGATATTACAGAAATCTTATATACCGATTCTGTGGTCACATACCACACTCAGTATTGGTTGTAATCAGCAAGTCTGCTGTTGCTGTGCTTAAAGTGTGTGAGAAAGTGAAGGGCTGAAACCACTCCTCACATCTGATACTGTGTTTTGCTAAGAGAAGCTGAGGGTAGATTCAGAAACAGCCTAGAAGCTGGCACAGCACGAAGAAGCCCATAATGGATCTGCCTTTTAGAGGATGCTCTTCATCCTCCATGCAAATCTAAAGTCATCAGACCTGTGTCACAGAGCTGTCCTATGGGTTTACATAAACTCGCAACATTGTAAATACTTCGTGCATTACTGTGTCTTGTGCAAATGTGCTTTGTACTGCTTATGCATTCCTGCAATGCACCTACAATCTAATTGTTTATTATTACGATCCATATGACAATGGGAAGTTAGTACTTTCCCTCATCTTAAAGAAATTATTTGGTTAAAAAAATCAAAATCAAGCATTCAACAATTGGAAAGTTTTTTGGTTGGTTGGTTGGTTGGTTTTGTTTTGTTTTTTGTTTTGGTTTGGTTTTCAAAATTGGAGATCAAACTCAAGAGCCCAGCTCATACCAGGTAACTGCTCTACCACTGAGCCATTCCTGGGCCCCCTGAGCCATTCCTGGGCCCCCCCATTAATTACATTTTCTAATTTTCTACTTTTTCTGAAATCATGATTTCAGATAATATAGAATATTTGGTACATATAATATTCAGCCAATTTTTCTCATTTTATTAAACTTCTAGACCTACAGTCAAGCAGTTTAGAACTAGGATTAGGTTTCTGTCTTTGAGGGAGATAAATAGTATACCTTGTTACTATCATGATCATACACAATGTCGCTTACAGCTGAAAAGAATCAACACAATAACTTATTCAAGAAAAATGATTTGGCTCTATAAATCTGTTTCTTTTTCCTTCTCCGAATCCCCCTCTCCTGAACTCGGGATTCACTCACCATCCTTCCAACCTAGTTCCTTGACTCTTAAAGAACTGCAGGTTGTCTATGTACTTCTACACCAGCAGTCAAATGCTGGCTCCTGATTGCTTATCTGACTTCAAAAGCAAAGGTCTAGAGTCTCTTCTGTTAATCACTTTCAGTAAGTTTGACACCAAGGAAGGCTGGGGACAGCAGAGGAGTTGCTGGTTACTTAATGGGAGATAAGATTGCGGGACAGAAATGGAAGATATGCTTATTCTTTGCATTTCTCTGTGATTGTGTTCACCTCTGATCCCTAGTCTTATAAAAAAAAAATTATCTCAGAGACCATGATTTCTAGGTTAATATTCAGGGATTTTGCCACCCTTAGAATACATATTCTGTGAATAGATGGAAAGAGAATTCTTCACAATTTAGGAAATTCTGACTCATGTATCTGAGAAGACTCTAGGTCATGTCTGTCTTTGCTTGCGATTGCCAGTTGAGATAAACTCAGCTGGGTGAAAATAAAACCTAAAGAAGGCCACAGAGTTTCACAGTCGTGTTCATGAGTGGCTGCCTTCTTCATGTGCTTCAAAACCCCAAGGGAAATGAAGTATGAATTTCCAGAGGAATGTCAGATTTTAGTGTCAAAATGGAGTGGAAGACGAAATCGCACAATTCAAAACGTAAGTCATCTTTTCCTCACAGCAGCACTGAGGACCCACCAGACATGTTCCCGTTCTCGTGTTTCTTCAGGTGTCTGTCAAGATTGGTTTGTTGACCGAAACATCTGTCACATAAGTGACACTTGAATGGCTTCTCCTTGTTGTGGATGTTGCGCACATGTCGCTGCAGGTTGGAGGAAATGCTGAATGACCTGTCACAGTATTTGCATCTGGAAAGTAAATACAGACACAGTGTTGCAAACACAAGGCTTGCAGACAGGAAGGCCAAAGTAACACTTCGCATAGGAATAGCAATTTATACAGGAAGGCTGCAATTCCAGGAGACTTATATCCCAGCTTGTATTTAAGTGATAGCTCAAATCAACCTTGTGTTTCAAGAATTCTTAAGGACTAAAACAGATGCAGATACTCACAGTCAACCATTAGAAAGAGGTCAGGGACACTTAGAGAAGAGATGGAGGAAGGGTTGAAGGCCCTGAAGGGGATGGAAACCACACATGAAGATCAACAGAGTCAACTAACCTGGACCCCTGAGAGCTCTCAGAGTCTGAACCACCAAGCAAAGAACATACCACAGACTGGAATGAGGCCCTGGACATGCTTGTAGCAGACAGGCAGCTCTTTGTGGTTGCCCTGTCTGGCCTCAGTGGGAGAGGATGTACCTACTCTGGCAGACACTTGCTACACCAGGGTGAGAAGATATCCATTGGGGCCTTATCCTCTCAGAGGAGAAAGAGAGGGTGGAGGGAGGGACTCTGTGAGGGAGGGACGGGGTGGGGAGCAGCAGTAGCATTTAGGATGAAAATAAATAATAAATAATAAATAATAAACAATAAATAATAAATAATAAAAAGATGCATAAATTATCTAATGTTAGCCTTCATGACAACCAAAACAAACAAACAAACAAACAAACAAAACAACTTTGAAATCTGGTTTGAGGTAAAAGCCCAAAATACAAAGTCCATCCTGGGAACTGAATGTCATAGAACACAGTTACCACCTCAAGATTGGATTTCTTATTTTTCTCCATTTGTAAAATGGAAGAGGTAGATAAATCATTTGAGATTTCCAACCATGCAAATTCTAGTTTGTGTGTTTTAACCACATGTACAACAGCAATCTATCCAAGCTGAATATAACACTGCATTAAGTACAGAATGACCAGAGCGTGATAGCTACAGCCTGAAACAGCACTCAGCCACAATGAAGGTGCGTGCAGAAACCTTCCATTGAAGCAGGATTCCTGGGAGATGGAATACTCTGAAAAGGGAGGTTACCAAACATTGCCTATTGTTCTATAGCATAGAGGTCTGTTTTGCCAAATTGATCTTGTCACCTATAAAGTGGAAGTGACATTTATTAATAGAAACCAAGGGACTTAAGAAAACACAAATTTCCTGAGCTTCTTCCAAACATTAATTATCTCTAAATGAGCATAGACTTCCAATTTTTCCCTTCTCTCCTTTTAAGATTTACATGTTTCATTAAATGTAAGTATAGACAGTAGACACATGCCCATGACTAAAGGTGACCATGGAAGCTAGAGGCATCAAATCCCCCTGAAACAAAACTCCACGTATTGTGAACTGTTGTGTGGCTTCTGAGCCATCTCTGTACCCCCTTTTATTTCACTAACATGGTTTTAAACAATAACTTTGAAACAAGATAAATATGTTTACTTTGATGAAAAAATTAGTGTTCGGGCCAACATCATTACACTACTTATTCATCCTTAAAATTTTAAAAAGACAATCAAACTATAAAGTTGCTTAAGATAAATTCCACTCACTCTTGTGGAAATCCTAACTTAAATTCTAATACTGAGGTATTACACTTTAAATAATTACACTTACAAAATAATTACAAAGTAATATTAAATATAAATATTTAAATATAAAGTAATTTAAATAATTACAAAGTATTACACTTTAAATAATAACTGGCATTTTAAAACTAGCCATAATACTATTTTCACGGTACTGTAAGCAGTGACAATACCGTTACCTGAACCCTGTATATAGTTTGGCTAATTTTAGCATTTAACAAAACAGTTCTATCTATTGATAGCACTGGCCCTTTTCCTAGAATATTCTATCTGTTGAATCTCTAAATCTAAACATCTTTTCTTCTTCTGAGGTTTAAGATGTTTGTTTTTAAACCCCCTGTTGAGATCTATGGATGATGACTTAATTGTATGAAGAAAGCAGATATATTTGGATGCTTAACTCCTAGCAGAGACTCGAGGCTTGAATGACAGCAACTTTAGTGTTACGAGTTTTATAAACTAAAATGATCCTGACTGTTGAGAAGACAGAGAACTAAAGTAAAAAGGATTTTTAAAGGTAGCTAACATCTTCTAAACACATATATGCTATTAAAGATTATGCTAGATCCTGCAAACTGAAAACTAAGAAGCCTTATTTGATGAAGAAAACACATTCCTATGCTAGCAGATATATTCAAATTTTAGTATACATTCAAATATGCAGCAAACTAGTTCTTATTACACTGGGGCCTAGTGAATATTGACAATTACACTGTTTATCAAGATATTTTTAGAAAAACCATTGTCAAACCTGTAAGGTTGCTCTCCTGTGTGGGTTCTCAGGTGGCGAGTTAGGTTCGCAGACCTTGGGAAAATCTTGCCACAGTACCTGTGAAGGAGAGAGATTCACAGGAGCAGGTCAGCACAGTTGTTGGTTCCAGTGCAGCATATGCTTATTCTTGACTTAATTAATTCTGCATGCAACACATGTCTCTAACATTTACAATTTGCAACAAAGCCATTCTAAAGTTATAAAAATAACTCTATAAATAAAGGCTGCATTAGATCTGGTTGAATTTGTTCACACATAAGTGAGCGGTTTATGAAAAAAGACATTAGCCCCGATAAGCCCCATGAGTCTAGTTTATTAACTCCATATCTTTACACTAACAAAACTGGATCAGAGAAGAGGGAAAAAATGACAAGCGTTTGTGAATCTGGGTTGATGTAAACATATTTCACATGTTTCAACTCATTTTACAGTTCAGACACAGTGACATCTCCTAATACCAGGAGTGGTAACAGACCAGACAAGACACTAAGATTTCAACCATTAGGGTATTTCCACAGAAATTTCTTTTTGGAAATAAAGTGACAGTTTGTCCAAAGAGTATAAAAATCAATGTACTTGAATCAGATAGTACAAATTCCTGAAAATATGTTCAATTAGGAAACATGGTAGAAGCATAAAAGAAGCTTTGCACTTTCACCTATGAGTACCAAGAAATGTGCTAACCAGCTTTTCTCACTTATGGACTTTATTTGTCCTTTCTGAATATCTTTATTCAAAATTAGGCCCACAGCAATTAATAAATATGTGCATGATTCTAAATGAATGCAGTATTCTACATTTGCTTGAAAATAATTAACTGTGAAAGAAAATTCTTAACTATCCAAGTGAGACAAGAAAAAGGGACCTGGACCATTTCTGCGTCTCACCACCAAATGGTCAGTGTTAAAATTCTTATTTAATACTACTTTTTTGTTTTGTTTTTGTTTTTGTTTTTGTTTTTGTTTTTGTTTTTTGAGACAGGGCTTCTCTATATAGCCCTGGCTGTCCTGGAACTCACTCTGTAGACCAGGCTGGCCTCGAACTTAGAAATCCGCCTGCCTCTGCCTCCCAAGTGCTAAGATTAAAAGCATGCACCACCACTGCCCGGCAACACTAATTTTTTAAAACCACCATTTCTATATATCACTAAACAAAGAGCACTTTGAAGTAGCTGAGATCTATCATGGCTGCTTTCGGGCATCCAATTAATAATTTGTAAAACAGACAACAGGCTATTTTAAAACAAAGGGGAGATTTTCAGTGGAAGGCGTACTGGCTCCTCATACCTGCAGGTGTAGCGCTCCTTTCCCTTCCGCAGCAGGTTCTCGGGCAGCGTGTTAGGAGGAGCTCTGAAGCTGAACATAGAAGGTACTGACTGCAGGAGCTCGCTGGCCTCTGGTTTCAAGGCACTGAAGCTTTCTAGCTTTTCCGCCATGTTCTCAATAGCTGACATCTGAAAGGAACAGACGTAGACCGTGAAAGGTTTGAGTTCTTTGCTTCCGCAATGATCTCTTGCTAACCGAGAATATAATTCACAGGAAGACTTCAAATCTTCTGCATGCAACAGATTCTGAGAGAGACTGTGGGGTTTCAATGCTAAACAACGAGACAATTGATGGATTTGAAAAACTAAGCTAGGTGCACTTCTTCCACAGTGACCCGATTAGGCCACATCACAGTAATACGATTTGAGTAGTGGAATACCCCACAGAGATAATAAAACCAAATAAGACTTTATGTAATTGACAACACTACATTATCAATGAGAAACTGAAAATTTTAGCGAAAGGTACTACCCAGTACGCATAAGTAATTAAGAATATAAGAGCCATGGTGTCCCATGAGAAGAATTGACAGCAAGAAAGAACATAAAGTCTTCAAAGGGCACAACTTAAGCAAAATGTATGTCATCCAGAAAGAAAAGTACAATGTGTAAAAGTTATATTTTCTAATGCTGTGTTAAATTAGTATCTGGGCAATCCAAAAATTTTAGGGGGATCATATACACAAGGAATTTTGGTGAAATGATCATTTGTTCTGAACAGGTTTGGTTTAAATGAGTTTATGGTGTCTTCAGATAATTTCATGTGGAATGGATATCATTGTATAAGAGGGCAGTTCTTACTCCAGCACACACTCTCTTGCCAGACTCAAACAGATGTGCATGGTTTGCTTGTCATCCACCCACTGGTGAGTTTAAAGGACTCATGTTAAGAGGGCAGTATCTTCTTTTCAACTTAGTTTGGTTTTTATTGTCTATGATTACATGGATTCTCCGGTTTTTTTTCCTCAACGTACTTCAAATGTTGTTTTCTTGGTGCATCTATTTTATTGGGGAACTATGTCCTACAAAATTTTGAACAGACACAGCTAACATTCAGGCCATCTTATTAAATTAATTTGTTTCTCTGAGTGCTAAATTACCAAAGAAATAACAGCTAAAAGCACTTCGCATGCACTCTGCATGTGTCTCAAAGAACGTTGGTGGCAGACTCAAGGATCTAGAGAGCAACTGCAAATCTGAACAACTGGTCAATGAAAAGTATACATTTTTTTCCTAATGAGACATCAAGACAGAAATAGAGATATACTTTACAAGATCAAGTTAAAAAGAAAACCCAGTATGCCTTTTGCTCAAAAGAAAAAGTAACAAGGTGTGAATTTTTCTGAATGGACAGCTAGACAGAATACCATAAATTTCACAACCTAAAAGCAAAAATCCCAAATATGATTTTCTTGCCATGAGTGTGTTGGATGTTTAATTCTTCAAATGACTATTCACGTTCTAGTTAGCCCTCTCTTTCCTCTTTATCCTGGAACCAATCCTCTCATTTCATGCCTGGACTCCTAATGCTAGCTACAAATTGCAACGTACAGGGTACCACTTCCAATTTGCCAAGTGTCTTTCATCAAACACAGCACATAAAAAAAAAAATCTCAGAGGAAAGTCAAGATACATTTACTTGCTGGACGACAAATGTGAGCGCATTGGGAGGCAGTGAGGGCTCTAAGCTCAAGGGTTTGATTCATAATCACTCAGCAGCTAAAACATTCTCCACAGATGTAAGTGGACAGCACATTTGTCACTATGAAGGATTTCGACACATACTGATCACAGAGCAAAGATATGGAATGATGACGCTGGTCAGAGTGCTTGGCGGAGTCTGTCCCTGCCTAACACAGTTGTTACCCGCTTCCAGACAGTATTAACATGTTCGGTTTATTTATTAAAAATCAATGCAGAAATAGTTTATGATGCTATTTTATTTGCATTTATTCCTCCTAATTGTTCCTTGCAGAAAATCATTTTGATAATCTATCTACCATGGAATAAATTATCTGAGCGAAAAATAACCTCTGATCTGCAATCTGACAAGCAGTAAGAAGCAAGAGAAGGGTCACAGTGTTCTCACGCAGCATTCAGAGGGCAGAGCAGTGGGTGCATGGGTGGTAGTTATAAATATTTTATTTACATTTAACATTTGGGTAATGTTTCATCATCAAGTAATTTTAAATAATTTGAATGTCCGTCTTGCAGCGGCAATGGATCATGTTAGAAACGCTATTCCTCTTTTATGGAAAGCAGCCTACTCAGGACTGTTATTATTCTCAGCTTTCATCTCTAGCACACAGAAACTACAAGTCCTTTGAGTTATTTGAGAGCAATTGGCTGTTGAGAAATGTGTCTTGCTTTAGGAGCTGCTAACAGCTAGATCCTTTTGAAGAAAGATCAGTGTGCTTCCATCACCTCCAACAGTTTCAATGTGGGAAAAACATCAAGAAATAAGAAAATATATTACAGACTCAACAGCCACAGGATGACACCCTCAATGACACTAGAAAAAAAGAACATACATTACCCAATTGTTTCTTTTAAAAGCCACACCCAACTTTGACTTCTGGGGTCAAATAAAAAGAGGAGAAAATTGGGATGTAGAAGAGAAAAGCAGACTGCGGAAGCTGAGCAAAGGATACCTATACGCATTAAACACACATGGAAGCATATGCATGTGCATGTACAACACATGCTCACACATACATGCATACTCATATACATATGTGCACACACACATACACATGTTCACACACAGATGCATGCACAGACATATATGCATGTACACAAAAACACACTCTCACACAAACATACACATATGCAGAGTCACATAGACACAAACACACACATGCATGCACACAGACACACATACACACACACACACACAGAGAGAGAGAAAGAGAGAGAGAGAGAGAGAGACTGCTCAGCTAGCTAGACACTAAGCTTTCATTCCTCCATTCCTCCCTTCCTTTCCTCTTCATGAGATTTGCTCTCACGTCACTTGCTCTCAGTCGAAGTGACTAAACATCTCTGTTTGAACAGATAGAAGCAATTTACCCATCATGCAGTTGGTGCTTAGTCTAATCTAGCAAATCTGTGACCAGTGCTGTTCAGACCCATATCTTATTGGGTTATTTAATATATGAGTTAGAAAGCTTCAGCTTTCTCCTTCTACCTGCTCTGAATTGTGACATTCCTCCAGAGAAACATATCTTATCTATCTTATATAGAAATAGTACATTGCAATATTAATGTTAAAGTCTAACTTTATATGTTTGTATGTATGTATGTATGTATGTATGTATTTTTGGTTCTTCAAGACAAGATTTCTCTGTGTAGCTTTGGCTGCCCTGGAACTCGCTCTGTAGGCCAGGTCGTTCTTGAACTCATAGAACTCAGCCTGCTTCTGCCTTTCTAGTGCTGATATTAAAGGCATGAGCTACCACAGCCTAGCGACTTGGTATTTTTAAAAGTCAAGATAAAATGAGATTAATGTAGTAGAATATTAGTAGATATAATTTATATTATTTAATTAGGAAAAATCCAATGCAAAGAAAACTGAGACACAATTAATAAAAATTCAGGAAAACTAAAGGAAAGAAAGTACTCACTGTATGTTCTAGAAGTATATTATCATACGACCCATTAATATCTTCAACTAATCTAAGATCAGCAAATGAGAGATTTTTTCCAATGGAGTATTAATTTTATTTGCATATATGTAATAGTTGTTGATAGCATCTACAGCCTGATGTCTGGAGAAGGAAGTTATTTCTCTCCCTTCCAGTCCCCAAGAGGCTATTAACTTTATACTGACGCAAACTATTAGACACAATTCCCTAGCTCCCACACCAAACTGTATCTATGCCCCTAGTCAAACAGAGTTAAGTAATTAAAAAAAAAATCCACCAACATAGATGTAAGTGCTTAGCATAATATTTATTATCTGAGTGCCAATTACTGAAGTTCTGGAAAGTTTCTCATCAAAACTATTAAAGTGACAACCTGGGTATGGGAAATAATATATCTGTCCAAGTGTACAGTGAATTATGTGAAATAATGATTCCCAATTAGATTACATATGACTTTATCATAAAACAACTAACTATTCATAAATAACAGGATGTGAAAGTTTGTGGAGTCAGTAGATTTCTATATTTGTTTACTTGGTAATCTTGAGAACCCTCAAAACTGTGGACATTTGAGGAAGAAATAAATACTCGTATTTTATGTTTATCTCATTGTTGAATCAAGTTCAACAGTCACGATGACAAAAATCACTGGGTTTATTTGCCATTGAGAATTACAAGCCTGCGTCTTCAGTATTTATCACGAGTATCAATTTTACAACACATGTATATATCGCAGCCTTGAAAACTGACTCGTGTATTTCCAGACACTACAGGGTTAGCTCTGAGAGAAAGCTTAGCTGGTCAGTGTGTGTAAAGACAATGGTGGTGAGTATCATGAGCTTCAAGCAGGTAGCAACATGTCAACTGTCAAAGTCACGCTGTACCTTAGGAAGGATAAGAGAACTGACACATGAAACTCAGAACAGACCTGTGCTGGAGAAGAGAGAAGAGAAATGTAGAAAGTGCTGGCCAGAATATTCCAAAGAAAGCCCCACTGTTGTACAATTTAGCACAACTAAAGTAATGGCTTGCACGCTTTCTCTCCAGTGCCCCCACCCTCTCTCAAGCTCTCCTCTCGCTGCTAATAAATATTTTTATGTTTTTTAAATATATGAGATTAATCCTAAGATATTCAACTTAGTGAATTCACAATTCATCACATATTCCACAACAGAGAAAACGGCGAAACTCCTGGTAAAGAACAGCTAACATCAGATAAGAGAAATAACTAAGTGCTAACATATTCTATCTAATTAAGTTCAGATGGGAAAAAGTGTGACTCTAGAATACCCACACTACCCCAAGTTTGTCTGTATTTCTAAGAAGCAGGTCATTTTGAGTGACAACGTGAATATATAGACACTTTAAGGAAAATTTGAAATATGTGTTACCCATCCACCAAATTCTATTTCAGGGTGAAATATAAAATGAGGATTCTTCCTTCTATGCACAACCTTCTATATAAAAGAGACAAGCATACCCCTTGCCTCATAAACTGAAACCAGATTTACTTATACATCGTAGCGAAAGTTACAGAAACAAGATCTAATTCTGAAAAACCCATTCAGTACGTAGGTACAAAAGTTTAGTTTTATATTAGTCTCCAAACAGCAGGGGAAATTCCCACCTCAGGATAAATGAATTGGAACTCCAGAGTCAGCCTGTGTTTCTACACAAGTTCAGGTTTTACACTGCTTGAGGCTTTATCAAAAAATATCTGTAATATGTTGTCCCCAAATAATAATGGTTTTGACTTTATGATTCATTTTAAAACTCCCCATATAGAGTCTATAAAGGGACACGAATATCAACATATAATTATGTGGAGTGGGTGTGACTTTGCAAGTAAATTGTTGCATAAGTCATTATCAGCTTATTAAATAAATACCCCGTTCTATCAAAAATATTCTACTGTTGCATGAACAGGGAAAGCCTGTGCTTCATTCACCTCAATCATGTAACGGACAGCTCCAGATTCGTGTCTGCCCAGCATTTAGAATAAGCTCTATTCTCTTTAATGCTACATTACTTTAGTCAAAAATGTAAGGAACTTACCCATGTTCTCTGGTCAGGTAGTGGGAACTGGTAGCAAAATTGAAACAGAAACAGAAAATTACTTCTGTGTTGGATCTTTACTGCAGTCTTTCCTCTGAGAAATGAGCACTTAATTCTAATCTGGTAATTTTTACTTATCATGTAACTCTATCTTGAGTAAAAGTTCTAGAAATGGAAATCAAATCTATATAATCTATGTATAGCTCTGGTGAGTTTCCTCTACTTCCTAAAATTAATCATCAAACCAAGCTTCATTAGAAAAAAGAATGACCATCACTCTAAGAAAGCACCTACTGTGTACTACAGAATTCATAATTAGGCAGGAGGCCCTTTCTTTTTTATTACTCACTGCAAAGCTATGGTCCCAAATTTCCCAAATTCTGTTTTTATTTCGTTTAAGGCAATTTCCTGTCACAAACTAGCCTGTTGTATCTCTATCACAACAATAATAAGGAAAATGTGTTATTTACTAAAATAAAAATGATTATATAATAAAAGATAATTTTTTGTTGAAATTGTTGTTTGGAATTTTATCCTTGGTAGCAAGGGAAGCAAGGGACTTGGGTTATTGGTCCTCAGAATACAAGAATATTGAAGAAGGAATAAATATGTTATAGTTATTTGTGACAATTATGCTCTCAATATTCAGGGAAAGCCTCTATGGCTTAGATGCTCTACCAAAGGCTGAAGTTTATACCCTTGAAAATATCAGTTAGGAGAAACATTCCATGCTTTCATGAGCTTGGTGACAAATAAGAAATGTGCCAATAAGAAAGCAAAATAGAATATGAAAGGCAAAGGACATGTGCACTTCCAACAACCATGTGTAAGTGACAGCCTGGAATATATTAAGTCACCCTCAGCTCTTTGAAATGGAGTAGGCACATGGTCAGGGAATGTAAGCAAGTGAGCAAAAGAGAAAGGTTAGGCAAAGGGTTTTGATATAGATGAAAAACATCAAACCTATGAAAATAAAATGTGACAATAACCAAGAATAATATCAAAAGTACAGAGAAATCAAACCATGGACCATAGCCACTTTGACGAGAGTATAATCACCAATAGTTTTCACTTCATTCCCAATGATCTGTGATATGGATGGAAGATACCCTGATCAGAAACTAGAGAAGTGGACAGTCCTTGGTATCACTCAGTAAAACATTCACTCCACCTTATCTATTTGTAGCCATGCTTTCTTTTTCAAAATTAGAATTCAATCTAAAGAACCATGGATAATCTTTATCCAGGGAGAACATCTACAGTGCTTATTACTTCTGTTAGTCAACTAACTTCTTTATCTGACGAAGAGAAGCGAAAGGTGAAGACTATTCTAATGGCCTGATAGCACAAATTGCTTCTTCAAGTACTGAGTGGGAAGTTCAGACTCTAAGGACTCATCTCTTAATTTGGACGTGAGCATTTATGTTCTAAATACTTTGACGCAATTTAAAATATTTATAATGTTATAAGCAGTAAGATAGGCTAACAGTCTTTCAATAAAATTCAATAAATATGTATTGACTTACTCTCTTATTATTGGCTAAAGACTGAGTTGTGTTGAGGGATTGTGTTTAAAATAATGTGAAACTAGGCTTCTCCGTGCCATGTCATGAACCAGAGTTGATATATGTCTTTACAGTTTTCTAAAGCAACTGAGAATGGGATATCTTCTTTGTTGTGTGATAGCCTGAAATACAGACAGTGAATGTCAGCAACATGAGTTTCAATGAATTTTAAATGGGAAGAGTCTTTAAATGATCTTAGCATTTATTTAGCTGTTAAATCATGGAAAGGCCTGATAGCAGGAGCTAACCTTCTGTGTTGACTTATAGCATCTACATAGTAAGGTCATATCAAGGGCACACTAACCACCTTTCTAAACAGCCCCAGGAATATGAGGAAACCATGGTTTGGAAAGTAGCTGAGGACATGAAAAGCTTACTACAGTGACTTTATCTTCACCATGGAAGACCTGTGCATCTAATCCTAAGGGTCTTGATTAGGTCCTTTCAGGGACCAGGCACAGTGTCAAATACACCCTCTTGGTAAACCTTGCAATTTATGGTTACCTGTAAAGACATGTGTTCTCCTCTTATACATAGAGAGATAGACAATCTTCCTCAAAACCAAAGCACTTTTGCTAATTATAAATAATAATAAAAAAAAAAAACCTTTGTACCACAGTTATTCCTAATCCCAAACCCTTAGTTTTATTAGTTGAAGCTAGAATGGAATTAATACAAAACAAAAACAAACAAACAAATGAACAAAATGCTTAACATTGGGACTTAAGCAAAGTTTTCTGAAAGAAAAGATCTCTCCAATGACAGTAAGCTTGAAGTAAGAGCTGAGCTTCTCCCAAGTGTATCCCAGGAATTTACCTACTAACTATTACTCATTAAAACTGCAGGAATGGTACTTTAAACAGTGTTCCACTGTAGCTTAGAAATAGTTTGTGAATTAAGCACCTTAAATATCTACCTCTTCTCTTCTTCCGAAGTCCCTGGTGGTAGTCCCCACTGCCCACTGCATATGATATTGGCATTATACAGAGACTGACTCCAGAATGACAGGAGTCCACTCTGATTTATAGGATCTGGGACATACTCACTAAGTACTGCAAATTAATTTTTGTTGTCATTCCTGGGTCCTAACAACAACACGTAGCAACAGGCAGTCTACACACCAAAATGTGACACTGTAGGTGGGAGGGAAATACACTTCTGTGTTCTCACAGCATGCCTGAGAGGGTCTAAGGAGGGAGCATCACTGTGATGTGAGCAATGGGCACATCCCTTATCTGTCATACCTTTTTTTGCTCTTACCTTTGAGAATATTAAAATATAACATATTCCTTCATATTCTCTTTTTAAATATACATAAGTTCTATATTTATAACAGTCCTATAGACATGTAATTATTGGCAAATGAACTTAACCATTTTATTAAGTGGCACAATTACTAAGGCTGGCCATTGATTTTTAGAGGCCATGGGCACCTAGAAATCAGAACGTTCAGAAAGTTTGCATAGATAAGAAAACTAACAGCCAGAAAGAAGACTCTAATCCCCATTCCTGTTTTCTTTAGTCTATCATGCCCTGGAACACTCAGCCTTTTAGTACTTAATTGCTAGACTTTTTATATAATAAAAATAGGCAAGCAATCTGATCACTATTCCTACATGCATATAATTATATAGACTCGTGTGTGCTTTTGTTTATAATTAGAAAAGAAAATATCAAGAGAGTTGTATTTTTATGTAATATCTGAAACATTTGGCATTTTGTATTCAGGCTTATTAGCCTGTGAACCCTTGCAAGTGTTATTAGGTTATTTGATATTATAAATATCAAATATTTACTGATAAACATTCACTGCTTCAGCACTTGGCTCTTTCCATGAATGGGGTCATGTAAACAGTGTCAGTCCTTAACCCTCCTATATAAAATCCATGGTGGAATGTTTCTGGAATGTTTGATACCTAAGCATATATTTTCTCAATTTAGATTAGAGTGAGAATTTTGAAACAAAAATAAGTTTTTATATATATACCTAAAACAGATGTTTGGATTTCTGTTCTCCCATGCTTGTTTTGGTATTAAGGAAGACAATTGAAAAAGTAGAAACACAAAAGAAAAGGTAAGATTCCTATCCCAAGACAAATTAGTGCATTTGCTACATAAATGGAAGAGATTTTCACCAGTTTATTTAGAGGACTGTCAAGTATGGCTTGGATACACTACAAAAGAACAAATTCACGTACTAAATTGTCAGGTACTTTCTCAAAATCTTTGGTGTCTTTAAAATGATCAGAGCTTGCATCATTTAGACACAAAGCATAGCAAAATGAAATGTGAGTTTAAAAAGCAGATTCCAGACACTATGTTTGCACTTTCGATATGACTCTCTAGCTGTGGATTAATATGTAAACCAGTCTTCAAATAAGAAAATTAAATGGGTGGCAACCCAGAGATGAAGCACCAGATAGTGCTGTTCAGTGCGCCCCTTTGCAAAGAGAAACTGTATGTCTTTTGATAAATGGGCCTGGCTCCATTCAGTAAATAGCTCTGTGTATTGTGGTGAATTCTTGCGCAATTACAGCCCTTCGCTGGAATGCCCAGTGGTGTCTAGATAAATTCCTTCACCCTCTATGGTAATAACTTGTCAGGTAGACTCATTTCCTGTTTTTATCTGAGCACTGAAAGGACAGGAGTGACCTTCATGAGGTTGGGACGAGTCACAGTGTGATCCATATCTTTGTATCAGGAAACTTTAAACACAAAAGACAACTTCAATATTTATTTCCTTAGCTGAGTCTGATTCGCTCCAACACGCACTTTAGCTCAATGAACAGTTAAGGCACATAATAATTTAATACCCAAACTATCTTATTTTTACATATATACTAATGACTTTTTTCTTTTAAAAAGCTTGGGTTTTAGTCCTGCTAGAATTTCCTGTGTTCGTCCACGGCAGCGTCATAGGAAATCCTAGTGCTCTTAAGGTTTCTTTCAATCCTTTGCACCTGTTTCTTGGGATCAACAAGTTAGTTTACAAGCTTGAAATCTCAAATCCAAAATACTTACTTGTGGGTGAAACAAGAATCCTGGAGAAGGTCTCAAGTATTTTTCTTTCAAAGCTTCAAGTGGGTCAGTTAGCTTTCTTTTCTCTACTCTGAAAGGTTAAAATCAGATTTGGGAGAGTCAGTCTTGTATCTGAATCTCAAGACAGCTGCTGTCACTCAATACAGCAAAGCCAATGGACATTTTCATTGGAACGCACTTATAAGAAGACCTCTCCTGGGAAAGGATACATTGGGCACTTCTATGTCCTCAAAGGGAGAAAGTCCACTTGATAATGGAAAACTCTTACTGGACGGCTAGGGCAGAAAGGGGGTTTAAAAGCTGCCATGACTGAGTTACAGGAATCTGTACAGCTCTGGGACTCTTCTGATTCAGATGGAGCAAAACAGTAGATGATTTTGAAATGGTTGATGAAAACTGGGATGATTTAATTTAATCCATTTTCTAACAAAAACTACATCCTCCTAAATACCTACTCTAGTTATTGTAAATCTGCCTATTGGGTGCAAAGGAACTTCCATGTTAGCTAGGCACTGTTGCAGATGTTCCAGATGGGCTCCAGTATACACATTTATATGCAACATATGTGTGAGATAGGTATAGAAATGTTCAAATATTCTTTATCGCTCTTTCAAGGGAAGGTAGGAAGTAAGTTTGAAAAAACGAGATAAACTTTAAACATGCTGTGTATCCCATGTGCACCCCATCTGCAGTTAGGCACACAGAGAAGTGAAGTAAGACAGACTCATTCTTTACCAACTCTTGGTGATTACCTTCTAAGAAAATTTAAGTAAGTACACATTTAAGCTATAATTGAAAGCCAGACTTAGGGAACACCTGGGGAATGAAAGAAAGGGGTAGGAGCTAAAGGTAATCGTTGGCTGCATGGGGAGTTGGAGGCCTGTGTCAAGAACAAATTTTGATAATGCTTTTGAAACATAGTATCTGTGAACTCACGAATTTTATTTATCCTGTATTTTACATGTATTATTTTTCTTACTGAAGTAGGCAATAAGAGGCCTATTTCAGCATGAAAACTCTGGAGGCTGCAAGGCTAAGCTGCACCCCGAGGCTGGCACTAAAACTAGGCTTTGGGGTTTTTCATAAGACTTTGCCTTTCATCAAATGAAAGATCTGGAGCCATAAAACTGAAATCAGCAGACATGGGCTGAGGAAGGCCAGAGGTGATGAAGACGACACAATGGGTATTCTTTTGGCATTGAAACATGACATTGGTAGCACAAGAACATTTTAGATTGTCTCCTTTTTCCCTAGATATAGTCTTGTTAGATAGCCTCAGGATAGCCTCAAACTTGTGATGCTCCTGCCTCAGCCTCCTGAATGTAAGGATTACAGGCCCATGTTACCACATCCTTTGTACTGGGCTCTTCTGTTTCTCTTGTTGAAATGGGGATAGCTTTTTGTATACTAGCAAACTTTAGAAGACACTGACAAGAACTTTTGGTTCTAGCACGGATTAAACTAGAGGCTACCCATCAGTATTACTGAATGAAAGAGCAACACCCAGTCCTTTCACTAAGCAACACTAGGCACACTAGGAAAACGATCCCATCTTAAATAAAAAGTTCAATAAAAAGTCCACATGTTCCACAAAGTCTTGAGACTTTAAATTTAAATTGAAAATTCCTATAATCTGTAAAAGGCATAGTAAATATGATGGTTAAAGAAAATTAAAATTAAAAAACCAAATCATTTTTGGTGGTGACTGTTACAGTATAGTATGTAAAACACATTCTACTAAATATACATGATTTACCTATAGAATGCTTACACATACGAAAGGAAACTAGGTAATGATAAAATTAAATAGACTTATTTTAAGCAATGGACCCATTCTAAATAAAAAGTCATTGTGTGATTAGTATTTCACATACTTGGGGTTCTAAGATATTTATTTAGAAAGAGAATGCATGTAGTATATATACCAATATATACCAGTGGGTTAGCAAAGAGAAGACTGGCTGTTCTAGGTCTTGTGTCATTCTAAATAAGCAACTTATTTATATGACCACGCATACCTGTGCTAACCCTGCAGGCGCCTTTGCTTTAAAGATGACTGTCATATTTTCCACTCCCCGACAATGTTTAAAAATAAGTGTATTGTTGAAATAATAATAAAAAAAAATCCTGTGGGCCTATTCCAAAACCTCAATTTCAGAGACGTCCAAAAATAAGTCCAAACTTAATCTGTCAATTTCTGAACTTAAAAATATGATTTCGTGGGATTAAACCTCATCCCGTTTAATAATAATAATAATAATAATAATAATAATAATAGGAGGAGGGGGAGGAGGGGAGGAGGAGGAGGAAGAGGAGGAGGAAGAGGAGGAGGAAGTGGCGATCTGGGCATTCACAGGGAGTCTGGGGTGACATAGCATATAACCTATGTTTCATATGTCCGTCCCGTCCACCGTCTCTTCCCATCATCCTTACCTATAAATGGGATCCATGAAGAAGGGTGTGGGTCTGGCATGCTGCAAGGAGCCATCGGAAGATGGCCTTGTTTCCATGTTGTTTCCTTTCTTTTCCCCAAATACATGGTTTTTTCGAGGCTCAGTCAACTTCGCCCCACTGGCTCTACTCCTACCACCCATACTTAGATCCAGGGGCTGGTCTTGGCTTGTGGCAGGTGTTGCTGGAGGCTTTGAGGGGCCTGAAGTCAAGGGCTTCTCGTCCTTTCTCTTAGTGGTGAGGTCAAAAGGGGACTCAGAGCTTCCCTTCTGCGGTTTCTTAACTTCATTTGGTGATTGGGGCTCCATTTTCAAAGGTAACGACCTCAAGTCTCTATCAGGAAATGGGTACATTGATTGAGAGAATGCTGGAAAAAACGGGAGGGGAAACATGGAAGGGTAAGGTAACGCTCCAACTTTTTTGTCTTGCAGCCCCACCAGTCCTGTGGAACCAAAGTATTTTTCAGCAATAGACGCAATAGCCTTTATAGAATCATTCACAGCTCCTGACACCGCAGTTTGCTCCTCTACAGATGCTGAGAAAACGGAATGATTGTTGTATTCTTTCTTATTATTTATTGAAGCCAGATTCTGCAGAGGGCTTACTTTGTCTTTGAACATTTTACCATTTTCTTTACATTTCTCTTTATCACTTTCAAGGTCACTTTCCAGATCAGAGCCCGAGGTTGTTTCCAGGTCACTGCCACTTGGTGTACTGACATCATCAAGGTCACTACTCTCTGACTGGTCACTGATTTTCTCAAGGGGCCTCTCTTCAGAGGACCTCTCGGGTAGCAGTTCCACTGGCTTATTGTCCCCTACAGGTGGGTGTTTAGATAGTGCCTTCAAAATATCCTGTGTAGCTGGCAGTATCTGAGGATGTGTCAAGAGGGGACTTTGACATTTGTTTGACTGTTCGGTACTTGATAGTCCTTTGACAGGAGGACTAGCAGATATCAAAGGAGGCCTGTGGTATAAGCCCGAAGGAAACAGACCAGGAAAGCTAAAGGAAAATCCAGGAGCTGTTGGAAAGGTAAGACCAGCAGGATGCCTATTGGTGCCAAAATAGTCAGCCAGGCCCGGGTTGGCATGACTCATATTAACCATGGACGTTTTATCCATAGCTGGGGTTCCAGGAAGTGAAATGCCTTGGCCAAAAAATCCACCTGCCGCAAAATGGTTCTTGCCCTCACAAAACCTCCTGTGTTTATTTAAGGAAGACGTAGTGCTGAACATTTGTCCACAGTCTTTGCACTTGATTTGGGTTCTGCAATCAGCATGCATGCGCTTATGACGACAAAGGTTTGAAAACTGAGTATAGGATTTATGGCAGACCTCACCTGTGTGCAAACAACAAAAAAGAGTCTCAGGCTTTATGACAATTGCTTCTGGATTCAGCAAGTATCACAAGTGGTTTACCCAGAATAGTTTCAATTAGGAAGCCAGGAATACAAGTTGGGAGTCAGCAGTCTGGATGCTCGGAACACAGAAAACGCCATTTTTCTAGATTCCAAAGCAAGGCATCCAGCCTGACAAATGTCTATGAGGTAGCATAATATTTCACACAGAAAATGTAAATATTCCCCACCCATCCCCCCTGCACAATATTTTTCATAATAGTTGTGGGTTTAAATATTTATGGAAAAAACACAGCCCAGAATGCATTGCTTCCCCCACCTGGTTCCTAAAACTAGCAGAGTCTGAGAAATTAAAGATATGTTTAGCACAAACTCTTCAGAGCATTTAAAACATTCTGTATTGGATGCACCAAGACAGGATAAACAGCCTTCCCCGCATGTGCAATCTTCCCCTTTCTCCCCTCTCCCCGTGGGGAAGGGCTGGAGCCGCTCTCCCACTATTTCGTTAGAATTGTATCATGGGCTCTCATCGTTCACACATCAAAGCCACACAACAATGCGTATTGTGTATTGGGAGACCCTTTTAACAATCATTTTCATGATTTGAGAAAGACTGACATAATTTACAATGGCTCTATTTTAAGCCCGCGGAGGAAACTACATTGAATGTGGCCCATCCTGCATTGCTGGTTCCCATGAACTATGAGCACGTCCTCTGACTTCCTCTCACACCAATGGCTGTGGTAACCTTCCTGCAGATGAAACCCCCAGCCTTGGGAAACAAGCTCACTCGCTACTGTATCTTCCGCAGTTATCTCGGGGCTTGACTTCTGTGTGGGTCGGCTGAGTATGGGAAGCCGAGGAGAGGCTGGGACAACTCTGATCCTGAAAGAACCTGGCAGCCAGTGTGGTCCTGAGCTACCCTCTTTAACTAAGAATTTGTCAATAAAGTAGCACCACCCCCATTCTCACACATATGCCAAGACTTCTAAGTACATTTTAAGGCCAAACTTTGTAACCCTTCACCCTTTCCAGCAAGACTTCACTCAGTGTGAGTCTTACAGGATTATAAGATCAAATTGCTAAGTATCATTACTTAAAACTTTTCTGGGGATGAGTTACTTTATGTGTGAGCTTACTTTAATGCTTCCCTGCATGTTTTATACGTATGGAATTATAATATCTTTTGCTGGTAATTGTTGAAACAAATTGACTTCAAGAAAATAAACATAAAATTTGACAGTTACTGATTCCCAGTCATCACTGACTGTAGGTGTGGAATGCTGGAGTGAAAAACTTGAATCAAAACATTGAAAACGTTTAAGACAATTCATTCAAAGACAATTTTATAGAACCCAGTCAAGCAAAACTCACCGGAAATTTGTCCATCCCCCCCCCCCAAACAGGATGTGTTAAGCAATTGCTTTTTTTTTTTTCTGATAAAGACTAGACAGTATTTCTGCACATTAGTGTGCCTGTGAATGTGAACAGAATCTTTGCCACACTGCAGGGACTGTCACAAGGATTTTAGTAGGAAGAGAAGATTTTGTTTTGTTTTGTTTCTTTTTTTTTTTTTTTCAGATTTCTACCAGAGTACACATCCTTCAGTCTGTTCTGACAGCATCCAAACAGGATCTATCTATATGTGTTTATTTATATTACATATATTACATGATGCACTAAAGAAAATCACATTGGAGGTGGGTAACAGATTTTTCACGTGATTGTATTATATTGACTCATTTATGGGTAATTCCAAGGAACTATCAAGTCACTTATTAAAAAAAATTATTAAAAAAAACACTTTTTTTTGAAAAAAATCTATCTTTTGGAAGTAGAAGTACTATGAGAAAATGTCTTAATGGGTGGTCAACCAACTGTAATGCAGGAGTTGCAATGTTCTGGAAAAAGTTGCTCTTCCCTCTTCTTTCATGTAGCAGAAAATCCACAGGGCGTATGTCAGAATAGCAGAGGATGTTCTTGACTTGTCTGGCTGCACCTTTTGTTACAGGATAAGAAGAGTCTGGGTCTGGTCTCAAAAACATCGAATCTGGGAAGTTTCCTTAGTCAGGAGCTTAGTTTACCACCCTTGAAGGCTTGATCTAAGACATCAGCAACCAGGCTCTAGGTCAATGGTTCAATTGATGTTGAAATCTATGCTCCAGTGTAATTTTCTCAGTAACAAGGAATTAGCCTGCAGTTAACATTGCATCTTTCTCCCTCGTAAACAAGCTAAGAAGTATTTTGAATATTTTCTGTCTATTAGAGCATGTGGTTTCGATTTGGGAAGGCTGGAGATTGCTGTAAAGGAGATGAGTAATTACCTTAGCGTTAGGGACCCTGCGCTCACTGTAATAAGAGACAGTTGTCATAAACACACCAGCGGGGACAAATCATGGTGTGTGGCCTTTGAGAGAGAAACAGATAGCAGCCATAGGTGAACCTCCACCCTATTGGGCTCATGGCAACTCCTATCCTTAAACCCCTTTGTTCTGAAATTGCACAGCTATTATTTGTAATTACACCATGGTTCACTGTCAGATTTGATATTTGAAGAAAGTCATCTGCTATTTAAATTTACCAATAATGGCTGATAATGCATTCAAGGGAAATATCTGACGCAGGCCAAATAAGAAAGGACAATTCTGATCCTTAAGTGGAACTGTTTCCTTTACCAGGGTTCATGTGTTAGAATGTGCAGATGTAAGAGTTAAGCGATGGAGCCTATGCTTTCCCATTTTAACAATAGATAAAGTATAAAATAGATGATCAGAGTTCCTTCTGATCTATTCTGTTCTTCTCATCAAAGCATAAATCTTGCCAGCATTTATTTCTGATGATCCTGAAATAAGCTAATATAGAAAGCTCAGAGCACTTCCAAGCAGGCTTGCAGAGAAATGTGGCCTAGAGTCATGAAGTCATGAATGCTCTCTTTTCTCTTTCTTTTCTTTCTTCCTTTCTTCCTTCCTTCCTTTCTTTCTTTCTCTCTTTCTTTCTTCTTCTTTTTTCTCTCTCATTTTTTCTTTTTCTTTTTTCTTTTTGCTTTTTCTTTCTTTTTTAAGACAAAAATCTAAAACTCCTATTATATACTTAATTTCCCCCGGTTTCAATAGTGTTTCCCCAAGGGGATCAGGGCACCCTTTGTTTATCTGCTGGTTGTCTTCACTCCACCCAGGGAACAGACATCTATGCAAAATAGACTCTCTTGTACCCTGGAGAGGAAAGACAACTACTTCTGGCTCTTGGAAGCACAAAGGAAGGCTGTGTCAAAGCAAAGAACAGTATAGTTAGTCTCTGGCAGCTCCACATTGGCACTGAAGAGTAGATGGCTTGCCAACAGGTCCTGTAGTAGCACAGTACCTCAGATACTGACTGTAACCCATCAGTGCTTGTCTGAATAAATAAATAAACAAACAAACCAAAGAGGGGGGGAAACTGGTTTACATGGAGTTTCCAGATCAGAAATTCAGAGGTATTGCCAGGTACTGGTCACAAGTCAAACAATCCCACCCATATCTGAATCCAAAATCAGTTTAGAATTTGGTAGCACAGCTCACTTTGTCCGTGTCTTTATACATCCAGCATAGCTCTGGAGCAAATGGATCCAGAGCCATTGCCTAGATGAAGTGAGAACAAACAGGTTACCTTCTGAATTACTGCAGCACAACCCAAAACAGACCCACACGGGTGAACAAAAGATGGTGAGCTGAGTTCTTCTTGCCTTGAAGTATGTTATTAAAGTGCTGGATCCAGGAGTGTGTCAAGTAGGGGGGCAAAGGGTTGTCCCCTGAAAGCATGAAGCTTGTAAATCTGCTTGAGTGCAGTGGGTGGGAGAGGGAGCCTGTCCAGCATCAAAGGGAAAATACTTTGCTTTTTCAAGCGGCCCAAACTACAGACCTGCAATGTAAACAGTATACAGCAAAGGAGGAAAGAACATCTTACCCCCTCCACACATACACTGCAATATCTTACCCCCTCCACA
>JANHMN010000001.1:113887950-113900222 GCA_030674055.1 Rhabdomys pumilio
CCCCCTCCACACATACACTGCAATATCTTACCCCCTCCACACATACACTATAATCCACAAACAGCAACATAAACCCTTCTTGCCAGGCGGGGCTCTTCCAGCTCCTAGTGATCCAGAACAGGTTTTTAATCAGTTCATCTTAATTATTGATATCTGTAATTGTCTGTTTTATAAAGCCATGAACATTTACAGTGTGAGACAAATCTGGTTTTCTTGATTAAATCCTGAAACCTAGGGAGACTTCTCTTTCATTATTCAACAACTCTATTCTTCACCTGATACTGATTTCACCTAAAAGAAAACACCCCAAGGACTATAGACAAAATGCCACAGATCTAAGAAATATTTTATCTTAAAACATAAAATAGCCCTTCTATTTTAGACCATAAAATACTAAGGGGACAACTCCTCCCACCCACAATGGCCACGTGTGGCCATGCTATTGAGCAGAGAGCCTATCGAGGGAGACATAGACTCAGGAAGAAGGGCTGGGGTGTTTAAAAACTTACAGATAAAGGGCTTCACACTGCTGTGGATGTGCTTGTGTTGTTTGAGGCCTGACGAAGTGGCAAATGTTTTACCACACTCCGGGCAAGCATGAGCCCGGGCACCAACATGCTGAGATCGAATATGCCGCTGCAGGTTGCTAGGGTCCGTGAAAACCTGCTAGGAAATGAGTACTGATTAATCCAGAAACTTCACTTATAGATACAAGAAAGACCAGTGATGGCTGAAGGAAGAATTTATTTTTTAGTGTTTATCAAAGACTATAGAAAAGCTGTATTTCCAAAGTACAAGAAACTCCTTCAAGGAAGAAACTGAAAAAATGATTCATTTTTCTGCATTCATTCTGGGGTATCCATTAGTGTCCATTATCAGACTACGCAATGAATGGCACTGTCAGACCATAGTCAAGGCCTTTGTAGAAACTGGGGCCAAAGACTAAATTCAGTCCTAGCTATCATTAAAAGTACCCTTTAAAATAAATACATATTACACACAGGATTTGGAAGATTTTGATGAAAGCACCTCAAATCAATTTAGATAATTTTCCTCAGAGGTTAAACTCAAATACAGTGTTTCCTCTGTGTGTTTCCAGCAACCTGGAACTTTTCCTTTGAACATTTCATTAAATAAAACTATGAGAGACTCAGTCACATATCCAGGAATAAAATATCCTTCAAGGCTCTGTCAAGTGTCCCAATTCCCATTGCTATGAGAAAAGCTGTAGAAATAGAAAGTAACCATGCCCAGACTTCATTGTGTTCACTGTAGAAAAAAAGAAAAAAGAAGGAAAGAAAGAATGAGAGAAAGAAAGAAAAAAGAAAGAAAGAAACCCAAACAAAAACAAATCAAAACCATGCAAGTTGTAAATGACCATTGCTGTATCCCACTCTGCAGCCCAAATGGAGAGCTGTTATTTCATCTGAGTGTTGTACTTCACTGGCCACTAAGACAAACGCCCTGTGCTGTTCAGTGTGTACCAAGTTATGATTTACAAGAAGGATTAGGTGAAAAAGTTGGAGTCTCCCATTCTTCGTGAATAAGTCTTTAGAAGCTTTAAGTGACTTTCCTCACAAATTGCTATTCAAAGAAATAAGTAATGCATGTTGGATACAATTTTCATTCCCCACAAGGCTATAAAACAACCCCACACTTGTAAGTCAGTAGCGGAACTGGGATTTTACCAAGGATGTCTGACACCTAGTTCTGTAACTCACCATTAAGCCTCACTTCCTCCCTTCCAGAAATAAAAGAATACTCACTAAGTGTTTCTATGCCCTGTGCTAATACCTTCCAGCATGTAACACTCAGCCTGCTTTTCTGAGGTATTTATGGTTCCCTCTTTCAAGGCTTGTCTTATATAGTACAGCAAGCAATGGGTTAAGAGACAGAGAAGGGTAGAGAGAGATGAGTAGCCTACAAATTCACTGTACCTTGGCACAGTTTTCACACTCATAGTGCTTCCCACTGTCATGTGACATCTGGTGGCGAATTAAATTGGACTTCCAGTTAAATGCCTTGGGACACTGATCACACTTGTATTCCCTCTCCTCAGTATGTGACAACATGTGCTTCTCCAAGCTGTCAAGAGAACAATTGATTTAATAAGACAGGGTGATAAGGAATACAGTCATAAACAGAATACCATTGAATTACTAATCCAACTGGCAAGGAAAGAGTTGAGAGAGAAAGAAGCTGAATGGGAAGGAAGAAAGAGAAGAAATGATATTTGATGGATACAAGTACATGCTATGTTTGCTAAACTGTGACCCACTATTACAGAGATATAGCCTTGTTTGGAATAAATCCGACACAGCTATTGAAGATTATCTGGTAACTCAAAACTATAAGAGAGAGTTGTCTATGAAGATTTATGATATAATCTTAATATCAACATTGATTGCTGCTATTTACTTTATTCAAATATAAAACATGTTAACAAAATGCTTAAGGATAGGTAGACATTCTCTCTAATGTGTGTAACGTCTAGATACAGTAGTATTTGTATTTCTAGTCATAGAGAGAAGAGAACTGAAAGTAACTTCCTATTATGACTCTGATATAAGTGGGTCGATGTATGGATAAATACATGGGGATACATGTGTACAAATATCAGATGCTGACAATGATGATGAAGGCAGTGATCACAATGATGATAATGATAAAGAAGATAAGTAGAAGATGATAGATAGATAGATAGATAGATAGATAGATAGATAGATAGATAAAAGATAACTCACAAACTCTAAAGAATAACATACATAATTTAAATCAACATAGCAACATAGCATTAAGATTCCTAATGGGAGAAAAACATGATTAAAAGTTCCTCCTAAGATAGTTTATCTATGTTTAAAAGTTTAGAATGTTTTGAGGTTTGTTTTTTTTTTTTTTTTGAGAATTTGGCTTTCTTTTCTACATTGGTTCATATGTCTTCTGCACTAATACAATGGAAGGAAAATATAGACAATGTTTTCTGCTGCAGTTGGAAGCTATCTGCAGCATTTTCATTCACTGACCACACTGTCTTTGGCACACTGGTATACTGCACTCACCTACTGAAGCCAGAGGCCCTAAGAGCCTTTGTCCCTTTCAAATCTGATAAAGCACACAGGCTAGGTTCTGAACACTTTGTTATTGCTGAGAGCAAGAAAGGGGCACATGATCTCAAAAGAAATTAGGATGCCAGTTTGAAGTATGTTCATTGTCCAAAGATAATCCACATTAAACACCAATAACAATGACAAAATTCTTTAACAAAAAGAGTATTTTAAAAATGTCAAACAAAACCTTATAGGATGTTTATTGTGGAACCAGAACATAAGGGGAAAATGCATAAACATGTCATGCTTTCCCTGTGATGTAAATTCTATTTTAGGGAGATGAAATAAACAGTGAGGAATAGTTTTTTCTAGATGAAATTAATTCATCCTTATAATAACTTATGAAAGGATGATAAAACCAGAATTCTTCATGCTCCCTGAATGAGTTAATGAATTTGGGTGATCTATTGTATAGTTCCTGATATAAATAAATGATAATATCCATTTGCTTAAACCATTGAATCTAAAGCCCAGTTAAGGCTTAAGATGTAACAGTGCCTTTATGGATCAAAGAAGAAAAGAAGAAAGGTGTTAGACACCACCAAGGACATATAAATAGAATTTGAAAGGAATAGAAGTATTGAGAGCAATAACTAGAGAGATAGATAGCCAGAGAGGAAGGATTTGACAAGAGGAACACTTACTAGATTAAAGCAGACATAATTCTGACAATCAAATGTCATACATGGACCTTCTGTTTATGATAATCCTAAAAGTCCTAACTATTAGTATTTAAACTCTGACCCTATAATGCTAGTCTTGTGGTTTTTTAAAGGGCTCTACCAAAATAACATATTAAAACCATTTACTTTCTACAGACACATCAAGACTTAGATAGCACAAATTAAAAACAAGCAAACAAACAAAACCCCATCAAATAATGTCCAAGACTTTTTTCCAATACTTCAAAATAGCTAGAATTAAGACAAAATGTGCCTTGTGTGGTAACTGAGGATACTAAGCATAATGCCTTTGTAGTAACTAAGGATGCTGAGTGTGTAGGGTTGTCTCTAAATTCATCATTCTCTCTGATGTGTGCCTATCTGAAGTATTCCAAAATTAAAAGCTATTAAAACTGCCAAGTGTGTGTGTTTTGTCTTCTGTCTCCTTTTTCTGTGAGATCAATACTCTGTATTTGAATATCAATGAAGACCAGCACTGAGGATACATTCCTCAGCAGTATGGGTGGAATTGGTAAGTGAGCAAAACATTGCTTTCATATCTTGATAAATTAAAAATACCTTTCCCACACTTATTTTTTCTATGATTTCCTTCCTATGCATATCGGCATCTGAACTTATAGAGTTGGGGAGGCATGAGTTGCCAATGCCACTGTTTGACCATAAGTGCTGCAACCTTCCTAACGACACAGTACTAGAACAGAACCGGAGAGTGGCATTAAAAGAAAGACCTTATCTTTATAACACATAGCTCTCTGTTGGTTAAAGAAATTGAGAGAGATATCAGTAACTGCAGCAAGCATGGTCGAGTCAGGAACATCCCTGGAAACCTTTGCAGTGTCTGAGATTTCATTATTGTCAGCAGCCAAGGAGGGAATAGGTATTCTAGTATGTGTATGTGAAATCCTGATCCCCACACCCCAGTGGCAGAAGGTTGTCATGTGCCCTGAGTCTCATTCTCTCTCCAACTACAAGGATGTGGTCTAGTTCCCAGGGCATGCTGTGAGCATGCAGCATCCAGTAGGGGAAGACAAAGCAAGGGGACATTTCCTTCTTATTTCTCATGTGCAGTATAAGGTCCATATTTTTCCGTGGTATTATCACTGTATTGCTTTCAAAAAACAAAACAAAACAAAAAGAGCAACAATAAAACAAACAAATGACAGAGGTGGGGGTGGGCCATGTAGATAACTGAGGTGGTAAACTGCAAGCATGAAGAGCAAAATTGAGTTTTTAGCACCCACGTAAAAAGGTTGACATAATAGCACATAGTTGCAATCCAAGAAGAGAAGGTAAGGACAAGAAGATTCCTAGGTTAGCTTAATGGCCCCAGACAATCTACTTTATTTGGTAAGCTTCAGACCAAAGAGAAATCCTGTCTCAGAATAAAAAGAAAAATATAGATGGACAGCCTTCAAGAAATGACAGTCAAGGCTGTCTTCTGTCTTCCTCATCCATATGCCTGTATGTATACATAGCTATGCATACTGTGCACATGTGAACAAGTCTATGTCTTCCACAAACACAGAAGCATACTAGCCAGTCTTCAGTCTTCATTTCTTTTCATATAACTTAATAAGAGTTTGTGGAGCTGTGGTCAGCGACCTCCATCTCTGCATTAGTTTTACATTTTTGAGAACAAAAAGATGGCTCAGTGGGTAGAGATGCCAGGGATAACAACCTACATCCTTCCCCAGCAATCCCATAATTGAAGGAGAGAACCAACTCCTGCAAGTACACACACACATACACACACACACACACACACACACACACACACACACACACACACAAATAAATAAATTCAATAAAAGATAGGGGATGTGGAAAGAAGACTGTATCACATTGAAGATGGAACTGTCTTCTCTTGATAATATCAGCAACAATGCCAGCATTCAATGAAGAGGGAAATACCCAAAATGTGGATCTGGGTTAAGGCTGTAGTACAGAATCCATGATCACCCTCAACACTTGAAGAATGGTACCTAACTGCTTGATGATACACTCTACTCATCTGGTTGGGCTTCCAGATGGTAATTCTGGAAGGTTCTGAACTGGAATCCACCCAATGATTAACTGATAGTTGGCTTAGCATGAAGTGAAGCTTCCTGGGGCTCTGGCCTGTAGTTGAATAGATCCAGAATGTTCTTCCTAGAAATGGTTGCTATCCACTTCCCAAAGGAAGTGAGAATTTGGTTTTTTGCACAGTAATATTATCCATTGTTCTTGTAAAAAAAAAAATCAAAGTGAAATGATTCATTTCTGCCACCAGAGATAGCATTGCTTTGTGTAGAATTTTATCTTCTCACTGGCATTTTCTGCTTTCATTTTATTTTTTATACTATAGGGGCATGATTATATTTAAAAGACATATAATTTTTTACTATAAATATACATTTCACTAGAGATATATAGGGAATTTATTAAATTATGCTCTTTGTAGATTTATGTCTATAGAGGTGAGTGTAAGGGGTGCTAGGGAAACCCTCTTACGAACTTGCATGAATTTTCAAAGCTAGAGATGCATCATTTGATTCAGTCTCAATGAGGAAGTGGTTACACTTTAATGTCTCTTAGTCATTCGTGCCTTCAACTCAGTGACATTTACACGAAATCCTTTCCTAACACGGATCCAAGAGAAGAAAGAGAAGATGGAGAAGATGAGGAAGTAATAGGAGGTAGAGGCAAAGAGAAAAAGCATCCAGGAAGAAGGAAGGAAAGGGTGATGTGGACTGGGTGCTGTGTCTAGAGCCCACTCAGCTTTGATACCCCTGAAGAAGGCCATTTGCTACCCCAGCATCCCCATGGAAACACAATGTGACGTGTTCACTTGAAAAGCCTAATTATCATTTCCAGAACCAAAGATCATTTCCAGATTGAAAAAAAAGTAATGAACATAATTAATAAAACCCTTTGCAAACCAAAAGCGAAAGCCATTAGGTAGAATAAACAAAAAGAAAACCTGTCAGCATTTCTGAACATAAAGTTGCATTTTGTCCCATAATTATCAACACAGTGTCCAAAGAGGAGGTTTCAGTGTTGGTGTTTCCTTCAGTCAAATAAAGAATACTCTTAAATTAAATTCAAAGTGCTATGCAAAGCAAACACTGCTCAGATCTGATTTTTATATTCTTAACTATTAAAGCATTGCTTCATTTAGATCCCTACAGTGCTGTTCTTCCCTTTAGAAAATGCTACACTGGGAAACTGAGCATAGTCTGGTTCTTTTGTGGATATGCAATTTGATGGATAATTTGAGTTAAATCCATGACTTAGATGACTCTGTCAAAAGTTATCTCTGAAAGTGAGCCTGAGGTCTAGAATGTTAATCCTTCAAGTGAGACAGAGGCAGCTTTACTGTTTACATGAGGCAGAGGTAGTCTTGCTATTTAAATGAGGTAGAGGTAGCCTTACAATTTAAGTGAAGTGGAGGTAGTCTTTCTATTCTTGACTTATCACTACTTATTTTTTGGTCTTACCATATTTTTTTTTCCAAGTCATCATTCCTTGTAAAGTTAAGACTTCAGTTCACAATAATCCTGCTTAAACCACAGTATAGACTAGGAATACAGCTGAATGGCAGAGCAGATGTCTAACACAGCCAAGGCTCTGGTATGATCCCGAGATTTAGGAAGAAAATGAGAAAGGAAGGGAGGAGAGAGAAGGGGAGAGAAGGAAACGGAAGGTGAAGAAAGTGAAGGGATGGGGTGGGAGGGGAAAGGAAGGGAAGAAATATTTTCTGATTGACAAAAATGATCCATGTTCACTGTAAGTATCCTAAGGATGAGAAGTTTTAAGGAAGCAACAATTTCTGAACATGCCACCAGCATGTCTGGTCAGTTGTTTTGAAGCTCCAGTCTTCCCCAGAGCAAACTTATCAAACTCCAACATAACACTCTGTGGCAGAGCAAACACCCATGTTCAACATATCTTCTCTAACCTTTGCAGATCGGGGAAAACTCGGTCACATTCCTTACAGTCCTGGTTGCCATGGATCTCTCTGAGATCACTCTCACTCTCGAGGTTTTGTTGCAAGTCCTCCTCCACCATGGAGAACGCAGAGTGAGGGGTACTGCATGGGAACTTCTGGTGATCAGCTAGCTCAGCCTTGGATTCAAAGAGCTGGTCACAATCCTCACAGCGGTGCTGACGTTCTTCTGTGGAGACAGTGCAAGGATTGTTAAGTATTATTAGCTAGTACAGAGGGATCCTGGATTCATCATAACCATAACCAGCCACCTTATTGCTTTATACAAATCATAATCCATAGTTTTATTTTAGTGTGTGTGCATGAGGGGGGGGGAGGGAGGGAGAAGGAGACAGACAGACAGACAGACAGACTGTAAGGGAGTGGACTTAACCATACATGTGGGCACATGTGGAAGTTTCTATTGTGTGTCTTCCTCTATTTCTTCTCACTGTATTTTTCTGAAGCAGGGTCTCTCACTGAACCTAGATCACCATTTTGATGCCCTAGGGATACTACTGACTCTGACCCTCCCTTTGATGAAGCTACAGATGTGCACAGCCATGCTTGCTTCTAGATGGATGCTGGAGACTCAAATGCACGTCCTCCGGCTTGAACAGCAAACACTTTGCCCATTGAGCCATTTCACAAACCTGAAAGTTTCGACTGCCATTTCTCCATATCAAGTTAATGTGAAAATTAAAAATAATACACGTAAAGAACCCTATAAATTGTCTGGAAAAATAATGGCATTACAGAGGCTACTGTGTAATCTCCTCTTCAAATAAAACTTAACACCTAAATCTTTGTAGATTCCAGGGATAATGGAAGTAGTAATTACATTTTACTGATCATAATCTCATCTCAAGCCAGTACAGAAGTTATTCATATCTCTTAGCACTTAAGTACAAGAAAATACAGGTCTGATTTTTACCCAATTTTTCAGATGACAGTACTAATACTTAGAACAACTAAGTAGTCAGTTATGGATCCAAAAGACAAGTGGCTGAGTCAGACTCAAACCCACTTCTTTTCCCTAAGCCAAAGGCACATACACAGAGGCCCTGTCTAAGCTACAATTACGCCCATCATTGTTAGAAAACCATCAATTACCTGGAGTGGAGCACAGGATGTTTCCAGCACCCTTTGAGGCTAATATATATTTCTCAGGGGCCAGCAATAATTGACATCACTTTGTTAAGTAGTGAACAGAATTTATAATTTAAATCAGTAAATAGGCAGTAATAGTCGGAAATACAATGTGCTTTATGAAGTTAGTTACAAAGAGCATTATTTCTACTCTTTCTACTCAATAGCTGAGAGCCCACACAAAAGTCCCCAGGTATGACTCAAGAGGTATTGTGTATAGCTTGTGATGCCGAAAAACACCCATAGTAACACTGTGACACACAAGTTGTTTTGTAGATCTATAACCAAGAAAGGCGTTATTCTTCAGTTATTAATTGACTAAGTGTTTGGGGGGAAACATTGTAATTGCCTACTGAGTTGCTATACACTTTGCTAAAGAATACATGTACAGGAAACCCCAAGGGACATGTGTGACTACAATGCTATGACAAATGAGCACACAGGAGCAATGGGGAGCTGTATCATTCAGCTAGGTTAGAGAAACCAGCTCACAAAGGGCTTCCATGGGTAGAACTCAGCCAGGTGAAATGGAGATGGTGTGCACTAAGGACAGAGGTGCTCACACACATGACTCACAGAAGGGTAAGGCTACAGCGAAGTATGCCAAGTATTTAAGGCATATAGGAGGAAGGAGGGAAGTGAAGAGACAGAAAGAGATTGATGGTCACATTAAGAAGGGAACGGAATATCACTGGAAGCTAGGAGCAGGGATATGTTCAGGTTTGCTTTGTAGAAAAATCCCCGCCCCCATCTGCAGTGGGGAAGATCTAACAGGAGACCCACCAAAAGCCTGCTATTATAATCCACTGGGACATGGGTTTAGCCTAAAGAACACCAATAACAAGGGGACAATGGCAAAGGACTCAGCACTGTCTGATTGGATGCACAGATACAAGGGTAGGTATACTCTACAATCACCTCTGCCTTAGAGACAGAAATCTCAACAATAGCAACTAAAGAAACTTTTTCCTAAAGTTTATAAACACCATCTTATATATTCCAATCTCAACCAGAAACCAACAAAGAAACAAAACTTCCAGGCTTCAAAACAAATAGAAAAGACCCAATATTAGAAAGCAAAGACACTACTCCGGAGGCCGACTCTACGTATTAGCCATGTTGTCTTCCTAGATGATCTACTTTGCCTTAGCCTCAGTTTCTCAATCTGTGAAATTTCTCACTCGGAAATTTTAACCTGCATGTAAAAGGTTAAACAGAATAATATGTGCAAAATATATCATATCCAGCGTAAAGAATCTATATGCTTTGAATTTATTTTGTCTAGAAGTTAAAAATCCAAGAAACCACTTAAACATTCTAAACTTTATATATCAGTATATGGTTACATGTTTAGGAACGGATATGATACATTGAAACAACACACAACTAATGGTTCAAGGATGTTGTGTGTGTGTGTGTGTGTGTGTGTGTGTGTGTGTGTAAAAGTGTGTATGCAGATATGTATATATGTGTGGGAATGATAGCATAATCTCAGGTAGCACTCTTCAGGTACCATGTGCTTTTATTTTATTAGACTTTTGAAACAGGGTCTCTCACTGGCCTGGAACTCATTAGCCTGGCTAGGCAGGCCAGCCAGTGTCCCAAAGTCATACATGTCTCCACCTCATAAGCACTAAGACTACCTGCCACCATTCTTGGATTTTTTTTTAGATAGGCTCTGGAGATCAAACTCAGGTCTTCATGCTTGCAAGGTAAGCTATCTCTCTAGCCCCAAGTATACTTTAAACAATGGCGCTTTAATGAGTGTCTTAAAAGATTGGACTGATCACTTCCATTTGGGCCCGACACATCTAGAACTCAGTGATCATGTACAAGTGAAGCATTGCACCAGAGGAGCTCGGCTTGCACATTCTTTAGCATTAAGAAGGCTAAGAAATGTCTAAGAAAGACCAGGCTCCTCATTCAGGCTCAAACTCTGCCAGGCTGACTGGGAAGTCTAGACTTCTAAAGGCAATGTCAGACTTCCAAGAGGGAAAAAAACACATACCCCATTGACATCTCGAACCACCAGAATACTTTACAAAGAGACAAAATGGAGCTCAACTCTGAGGGACAGTGCTTGAGAAAAAAAATAACTAGGCTGGAAAGCTAAAGTCCTCCCTTTAGTCATGGGAGCCTGGCCTCTGGTGCTTTCAATCAAAAAGTACTCTAACTAAAGTATTTTTGGTTCAACATACTGTGTTCAACCAAACCACATTGTATTAGGAGACAGGAATTGGAAGGAAAAGAAGGAAACATTGTCTCAGTTCAATGACACATAAGCAATTAAGATTTTGCTCTCACAGAGACCCTTTCCCAGTAATAGAAATATACGTGGGAGAGACAGTTGGGCATTTAAAGAAAGATCCAAGCCTGGCTACTTGTGATGGGTCTCAAGAAGTGAAAAAGAAAGGCTGGAGAGATGTTCAGTAGTTAAAAGCATCTGTTGCTCTTACAGAAGACCAGGGTTCAATTTCTAGCACCCACACGGTTGCTCACAATCTCCTATCACTCAAGCTCATAGGCTCTGATGCCCCCTTCTGGCTTCTGTAGGCACTGCATGTACATTGTGCACAAACATGGCGGCAGGACACTTATGCACTAAGCAAGCAAACTCTTTAAAAAGAGTGGAAGGATTCTTACAGAGGGAATTGTAACCAAGCTTAAGGTGATGCTTCTGATCAAGTCTTCAAACTTTTCTTTATGTGTACATCAGCTTAGACCTCAGCTAATTGCTTTTTCCACCACTGCAGCCACATGTCATCTCTACAAAATACCCATTCTGAGATAACACATTTGTCAGAATGGCACTGTGCAGCCAAGGAAGTAAACGAAGAAACCACAGGTGTGAAGGACCCTCTTGGACAGGCTGTTGCTTTTGAAAGCACTGTGCCCTGCACTCGGCACTCACCATGGATGTCAGGCGCCATGGGCTCATGCGGGTCCTCTTCGCTCTTCATGAACAGCAGGAGCTCTTCCCCAGGCGCAATGTCTGCAACTACTCGGTAGAATATCTTCAAAGAGGAGGCACAGGTGGCAGGAAAGACAGACATGAGCAAACATTAACAAAGGGCAGGATACACCAGGGCAGCTGCACATTTTCTCCTATTTTCACAAACATATTCCCTTTTATTTTTATTTTTATCAAAGGAAATTGTAATTTCTGCTTTATTAACTAAGAGAAGAAAATAATCTCCTTGTTGGAAAAAAAAATCTCTCAAGGAGTTTACAGATCATTTCCAAATCCTAGCTAGTATACAAAGCAAATTTCATAATGCAAGTTTGCTGTGTTACCTATAATCTACATATGTTTAGAAAAGAACTCTCTCTCTCTCTCTCTCTCTCTCTCTCTCTCTCTCTCTCTCTCTC
>JANHMN010000001.1:113905999-113950793 GCA_030674055.1 Rhabdomys pumilio
ACACACACACACACACACACACACACACACACACACACACACACACAAGACAAAGTGGAGTTTCCCTCTTTTAAAAACATTCAGTAGAAAACATCATTGAAGTTTTTATCTTCTATACATTTTAACTCATTATTAATAATATGAGAAAACAGTCGAATATAATTTAATGAATTAAAGAAGACAAAATTGATTTTGGTTCTAGTTTCTATAAAAAGAAAAATGCTGAAGATCCACTTCGTGCCTTTAGAGCTATGTACCCAGTCTAGAAGCCTTGTAACAAGATCTTAACTGACTCCTCAGGATCCCCTCCACAGGGCCCACAAGCAATGTCCATGCATAAGAAAAGGCCTTTTCTTATATTGGCCAGCTTTTTTGACTCTATGAAAACCTCTTGATTATTCCAAGTCTTTTCTGAAGATGTGGTAAAAGTGACACAAAAACATTACCAAGAAGCTAAAGTTCACCTCTGGGTGATGTACTGCCAAGTTGGAGACATTGCTTATACCCGTGACCACCAAGTTCTCTTTGTTGGCTAATGAAACATACCGATGACTACCTTTCTGGCTGAGTATCAGAGAGAGCTAGAATCTCCTGGGTGCACCATGTTTTGAGCTCTTCCTGAATAAAAGATGATGTCTACATGATTATTAAAAATCTCCATGTGATATAACAGGTGACTGTTTCAACTCTAATATGGCATAATACTTCAGGCCACCCTTTTCAAGGCACAGGGTCTATGAATCCTAGTGAAAGACCTCTGTACGTGCTATGTCACCATCATTGCCTAAGCATTATATACAGGGAAGGAAGGTGGGACTGTTTTTCTAATGCAAATACCAAACAGCAAACTGTGTCTGAGTCAGTTTCATTTTAGGGTAAAGGAAGCAACTTATCAGGCAGATAGCATCCCCCAGAGTCAGCTTGTGTGCTGCACTCAAAGCTGGTCCCTGGGTACTGCCAGCTGGCATTCATCTTAAAACAGCAGACTACAACTTTGGTATAAAAGTAAGACTTGACTTAAAAGCAAAGCAAAGCAAATGCCCAAAGCCAATAATAACTTTAACATCAAAAGAAAGCATAGACAGAAATCCTTGTAGTGGACGAGAAATTAACAAATTACCTGACAGTGGAGGCAAACATATTCTACAAAGTGGGGGGGAGCTGAGGGAGCTCCCCATTCTCTACACTCTGTGCTGTTTGCCTCATTGTTTTTACACCGTATACATTAAGTGAATGTTGAAGGAAAGTGGATTTTTCCCCTCCTCAGTAAAAGGCCAAAGAAAATAAGTTAATAATTGAGCCCATAATAAGCTTGCAATAACAACACTGTTCTAGTGTCAGGCAGTCTGATAGTATCACTCATAGGAGCCCGAGCAGAGTGGAAGCGGGTGTGCCAAATCAACCATGATCGTCCTGGAAGCAGTTAAAAGTTTATAAGGTAAAGCACAAATGAGAACAATGCCCATTCCAACTGAAAACACTGCAGAGTCTTGCTGCCTTCCATTAACCACCAGGGAGCTGGCAGCATCTCCTAAGTGAATTCTGACTTCATATTCTTCGTGGGGCACACATTCTTCTATATCTCTTTGCTTCAGAATGGACAACAGGCATTGGGTAATCTCTTACCGACGTGTTTCTTTTGATTCAGGAGCAACAGGAGACTTCTCTAATTCTACTTACTAAATACCAGCTGTTAGAAGCCAGTTTAAAAATGAAAGTACTTATCACTTTGTGTAAATGACAAGGTTAACAATACCTTGGCTGTCTGAGGGCTTTCCTACATTTGAGGACCATGTGAGAGTAGGACAGGATTCGAATGACTGTGTTCCTTTCCATGATACAGAATCCTAATGCACACACACACACACACACACACACACACACACACACACACACTCATAAAACATCCTACAGAATATGACCAGGTCATTCTGGTCAACATAATGGAAAGGCGGGCTTCGCTTTCATCTGAAAGGTCAACTTATGTGAACTGAGCTTTTATGGCCTACCTCAAGATAATTCAAAGAGTCTTAATCCAAAGATGCTTCAGGGTGAAAAAAAAGAAAATAAGTACACAAAAATATGACTATATTCAATAATGATAAGAAAATCATTGCTTGTGAACAATAAATAACCTGTAGGTAGGCTGGCCTTTGATTTTAGGTAAAGAATATAGAGAGGTAAGCTTCAAGGGAGAACTATCAAGGATGGAGAGAAATACAAAAGTAAGATGAGACCAAGTCTATAGAAATGTGCTACATCTTTCAATCAAACTGGTTTGTAAAGGGGAGCTATGTAAGACTTCAAAAGAAAGGTATAATAATAATAATAATAATAATAATAATAATAATAATAATAATAATAACAACAACAACAAGAAATTTTAAAAGCCTGAGTAAGTCATTTAGATGTCTGGACTATTTACCTTTAATATGTGGAAATAGGTGCTCCTGTATATAAAGGAAATCTCTGGATAATTGATAAATCTCTTTCAGGTGTCCTTTCTGTGTTTGGTCTCCTTGAGGACTGACCTTAGGACAACTTCCAGTATCCAACTTTGCTCCTGCCCCACCCTACTACTTAGAACCAGTTGCTGCTCCTGTAAGCCACCTAAGCTCTCTAATATGTCTACACATTGTCACTGTGAAAATTTCCCAGCGCAATGCTGGGTATCAGCAGTGAAGCTATGTGCTGGTGAACACAAACTTTAGGGAACACAAGAAAGCAGTTTAGACACCATGAGTCAGGAAGCTTGGATGTCTGAATGGTCATGGTATTCTATGGGTTGTCTGTGATTGGGGTCTCACTCGCCTAGTGTCTTTAGTGTGGCCTTCCTTTATAAAGATAAATTACTACAGTTACCTCTGCACTTCTAGTTGGAGAATACAACATCAGTCAGACTTGCAGCTATTTAGAAATTATGTTTAGCAGCAATGCCAGCACAGCCAGAATTTCCATCCTTTCAAACACCACAGCAAGTACTTTAAGAATGTGAAATTGTAAAGAATTTAGAATTGTAAAACCTGAGTTTCTCTAGGCAACCGTGACAAAAAAGACACTATCTTTTTAAAGTTCATTCTGGTGTGAAAATATCTGAAAGTAAAACACACGTACACATGCACACACACACACACACACACACACACACACACACACACACACCTGAATCTGTTAGAAAGTTTAAACCAACAAAAATCACTTTAAGTGCTTATGGAAAAGTAGAGGGAAATGGTTAATTGTGTGGTCCCTGTTTCTATTTTAGGACATAAATCAGATTACATTCATTATTAGTATTACTCAAAAAACAAAATCTACCAATTAAACAAGGCCAACATGGGTTTTATCCAGGATGCATGGTTTGACAGCTTCCTACTCTCAAACAATTTCAGCACTGTAGCATGCATATTTATTTTCTTTTGTAGATCTTCTCCTTCTATACAAGTATGAAGCTGATTTAAATCTATTAAACTTAACTTAAACATTAGAACGTTGTTGAACATACATATTCACCAAAATAGACTGTAATAAACACACTCTTCATTTGTTCAGGGCAACCATTACATTTGTTTGCTGGGTCACCTACAGAGCACCGGAACTAGATCAGAGCTAAAAGGTTTACCTGCAATTCTTTAAGAGCCTACAGTATTTACCTATTGTGCTAGGAAAATTCTTTTTAATAACTTAATATCCTTCTAAGAATCGGAGCAAAGAGGAGCATTTCATGGTTTTTTTTCTAGAATATTACAGGTTTGTGCTGTGAGGTATAGCTGACGTCACTAAACAGCTCTGTGCAGGGCTTCTCTTGATGCCTTGGTAGTAAATGAGTGCACTTATGATGTGGTGTTCTATATCTATTCACCATTTGGCAGTCCCTGCCATGGAAAGGAGGATGCAGAGACAGACCTGGAGATTCTGCTGTCAGCTCTATAACACTGTTCCTGGTCTAACATCACATTTTAAAGCTGTCCAGAGATATTCATCTAAATTGTCTCCTTGGAGCTGCTTATGAGCGTATAAGTGAACGTGCTTATACTATACATATGCACACTGTCAAGGTGCTTGTCCTCTCTTGTTCTGTTACCTGGGCTAAGCATAATGTTCTACAGAGCCATACCTATCACATACATGTGTCCCTTACCTTTGACTTTCTCTCCTGTTTATGGGTGAGCCATGAAATATCAATTTCATGATTGTGTTATTTGATACACACTCACCGTGTTATCATCTTAATTTTGGCTTGTGCACTAAAGAAGTTTAGAATGAATAGTTCTAAGAAATGATAAAGATGAATCTAACATTGGCATTCTGGGTCTCTCTCGGTCACTTTTTCGCTGCTTCTTCAGTTAAAACAAGTAAACATGCTGTTCTTGAGAGAAGATGAATGCGTTTTCTTTGGAAACAATGCTTATACAATGTGTACTTTCAAGCTAACTGGAACAATTACAAGTGACAACAGTAACGAGCAACCTTATTCATACATAGTCAGGAACCATGAGATTTTTTTTTTTCAGTGCAATCAAGCTTTGAAAGAAAAGTTTATTATAAAACATAAAAGTTAAATACAAACTTGGCTGCAAGTAGCATTCTCGAATCATCTTTTCACTGACTACACAATTGTTTTAGATAAATACTGAAATATGTCCATTTTAATAAATATGAACAGCAAGTAAACATTCATATATATATATATATATATATATATATATATAATTTCATCTTAAAGGTATCTTTTTTGAGGTCCTATATTTTCCTTTCTAGAAAACGCAACACAAACACTTAACCTTCTTACAACACCTATGTGTTTTCCACACTTATAAACAGTAGGCACTCAAAAAATACTTGCTGCTGCTGGTGACAATAACTCCTCAGACAAACTTGGGATATGTTCTGCTCAAAATCAATAACTAATTTAATAATATTTTCATTTGTCAATAACACTTTGTTCTCTCACAGCAAAGGAAAAACCCAATTGATTAGTTTATTATTTTTGATTATGCTGACGATTTAAGCGATTCCTATTTAAAACATAATTTTACAACTTACTACCTCGTGTTTCGTTTAGCCAGTAAAAAGTATCTGAGAGCTGGTGAGATGCCAACGAATAATCTCCTAATGATGACTGAGACTCTTGGGCTTATGATGCAGGACAGCTTTCAATTGGAACCAGCTAATTTAAACTTTCCTTTTCCTGGTGTCGTGGGCTGCTAAGCAACCATTTCAACATGGTCTTGGAAACATATTTAAGTCACCATGGGGTTAAAAGAACTAGATGATTGTAATACAATTAATTTTTAACCCAGTGATGTTTGTAAGAAAAGAAAATCAACAAGATGAACCCTTCACTCTATAGGTACTCTCAAACAAAGTTACAAGACTCATAATTTTATTAAGTATAAAATTGGTTTTGTCATAATATTATGGTTTTTACTTCATAGTTACTTTTCTTAAAGTCAGTCTCCCCGCTTGATCATCTATAAAGTCACAAAACTCCTTAATAGTAAAAATTTTAAACTTACACATTATATAAAAGAAAAGTATTTTGCTTATTAAAAGAGTAAAATATTCTCATTTTATTATGCTGACTTAGGAAATTAATTACAATTATGCATTTTATAATGTGTAATCAGGGAAGTCTGCACCAATAACATACATATACATCTGCCTACTATTTCAAATAAAACTATAGCTACTCATATATCGTTCATGAATTCTGCATAAATTCTCAAATTGCTTTAGCTCTACACATCCTATGAATGTATCCATTAGGCTAATAAAGAAAAACATCTAACAATAAGTATCAAAGAAGAACTTAGTTTCTAAATCACTTGGTCACATTACAATAACTGCAGTATTTACAAAGATGCTAAGACAACATGAATAATCACCCAAAGAAAACATCAGTGAAAACAAGCAGAGCTGAAAACGTCTTAGTTCTGCATCTTGTACATGTGTGTTACCTTCTGCCGTATCAACAAACAGGCCACATGGGTCTGTTGCAGCTCCCTGTTATTTTTATTCTTCAGGCTTCGCTGATACATTAGTGTTCTCAAAGAAAGACAAGAAAATCTTTACAACATACCTGATCACTTATCTGGCATGCAACAAGGTTGTGCTGATCATAGCAGCCCGCGAATCGGATGTACTTGAGCCAGCTTCCTACATCTGGTTGACTGGCATCTATGCAGAACTTCACATTGCAAAACTCATCTAAGATCTGGGAGGAAGAAGAAGAGAACAATAAATTGCCATATCAGCCCATTGCAGCAGGTAGTCAGCTCCTTGGAAATATTTCATTGAAATGCATAGTCTTCCTTTGGATCTTTACAGGAAAAAGGTCAGGCAGCACGCAGATTATTAAAGGAGACATAAGTTATGCTGTGTTTACAAAAGGCATAAAGCAATTTTAACAGCACAAAAAAAAACTGATTAATTGGTTTCAAAATAAGCCTGCTTCTTTATTATCCGTGAAAAAAACTCATTGACTTAATTTTATTCATTGTGTTTTTACAGAAAAGCCACATAGAATAGCATGTAGAACATAATATTTCTAAACTAAACATTCAGTGTTTAGGTTTGGATAATTCAGCTGTCAATATTGTAGCTCTGTATAGTCTCTTCATCCGGGTGAGGGGTTATACATTTTTGCCATTTTAATTCAATTAAAAACTTTCATATAAACTATTATTAAATTTCTTTTATTTTTTTGTATTTCACCACCATAAAATTACACTTAGTTGAAGAATTGTCTCATAGATGCTGCTAACCAAAGTAAAGAAAAGCAAATGAAATTTATATAAATATCCATATGTATGTAAAGTACAACTTAAGGTTTAATTCACTAATGCCAACACATGTTTACATACTACATCCAGCAAACAAATCACAGGTTGCTTTACAGGTATCATCACATGGTGCCAATGTTACCTTATGGCAATGTTTTATCATTATAGAAGATGTGTGCTTGGCCTATTCTAAATGTTAATATTACTCAGAATACTTAGGAAATCTAAAGTGAGACAGGAAGCTTTTAATTTTAAGGTTTTATATATTCAAATCAAGCCTTTTCTGAATCATTAACTTCAATAACTCAATATTAAAAGCTCTGGAGTCATTGACCTCATGGTGGACAGCTAGGAGCTGGTAATGCTGTCAGTCAGTTAACACAAACTGTGAGGACGGTTTCTGCCCCAGACTAAACAGCATATTCTAGAACGAGGACTAATGACTTACATAACCCTTGAACTCTGCTCCTGCTACATCTGCCTGGAAGTTTAACACGAAACCCTTAGCTATGTGGACCAAAAGCAGTTTTACATAGAACTTCAATAACCATCCACTTGCAGATTCAAGTCATCAACTCACCATAAACTTCAAGAACTCAGTCCTGAGCGGTCCGGTCTAAAGCACTATGAATAAGTCCTTGACCGTGAGGCCCTGAAGGGCAGTAAGTCGTCCCAGGACTTTAAAAAGAAAAATGATAACGGAAGGAG
Source organism: Rhabdomys pumilio (assembly GCA_030674055.1). Lineage (NCBI taxonomy): Eukaryota > Metazoa > Chordata > Mammalia > Rodentia > Muridae > Rhabdomys > Rhabdomys pumilio. The sequence continues at coordinate 113,913,490 of JANHMN010000001.1, forward strand.
AAAGACAATACTTGTTCCCTCCCCTCCTTCCATCTCTCCACAGTAACAGAGAGTTAAATACCCTTTCTATGGAAGACGAATTTTAACAAATATGTTACTTATAAAATTCCAAGCACTAAGAGGTTCCCTCAGCTCTCCAGGCTGAGTAATGCAAATGGCATTGAGATTTCTCCCCTTCCCAGAAATAGAAAGAGTGAATAATTAGCATAGATCTTAAAGTTTGTTTTTTTTTTAAAGTGGGATTGTTGTTTTGTTTGCAAATTTATTTTGATTTGGGGTGTGTTGTTTGTTTTCTTGACTAAGAAGAAAAGGGGTGGGGAGGCATGTCAACTGACACACCAGAGAAATATTTAATAAAGGAAACTGGTGAAGCCGTTGAAATGCTACCCTGGTCTCATCTCATGCTGCAGAAAGACGTGGAAAATTTGTTAATTTCAAAGTCAAGAATCCTTTACCCCGCTCAGCTTTCAAGCAGAGGTAGGGAATTAAAGATTACATACTGTGCACATAAAATTATAGGTGTAATTTTATTTCGTGTTAACATCCTTGCCGCTGCCACTGTCAACAGGGAGGCTAATTAAAAAAAAATCATTTCCAAGAATTCTCTCTCTCTCTCTCTCTCTCTCTCTCTCTCTCTCTCTCTCTCTCTCCATAATGTTACAAGATTATTCAAAGGTTTCATCAACATACTGATTCCTTACTCTCAGTATTCCTGCCCCAAGGCTGCCTGACTGTCTACACTCCTGGCAAGTTATCCACTTTTGATTTGCTACCAAGACTTCATGTGTGTCCAAATGTCTCAATCACCTCAGAAATCTGAATAAGATAAACAGCGCATCTTGTCTGGCTAACTCAGCCCTGCCTCTTCCAAAGCTGTTAGGCTTCAAAATAACAACAATAATAATTTCTTTAGGCAGACTTGAGAGAAAGACCCTTTCAAATAAATAAATAAATAAATACCCAAACGAAAAGGGGGGTAAAATCCCAGCCTGTAAGCCAAAAGTCCGAATGTGACTTTCTCAAGGCAACACACGCTGTTGGCCAGTGAAGCTGTTACTTGGCAAGGTGGGACTCTCGCCGCCGAAAGCCACTTCCAAAGTCGCTTGACTGGTGCCAGGAATTCTGATTTTTGGCAACCCCACCTTCTGCGTCCCCGAACCTGACCGACAGAACGTGGGAGGGAGGGGAAGGAGGATGCGAGAGCCGAGAAGGCGGCAGCCAGCCGGGCTGACCCACCCGAGGCGCTGAGCCCTGGCGACTAGGGACGCTCCGGGGACACAGGGACCTCAGCGCAAACCAGGGAAGCGGACGCTGTCCCCAGCGACACCCTGCCCGCAGCCAAGACTTTTTAAAGTGAGTTCGCTTACCTTCCGATTTCTACGGCCTCAACTCAGCAATCAAAAGCAATCACAGCAGAATTAAACAAAAATAAAATCAGCAGCAGCCCGGTACTCGAGTTGGAAAACCTTTTCAAAGAACACCCGCCAACATTTCGAGATGTTAAAAAAAAATTTTTTTTTTAAATAAAAGCCTCGTGTCTGGACTTCCAAATGGGTGACTGATAAGTTTGTCGTTCCCTGGGAGCTGATCGCCAGGACCACGCGTTTCGGATTTATTGTCCGCCAACAGTGTTTTAAGACCAGAATTGAGCCGGGTTTGGTGTATTTGGGATTTTCCCCTTCCTAAATGAGCTCGCAGCTATTCCTTCTGGTCTCACTACCTCCCTCTTTCCTCACTTTCTCTTGCTCTTATCAGCCCGATGTGTAATGAAAGTTATCTGAAACCTACTAAAACTTCTCCCACTCCTCTCTCGCAGCTCCAGGGGCAAGACCCGCAGGAGGAAAGTGTGCGAAGGTAGGGGGCCTGCCAGGCCAGGATGGCCCCCCAGATCCTCCCAGAGCCTTCTCGGGGCCAGACCCTCACCCGCTCGTCCCCTTTAGCCACTCCGCGCCCAGCCGCAGGGTTTCTATTTCATGAACTGTCTCTTTAAAGGGGATCTGCTCGGCCATCCAGAAAGAAACCCGGGCGAGGGAGAAAGGGAGCTATCTCCAGAGTGGTCGGAAGCCAGACGACGGGCTCCTCTTTCAGTAAATTTTTAAAGTGACAGCAGCCTCCTCTGGCGGGAGAGGTCACAAAAAGGTCGCCAAGACCCAACTCCTATAGGGACAGACTGATTATAGATGCACCATCTCCTGGAACATGTAGATTTCTGCGGATAAACAACCAATGGGGAGATTTCTCCAGGCAGGATTTGTTTCCCCAGGGAAATCTCTTTGGTTTTGATGTCCTGAGCACAAGGGTGTGTGTGTGTGTGTGTGTGTGTGTGTGTGTGTGTGAGAGAGAGAGAGAGAGAAAGAGAGAGAGAGAGAGAGAGAGAGAGAGAGAGAGAGAGAGAGAGAGCCGGGTGGGGGATGGGAAGGTTAGGGTGGAGAATTGCTTTCACGGGTGTGAGGGCACCTCCCCAGGCAGGCCGGTAGTTTGGAAGCTCTGGAGAGGGCCAGGGTAACTCTTAGGATAGAGAGATACTGGCTCACACTAAAAGTTTCAAGACGGCAGTTTCAAGAGCAAAAACTGACAGACATTTCTAGTTTTCAGTTAAGCACATTTTAAAATAAATTTTAATTTGTTTGTACTTAAATTTATTCCCTTCATTTTTATAGTTAGGTTCTCAGAAATACGTACATTTCAAAAATCACCCTCCCCACACACATATGAACAAATCTTAAAATCTAACGCATTATTTTCATATCTCTCTCCCAAATACATTGTAGTAGATTGAGAATCTTTTCTAAGTTATTCAAAAGACCGTGAGTTCCCCAGAGTCGAGTTATGCAAGTGCTTGCTTTTAGTGATCCATATTCTATACATTAGATAACTTTATAATAAGTTTGGGCACTTTCTATCAATACAATGCAGAGATGACAGTGGGTGAAAGAATTTGGATAATGGATGGCAAAATAGACGAATCCACATGTTTATTTGTAGACAAATTCTGATAAAATTTCTTAGCCCCACAGTTTAATTGGGAATAAACGTTTCTGATGAGAAAACTCATTCATAAAAGCAAATAGAAAAATCCAGCTCACCCACCCACCAAGAGAAGACAGAGAACTCCCCCAGCCCCCCTTGCTAGGCAAGAGATCTGCCTCTGAGCTAAATCCCCAACCCTCAGATTCAATTTATTCCCAACTCAATAATGGAAAATTTAGTAAAATGCCTAGGTCTAGCGCAGCTACCTGGGATGGGTGGAGCCAGTCTACAGGCTTAGAATGTGGGCTGACATTAAACTTTCATCTGTGAATCAGGTCTCACAGTACCCACCCGCTGCTCGTTCTCTCCAAGTGCAAGTTAATTGGAAAATCCAATAGATATTTATTTTCCCCAAAATGATGATCGAAAACCAAAAATAGTGTCAGAAGACAAGGAAGTGGGTGAGAGCAAATGACAAGAGGTGGTGACTAATTCATTTTGGTGGCCTGTTATCTGTGACATTGAACTGTTATTTTAGATAATGGCTATTGTTTGAGGGGGGAAAAAAATCTCACAGCAGTGGTAGGTACGACAGGAAAAAAAAAATCCTTTGTAAATAACCTAAGCATTAAGATATTCCCATAGAGCCCTGCCTGAGAATCCTGAGGAGTCTGGGCTTCCCTGCATTGATCTTCGGCCCTTCCTCAACTTGCCCATTGTTGGAGCGCCTTTTTTTTTTTTTTTTAATTTAGCCATAAATTGGACTAGCTGGAGCTATGAGCTGTTCTATTTTCTTCCTGTCAGGATGAGAGATTTGTTTTATGATGCATTGTGTATTAAATACAAGTAATCTGGGGGACTGAGCGCTTCAGACACTTCAGCTTGATCAGGGGGTCTGGGTGCTCAGTGCCCCAAACCATTCCCAGCCCCTACCCCACCCAGCCCTGGCAGCACCCACTGCCTAACCTTTTCCAAAGCTTCTCAGAAAAGAAGGAAACGTGGGTGGCGAGACAAAGGTCCTCGGGAATCAATGACAGGTTCTGACTAAATTCACATGTCAGGAAAAAAAAAAACCCTCAAAGGTTTCCCCCCACCCCCCACCACCCCGCCTTAGATTAGCTTCTGGTGTGGGAGGTGGGGACGACCGGTCTGGATGGAATTCTTGCAGGTACGGCTGGTGGCCGGTAGGTGGCGGTGTATCCCGAAATAAAGTACAGTGCCTGCAGCCTCAGCAACCTAGGTGAACCCACCAGGATCTGACAGCCCGGTTGCAGCCCATCACATGCACAGGCCCTGAGACACTGCCTGAGTGGGGGATGCTCCTACCTCTGAGATTCCCGTCGTCTCCAAACACAGCCTTAATTTTCTCCCTAAGACCCTGAGCGATGTGTCTAGAGACAGGGAGGAACCATTCTAACATTACCACTATCGATTTAATATTTGTCTCTTATTAAGTAGTATTAATATTGATGTCGTGATCATCACTCTTGTACAACAAATAAACTGCAAGAAAGGTTACATGACATCATCACAAAGATCTGGGCAAAGAAAGTATAAAAGTAGCTTCCTGATCCCCCCTCGCCCCACCTTCTCCTACCCCCCTTTTCTTTTGCTTATATAGCAGTCAGTTCACAGAAAGACAGCCACCCTGCTTTGTCCTGACATAACTTGAAATTTAGAGAAAGAGCACCGCAGCCCCACAATAAGTGACGAGTACCCCCTCCCCCCAGCATGTTGTCTTTCCAATAGTAACCCATTAGGAGATCCGCCCCATCAGAAGAAAAACAGGCCCGGGCAAGGGTAGAGAGGGCAGGGTTTTGCAAGGAGTATGCTTTTTCTTCCCTGTAAGCTTGTTTCCTGTTAGGAGCTTTCTAAAACAAAAAAATAAGTACGAGGAGCCAAATACCACCACCAACTCCCTTTATGCCTTGGATTTCTAGAGAAATCTGTTTACAGTAGTTACCAGTTACAAATTAAGACACTGCAAAGCTGCTTTCTGCTCTGAAGCAATCAGGAGCACTCGTGATACTTAGCGCTGCCTTTGCAATGAACTATTAAAAATAATGGTTTTACCTTAATCTCAAACCAGCTTTAATTTGCAAGCATGTATCCGGAAAGATGATCTAACTATCAGGGGGATGGAAGGCAGGGGGCAGCTTTCAGAAATGTATGGCTTTGAGAAAGCAGAAAGCAGAGTAGCAGATCAGATAATATTTTTTTCTTAGAGAATCATACTTTTAAAGCACTTTTCAGTCGTCACAGCACACCTCTTAATTGCTCTTAATTGTTGTTTACCAGGAAGACGACATTGGGAAATTCTCGGTTTGAGCAGAGCCGGTAGATTTTCTGGGACTTGTAAAGACCCCACACTGGTTGATGGCTGGGCTGGGGTGGGAGGGGTTAATGTGTTTTCTTCCTGGTTTGAAATGGGTATAAACCCTTCTCAATCCTTTCCCTTCCTCCCCAGGCTGCAAGGACTGCAGAATCTTTAAAAGGCCCAAAGATTTCCAATAAGGCCATGGGGTCTGCCTTCATTGTATAACTGGTTATTTAAAATAAGTCAATATATTAGTTAAAACGGTAATAAGTTAGTGCCCCAGTATTCAAGTGATTCCCACAGGACTGTAAGCCGATGCCTCTTTTAAGCCTTAAACTTCATGGTTGTCCCAGAAGTAAGAGTCCAGCTAATGGAGGCCCTATGGGCATGGTACGTGCCAGCACATCATTAAAAGAAAGAAAAGCAGTCCACCGAAAGCCAGATGAAATGACTGCACTGTCCACTTTTAATGGCTTCCTGTGGACAAACGGCCCTGTAACACTCTGCAGAGGACGGTATTTAAAAACAAGACAACTTGCTGGCAGTTTTCAATACCATAAAGTTAATAAAGAAGGTTCCCATTCACCCTGACATTATGTTTTCAGTTTATAGAGGAAGGCCCTTTATAACCTCAGCCTAAGTACAGTCTCTTTAATTCTGCAGCTCTGGGTTCTTGGGGTGGCTATGCAGTCGTTGAACTCTAAGCCTGACTTTTTTTCTTCTTCTAACATTGAGCAAATGTATTTTTTGGGGGGTGGGGTGGGGTGGGCATCTCACATGCAGTCTCTCACTCACAGACTATCTGTTAAGTCCTGCTTCATACAGTTCATGTAGGGAAGCATGAAATAATTTGAGAAATTGACATTTGGCTGAACAATAACTGCTTGCTAATTAAATTAGCTTTGTGTATAGATATTGATGTGTGTTTAAGGAGAAAATCGATGCTTTCGTTTCCATGGCACAATAGCATGTGGGAAGTGGTCAGACTTTTACCTAAGCTTAAGTGAGACACAGATACGAAAAATTTCAGTATGTCTTTGGAACTCAAGAGATACCTCACTGATCCCTCTACAAATACGTTACCCAATTTCCCTTCCCTCTGACTCCTCCAAATTCTCACCACCCATCAGCTCTTTTCAATCATTTCACTCCATAGAGGATTTGAATAAAATACAATGCTCAGGTGCAGAAACTTGATCAGAAAGCCATGGGATCCAATGTGACAAATGTTCCATTTGACTTTAATTATTTACACTGCTTCATTGGGGAAGTATGTCACAAACTTGAACTTGAATTCTAGGATGCTGGTAGGTAGACTTGCAAGTCTTCCCAGCAAAACACAAAGGCTCTGAACCCCCAGAGCATCCTGTCAGCATGGCTCTCCAGAGAGACCCTGGCTCATTTCTGAGGGACTCTGCCTTTCTTACTTTGTATTATTTATTTATTTATTTATTTATTTATTTATTTATTTTCCTTTTCTTAAGTTGATCAATATGGTACTGCAGAAAGGAGGGAAGAAAAGACAGACAGACAGACAGACAGACAGACAGACAGACAGACAGGAAAGGAAATTAAAGGTTAAAAAAAAAAAGGTAAATAAAAAATTTCCCTTGGTCTGGAAACAGGCCCCACTGAAAGCATGTTAATCTCCGCCTCAGTAATTTGGTTCTCCAGGAGAAGACAGAAGCCCTGCTGCTGTGCCCTGCACTTCATAAATCACATCTTTATGTGGACAAGGTCAGGGCACCTAACAGCTCAGACATGGGCCTTTGCAGTGGCTCGAGGATTCAGGCGTGTTTACTCTCCCGCTCGGCTCTCGGAGGACTCGTCCAGCACGCTTCTAATTACTTTTGATTATTTTCATTTGCCGGGGTCAGTCTGGCTTGCCAGGACTGCTGGAGGGTTGACTTCCTACACATCTTGATGTCTTTGTAGGACAGCACTGTGCGCGTTCTGAAGCAGAACCACGTTATTGTCCCTACAGTGTGAAGTCCTCCATAAGTCTATGATGCAAAGTCACCCCAAAGGCTCCTATTACCTTTAATTAACCACATAGCCACAATCCCTATCTCATTGGTTTTCCCAATACAGCACCCAACTTTAACACCTGAGTATTTTTTAGGATGTCTGAACAGAATGAAATCAATGTCTCCGCTTCGATTTTTAAACATATTTAGTAATGAATAGCAACTATTCTGAAACTAAGATGAAATACTTTGCTGAAACAACAGCTCAAGTGAATAAATTATTGTTCTCGAAGATTTATTTCCCAAACTCCAACTAGAGCTGCCATATTTAAAATATTTTCGTTGGCCATTTTGATCTATTTCCTGAGCCATTATGCTGAGTGGTTCAGGTAGCACAACAAAGGGGCTTCATTTAAAGTTTCAGTGAAAACCTTATGATAAATAAGCAGTTTAATAAAATACAGCTAAATGGTAGTGGAGCAAAAAAAATCTCATTATTTTTCTCTTGTATGACTGTCTGATGCTTTTGATGTGAACACACTCAAAGGGGAAAAAAAGAACAAATATATATTCACAAGGCTAAGAAACAAAGAGTCACAAAACACACAACAGGCATCTGTGCCAGTAAGACAAAGGGCATCTTTTATATCACTGAGGACATTTTATAACCATCTTCAGTTTCTAGAGAAAACTAACCACGGTCATTCTCAAAAAGCGAATCTTTTCTTCTTTCTCTTCTTTCTATTTTGGAACAGAACTAAAGCAGTGAATGTGTTTGAAACTCACCTCAACTCTGTGCGGATTGGATTTATTTTTCATTATTTTTTTCATTTTAATTAATTCAGCCTTTTCAAGACAGTGTTCAGCACAGTGTGCAATAACTCCAGGGTCGACGTCCTCCCCAGGGTTTTAGAAACCCACTCAAAAGTGCTTTCAGCCTCCTAATCTTGTGGAGAAAGTGCGTTGGAAGGCATGCATGCCTCGCCTCCACTCCTCCTGTGTACCTTTGGGTAAGTCACTTAACCTTTGAGTTGATTTCCATGCAAGTTTCATAATATCAGCATAATGAGAGTGTTGGGAAAATCCATTGGGTAATGTGAGCATGAGGAGCTCTGACTCCGTGGGAACAGGTCAAAAGAAGTAAGTTGCACTGCATCTGTACACCAGACTAGAATAAACACGCATGTATGCACAACTCAGAAGCTAATCCAGCTGCAAGTATGACTAGATATGTATTTTTTTAATCCTCGGTTCCATTCCAATGTCAGTTGCCCTGATTCTTATCCTGCCTGACCTTGGAAGAGGAGAATTTTAACAGTTTGGTTCTCTCTCTCTCTCACTCTCTGGAAGATGTCTGTCTATGTTTGGCATACAGCAGAGCTCTCCATTCCAACCCACTGTGCTCTCTGCTAGTCAGCAAGAGAGCTTTATAAACAAAGGTGAACTGGGACCTAAAGAGGTGCACTTGAGCACACACACACACACACACACACACACACACACACACACACAAGCATGCACGCATGCACGCATGCATGCACATGCACGCACACACCATGCCCACCCCTCAGGTCAGAAAAGGCAAGCCTTATAATGTCCTCTGATAGGCTTCAGATGCCAGGAAGATGGGAAGGAATTAGGTATAATTTATCCCATCTTGCCTATCATCTAGGCTAAAACAAGTACTAAGGAGGTATTTGCCGAGCAAATGCATGCTGGGTTTCAGTAAGCCTGAACACGTGTTTAGGATGCCTAGATCATCAGTCTGAGTTACTGTGATGGTCTGATCCCAGACCTTCAGCTTCCAACACACCCTTCACTCATTTCCATGCCTTAGATTGCCCAGACTCTCCTGCCCAACCTTCTGCAGTACCTTGTACTTGTAATACAGACCCATCCCAGTTTGGGTGAATCCTATGACGTGCTACATGTAAATCGTAGAGTTGTGCACGGAACACAGCATTCGGTCAATACAAAATGACTACTATTGTTGATAGCGCTGATGTAATTATTGTCACTGTGCCTGGAATTCACTTTACCTTGGTGACCTCTGGTTAAATCTTATCTACCTCTCCCCCACCCCCCACCCCCCACTTCTTCCTTCTTGCCTACTGATTGGTATCAGCTGGGTCCAAAGCCTTTCTCCTTCACTGGGCTTCTCTTCTGGATTAAAGCCAGCTTGGAATAGCAGGTTTCCCCTTAAGAGGCACTATGATTTAGGAGGATGGATTTACTCTCACTGGTACCTTCAGTGGTGTCTTTTCACAGTAAGCTAAACTATACTTGTGCATCTTTGGGAGAGTAATTGCGATAAAACATAAGGACATGTTTGACTTAATGCCTAAATTGGCTGGTTGATACTGCTCCGCCACCTCCCATGCAGAGGAATCAGTTGATAAATGATTCATTGTGGATTCAGCCATAAGAATCTCTCCTGTTGTTGCTACTCTGAAGTAGAATCCTGGCCATTTTTGCTACTTTCTCCCCCAAATTCATTTCTGTGTCAGCTTTCTTCCTGGGCCCCGTTTAGATTTTGCTGTACCTCAGTTTAGACTTTTCCCTCTACCTTTCCCCAAGTGGCCAGGCATTGGCTTTGTTAACCTGATAAAGTTGTTTTTCTCTCTTTTCTCCTTCCCTATGTGAATGTCCTAGTGGAAATGCTTATCATCACAAACCTAAATTTCTATGGCATTTTTACACCGAAAATTTATCTTTCGGAAGTAACAAGACTATAATAATGCACCACATTACCAATAAAAAAAGAAGGCAAAAATCAATAAATAAAGAGAAAGAAAAAAACACACTGCCCAAACTTATCTAAACTATATAGCAAACTAAAGTAAACTAAAGTAAAACTCCCACTGGATCCTAGTTTATTGGGAAGTATAAAAGGATCCAAAATGCAGTGTCCTCTACAAGCTGTCGTCAAGCTCAGCTTCCAGGCCTTTCCCTGTGTTGTCCCCTACATAGACCTATAGCTAACAACTGAGCATGCAAGGGCACAGTCTGCTCTTGATCCTTTAACTGAGTTTCTACAGCCCCTTCTCTTGCCTCTGACAGCCAAGTCACTCAGTAAGCAGAGCAATAGGTTAAGGAGATGGAGTATGGGCTCTGTTTATCAAGCTCACACGTCTTCTAAACTTTCTAAAATCCTTACATTACTTATTATGAAAGCATATTTAGGACCATTCAGGAGGATGCATACTTCGTGATTATCCGGGCTACTTATGACCTATTCTATGGCAAGAAACACCCTGCACAACAGTATACCCTGTCTGGCAAATCTTCATAGGTACTCTTTATTAACAGCAGACATTCTGGGGCTAAGTTACATAAAAATACATCTGATTTTTGAAGCATCTCAATGAAAATTATGTAGTGAATGATTTGTGAAATATTAAAAATATGTCTTTTAGTTAACATATATTTGATCTTATCAGGTACCATGGAAGGTATTTAAATACACACAAACCCTCTTTCTCTTTCCACTGAAACACCTAGGGTAGGGCGTCAGGTCTTGCAAACAACTAAATTATTTTGTATTGGTTTCAAGCAAAGCATAAACATTCCTATGAATACTCTTCTGTTAACTGATTCTGACTCTTCACTAAAAATAGTCATAAATAAAGAAGGCAAGAAAAGCTTCAACTTTTATTCTAGAAACATCTGGAAGATCACTCACAAAGGAATTATTATCAGTAAATTCTGGCCAACTGATCCTTTACCTGTAAACTGTTAAAAAAAAATGTATTTGAGTATATGGTATGCGAATTTTCTGAAAGAATGTATAAAATCTCATTTCACAATTAAATAACTCATTCCTATCATTCTCCATTAAAAGTCTTTCTGAAATGTAACTTTTACCATGAACACATTTTCACACAGTGCTTCCTATCATTGAGTTTTTTCTTAATATGACTTGGCTTTATCTAGATGTATATTTCCCTAGGAGAAATTAAAGCAGTAGGACACTCTCCAGCTACAGGTGCCTGGATTAAACATGAAGAATTCCTCCTACTGAGTTTTTGACTTTGGAGTCATGTGTTGGGCCTGCTTACAGCCATCTAGTCAGTGGACCAAGAGGACATTAAATCAGATGGCAGACGAAAGTACAGGAATTTTATCTGGAGATAAACCACACACCTTGATGAACTAACATGGTTCCAGATGAACTGATTCGGCACACCGAGGAGCAGAAGTTCCCTGCAGCAACTACACAACTACCCGGAGCATCAACGCCCGTGATTAATTTACAATCTATTGAAAATACTGAGTTCCAGTTACAGAGGAAGTGGATGGTGGAAGGGTGCCTGTCATCACAGTACATGGAAGGAGGAAGCAAGAACAAAGACTACCCTTAGACATGTAGCAACATGGAAGCTACACAGGACAGTGGGTATGGGGAGATTGTTCCACCGTTTATACATGTTAAACAGTTAAAACTCAGTCATGAGTTAAGTTCTTATCTATGCTCTAATAAAAATATTTGTGTCAGATCTATGTTGATAATCCTAAAATTCCATTTTATCATATCTATCATATCTAGCCAGGCATGCTAAATAAAATCTCTACAGAGGCAGAAAAGTATGGCTTATAATCCACTAAATGTGTGGCATATTTTATGATATCTACAGTTCAAGACCAAACTATCACAATAGTTTTTAAATTGCCAGCAAAATCCTAATGTCGTTGTAAAAACACAGACATCAAAAACTATTTCTGTAAGTTGTGTCCTATTCAGCTTCAAACAAACTCCTACTATAGCTTGACTGTAAATTTCAGAATTAAATCCAGGTCTGTTGTAGCATGAAGAGCACTAAAGTTATTTGTGTTCTGTTTATAAATTTTGACTAGAACAAAAATTCCCACGTTTTCCCATTTAGTGTCTTAGCATTGAGGAAGGGAAAGCTTTGGGGGCTTTGTGAAAACCCCTAAATCCAGCTACCCCAAGTCACATGAGTCTCTCTCCATGTGACATGGGCTACCCATCTACTAATGCAAGCCTGCCATGACACAGACAACCTAAAACCAGGAGCCTAGAATGGTACAATTCCAGTGACTTCCAATTTTCAAATTTATACTCAAATTTATACTGCATTTTATTCTGCTGCACACTGCTTCCTTCCAATCAGAGCTGGTAGAGCCATTAATAAACCAAACTTTAATAATTCCCTAGGTATCCCGGTCATGTAACTTAAAAAATATGTTGTTGTTGTCTCTTCAAAAATGTTACACATTTTCTGCACTTATCTCCTTGGTACTGAATGCTGGAATAGGTCCAGAAAGTTATTGAAAGCCTTCCTATAATGTATTTTGTTAAAAGCAATGGGTGACCACAGGGGCACACTTCATTTAGTAAAATTTAACTATTACAAACTGCAAATGAAAATGGAGAGAAGAAAAGAGACTTGTTCATTGCACAAACTAATGTCTTAGAAAGATGGAAATAATCTGAATTTGGATTCAATTTTGAAAAATATTGAATAATAGTGACAAGTATAATAACCAGGATCGAAACTATATTTTTCTGTAGCAGAGTGAGAATCTAGTTTTAAATTTTATTTTTTTCTTTTATGTGTGTGTGGATGTATGTGTACCATCTGCATAAGTGAACATAAAGATGTCAGAAGAATGAACAGCATCCTTTTGGACTTTCAGATAGTTGTAAGCTGCCATGTAAGTGCTGGGAACTGAACATGGGTCCTCTGCATGAATAATAGGCATTTTTAAATGCTGAGACACCCCTCTAGCACCACTAAAAAGGGAGGAAGGGAGAAGGGGAGAGGAAAAGAGAGAGTACATAAAGACAGTTGTACATATCCAAGCAGAACATGGATTTTTCAAGAAATTAGTCTCTAAAGAATGTATCCATTGAACACTGGAAAAAAATCAGCTCTTTTCTGATCCTTGACCACCTCCAGGATTTTTTTTTATGGTTCGAGAATACTATTGGTACAGGATATCTATACCTATGTATACCTAGATGTATACCTAGATGTAATTACAACAGCTTGTTTTTGCAAATTTCCTGTCCTCTTTGCCCTATAACAAGAAAGAAATGGACTGAATGTGTTAAGCTGTCACAAGGGTAAAATAGATCTTTTTCCTGGAGTTCTGAAGACCAAAAGCTTTGTCTCTGGAAGGTTGAAAACCTTGGACTCATGGCAAATCAGCCTCTTGCCCAGTCCTGGTACACTGTATTCTTCTCATGACAGAGCCCTCCCAGTCTGCTTCTACTTAGGTAGTTCTGGGATAATTGGTTTTTGAGCCTCCTTCTTGCTACCTCTAAAACTGTAGTTAATGCACCTACATCACAAGAGGCTCTTCGAATTAAACAAGGGAGATTATCTTTATAAGATGCTTAATATAATACCTGGTCCATAGGAGAGTCTATAATGGAGGAAACTTAATACAAGAGACTGAAACCACAGACTCCAAAACGGCCTTGCCACAGTTATAAGCCTCATGGTGTGCTAGATGAGGAGCGTGTGTAAAAAGACATCATGTTGGCTTTGTTGGTTTCTTCCTCTGTAAAATGAAGATAAATTAGCATTAGGAGTGTGTGTTATATTGCTGTTGAGAGGATTATAGAAGATGATCTATACACAGGCCTTGCTTCAGTGGCTAGCACCTGGGGATCTACTGCATATCCACAATAATAGGATGCTTCCTTGAGAAGAGAGCAGCCATCTTCACAAATGCCCTCCCTGTTCTGTTCATTATTTTATGTGTGAACCATTTTACCTGGAGTAGGAACTCTTACTCTTCCTAACTTATTTGCTGCTTGCCAAGTTTTTTTTTTTTTTTTTTTTTTTTTTTTTTTTTTTTTTTTTTTTTTTTGCAAATGGAAATACACTAAGCCAGTATCAAATAATGGAAACAAGAAATAGAATGGAAATCCACCATAATGACTGTTAGTGAAGTCATGGATCCTTGTTTTAACAGGAGAGAAAAAAAATGTCTTCTAAGAAGCAAATTTTCTAAATATGTAAAATGAGACACTAGAAAATTAGTAATCTTTTCTGTCCTCTGCAGACAAGGATGCAGGTAGCATAGGCTAGCCTAAAACTAGCCATGTAAGTGAGGATGACCTTGAACTCAAGACCTTCCTGCCTACAGTTTCCAAATGATGGGTTTAGAGACATATGCCACAATGCCAAGTTAAACATGGGAATCTTCATAATTCTGCAAGAATTGATAAAATCCTTAAAAAACAAACCTTTAACAGAAAATCAATTTGAACTATTCATTTGGTCAATATTCAATGTTGGCTACTAAAAGATATATTTCAGACTGTAAGACAAGTCAAAAGATATTCCCTGAAAAAAGAGAAGGCTATACACGCAATGTGACCCTGTGTGAATCCAGAAGACCTGGAGAGGGTACTGAACCTTGAGTGTGTAAATTCCCTCTATTGGATCTGATGCCATCATATTACATACAATCACATCAAGATTAAATGTGTAAACCAGCTTAGTTTGCTTTTCTCCACAAGTGCTTAGCAGGAATCTTCAACATCTTGATGAATAATTTTGGCAATGAATAGGTGCTGATAACTGAGCCTTTAAGCTCCTGCCTATAAGGAACTTCAAAGTCCAGGAGGAAACCCCATTGTGTTGGCCATCATTATACACTGTGCCCTGCAGTCACCTGAGTGTCCTAAAGGAAGAATGACAGTGTATCATTACCACTCCTGAGAAGAGCACCGCTAAGGAATTGGTGACGGCCTCTGGGCTGTAGCATCCTTGCACACAGAAAGGGAGGCATGCTTCTAGTCAAGGAGCTTGTCTTGACTTGGATCTGAAACAGTCTGCTTTAAATCAACTCCCTGCTAGAGCGTCAAAGTAGAGTTCAATCTAGTCATCGACTTATCTTTGTTTCCCTGGCTCCACTCACAAGCCATCAGTTAATAGACTCATGTGAATATCCCAGGTGGTCAGGCATCAGCGGACATGACTTGATAAGACAAAATTATGAAAGACTTTCTAACACTAGTTGGAATTTAGACCGCTTGGGATTAAAAAGAAATGACAGTGATCATAAATTTCAGAGTGGGCTGGGCAATGGTGCTGTGCACCTTTAATTCCAGCACTCTGGAGGCAGGGGCAAGGATATCTCAGAGTTTGAGGCCAGCCTGGTCTACAAAGTAAGTTTCAGGACCGCCAGGACTATACAGAGAAACTCTGTCTTAAAAAACAAAACAAAACAAAACAAAACAAAACAAAAACACAAACAAAAGCTTTAGAGAGGAAGTGTAGTAAGAGTTCCAGTAATGTCCAAGTAGATCGTGAGCCAACAACTGTTTTAGGGCATGGAGTAAAGGAGAGATAAGTTATTTACAGATTCAGACTAATTTTCGTCTTTGTATATACGATGGCTAAGATGTTATTCATGGAACATGGTGTATTACTATTTACCAGGAGATCACCAAATCCATCCCAAAGCTAGAAACAAAAGATAACATAACCCTAAGAGGGTGGCCTTGTACTTGCCCATAATGGTAAGGCATGCCCTTGGCATATATTATTTCCAAAGAGATTGTCACAATTGCAAAAAGAGCAACCAAAGTCATGTCCAGGGCTTAAGGTCCATCATTTTACCTAGTCATTCACTAACAATATATATGATGAATATAGCCCTTGGTTTACAAGTGACCACACTGAACTCAACAAGCTTGAGTATATAAGTCATCTCAAATAACAATTTTTAACCAAAGTAGAATTCTAAGGACATGCTACTTTTATAAGTTGATAACATGGATTTGAGTGCAACATTGTCAGAGGCACACTCCAAGTTCAATGGTCTTAACTCTTCGAAGGCCTTTTTTCTAATAATTTTCATCTGTGCATGCTCCTAGAAACAAATGTGCATGGACACAGCTTTGCACAGACTCATGGGCTTCAGAGCAATGCTGCGACATTTCCCTAACACCCACGTCACTCTCTCCACCACTTCGTCTCAAGTTACAGTTAAAAATGACTAAACTAGCATGTTTCAGGAGAAGATTGAGAAGCCACAGGGAGTCACACAATGACTGTAGACTATTATTCCCATTGGTAAGCCCCATGTGATCGATTTAAGCAGTGAAGGAGCAGCAGACAGCCCAAGACTGTGTGTTACTAAGATGTGGTTTGATCAGTAAGTTCTGTAGATCTTAAGACAGGGACGAGATACGTAAAGGCCTGCATGGCAGGGGAGGCCTCAGGACCACAGTCAGTCCTGATCTCACTCTGAACCCTGTAGACAAGACCCTGGGTGTCTTCTGGGTTTAACTGCTTTGATAAGATTTATCATGGTGTTCTTTCCTGTGTAAGTCAGATCAGCCTTAAAGCGCAACGGTATACGTAGGTATATATACACAAATGTACATGTTTTAGATATACTCAATTTTCTGGTGGATACTAAGGTATCAAATGGTTTTGTGCCCTGTCCTTCAGAAATATTCAGCATTAGTTAAAGCATTTTCCAAAGACAATTGGGAGAACACATAAGGCACATAAGGAAGTTAAATTTTAAACTAAAAATTAGTAACATACAGATTCATACTGTCATGATGATTTGTAAACAAGCAGAAAACATTGATTTCTGATGGTAGATCTTCCTATTTCATTTATTAACTCAAAGCACTACAGTGCAGGTTATATTCACTTCATTGTATTGTAACAGAAATAATAACAAAAGCAGAGACTTTATGACAGTGTAAGCATGTCTAAAGAAAGACCCCAAGTCAGCTGATACATTTAACTCTTTTAACATTATGTGACTAAGAGCAGAAGCAGGAGCAAATTCCCTCTGCTTGCTTTTCTTAGAAAGTAATTGAATATTTTATTTGTAACCTAAGTTGGTCTTGTTCCTTTCACCAACTTACTTGCTTATCCCAGAAGGAAATCAGACATAATCCTTGTCAAAATTCTCATTTTAGAAACTTCACTGACAACAGTGTGCAAAGGTACAGGGGCAGAGCCAGTGACACCAGGTAATCGAAGAGGCGGCGAGACAGCAGAAGGAAGAAGGCAGCAAATAGAAGGAGTAAGAACAAATCAATCATTTAGTAAGTCTTTCTTTGTGTCTAGAAGGGATGTAGAATTTGATTTAGTAATTCATGGGCAGGCACTAAGGTACTTATCATCTTGTTTAACACAGATATGTTTAATACAACTAGACTGAGTAAGTATTGCCCTAAGTCACGTTGTGTGTTTGTTCACTTGGTTTTTGGCTTTGAAACAGGGGCTCCTGTAGTCTAGAATGTCCTTCAACTTCCTAAGAACTCACCTGATCTCTCTGCTTCTACCTCCCACGTCCCATTTATTGGCATCAACTCACTGTACCCTGCTTGTATCTAGCTCACTATATTTTGTACTTTTACCCCAAGTCTATGCTACGTCAGACATAGCAACCTGACAGGCTGGCTTGCGAAAATGCCAAATGCATTGTCTTTCTGATAATTGAAAGCTGTCATTTCTGACCACACCAAGTCAACCACTGACTTCAGGGAACCTTAGGATGAACCCCAAACCTCAGTTTAATATAATATATATTAAATCAACAAAGAAATACCTCCAAAGACTTTTTAAAAACCAAAATGGACTCATGAGACAAGAGGAAAGTCTATGCTCTATTAATTAAATGTCGTCCAATAAGTATGCTGGCACTGTCAAGGCTTGGTCATAATCAAAGCAAGAACTAATTTGTGTCCCGGCTTGCTCTGTGGCATTACACCAGTTTTTCAATTACTCACTCATTGATTAAGTGTATTTTAATTATAGTCTTTCAAAAAGAACATGTACAAAGAGAAATTCAGTGCTCAATGAGGAGGACCAACACTTCTTGTAAGTGAAAATTTCATGTTCTAAGGTTTTCATAACTTTCCCTAAAATCCGTATTTCTTGTCCTTATTATACACCTGTATTTCTATAAAACACGTAAGAATTAAAGAAGGCAAAAGATTAATTTCCAGATATGAATTTATATCCAAATATGGATAGTAATTAACACAATAAGCTATTTTTTTTTAACATTCTACCGATAATTCAGCCATAATTGTGTCCTGTAGCCCAGGGAAGGCCAATGGGTCTGTAGAGATTTCCTCCTGTGTTTAGCATGTCTGTCCTTTTTCTCTGCTTCGTGGCCTGATTATTTACATTGTTCACAACCTCCCAAAGTGTCTATCATGAAGATCCACTTGGGGTCTGCCTCTGGGGTACAAGGCAGCGATCTTCCAGAATATCTCTTGTTTAGCCACGTTCTGGAAGAAGTGTCTTGAAAAAGGTTTTGTTAATATAACAGTCAACCAGCGAAGTGTTTGGTTTATAAAATAGATGTCACAGTGGGAATCGTTTGAGGACCATCTTCAGAAGCTGATTAGAGTTGTGAAAGACTTGAGGTGGTGTACAGAGAGGCAGATGCACATTTAGAAAGTACCTAAGAATTCAGGTCTCAGAACTGTTAGGAGAACGGAACGCCTACACTGTTCCATGGGCGGTCCGCACTCCAGCTCTGCCTGTGCAACTATTCATTCTACTGAGTGGAGTAGGCAATCTCATTAAAAGCAATAAAGCAAAGCTATGAAACTGATTAAAATTCAGTAAGGAAAGGAAATTTGGTACAATCAAATGTTACCATTGTACCAGACTGTCTGACCATCTATATAATATGAGAAGTTTGTAATTAGTCTACATTTTTTTCACCACTAGGGGAAAATATGTAGTTTTAGATATCATGTTTAAAGTACCTATGAGCCTAGAGTTGTCATGCTAAATACAAGAGATCTAAAGAGCTCTGTCACACGTTCATCACGATCAGGAGCTGCCCCGCCAGCTTTTGAAGTGCTGTATACATGATCTTGCAAGGCGAAACACTTTATGTACCATAAGAAATTTGAGGCATAATGTTTAATGTTCACAAGATAAGTTAACAAAACTGGAACCTGGTGGCTTTTTATTGTTTTATATCCCACAAGGGCTTTAAGGAAAGATCAACAAGGAGGGAGGAGAAGAAAATGGGATTTTTCCATTCTCCTTTTAAATTCTCTTTCCCAAATTAAAGTATAACTCACAATCTACACCCAAGGAAGAAATCATTCTAAAATATACTGGATTGAGATTTTTTTTTATGTTTAGATAACAGCTTTCCAAACATGGCTAAGTGACATGTGTTCTGAGATGGAAAACATTTGGTCTTTTTTTGCAGCTTTCAACAGCTTAAGTGAAGGGATTTTTAATGTTCTCAAGCAGCTGGGCCACAGTGTGTATCTTGAATTCCACCAACATTGAAGGATCCCATCTCCCCGACTCCAAGTCCCTTTAATTCCACTTCCTGATGCTTACCTATCTTAATGGCTTTCCAGTATGATCACAGCTTTCTTAAAAGTTATACTTTAGAGTCCCATCTGCCAAACGCCATATTTCTCATCAAAACGTAGTGTTTGTTTTATTCAAAAAGTGCCGATGGCTTGTATTTATCACTAGACAAAATCAACAAGCTTGCGTGATAGACTTTAACCCTAACAAGATGCTGCCAGAGCAGAAACAGCACTAACTGCTCTCAGAGCCTCACCTTCACCTCCTCAAAAGCAAGACTGAACATTCCAAGGTCCATTATCTGAACTGCCTTAACTTCTATATGCCTCTCAATATCACTGTAAATGCAAAAAGGAGATTTACAGACCACACTGAATATTGCAGCCATTTCCCACTCCCTGCCCAGTTAGTTGCCCATGAACACATCTACACAACCATTCTCACCTCTGTTGCTGTAAGCAAAACAGCGGGTCAGTAGTTCAAAATAGTTCAACCCCTAACTTTGCAAATCACATACATATCTTCCTAAAATGACACAGTTTACATAACGTAACAAGAACATCACTGTGTTCTTTAACGTCTTGCATCTTTAGTTTTACTGCTAGATCCACAGTTGATTTCTCTTTTCTGTGCTTGCCTATCTCTAACAGAGAGGACTGTGTGATGGGAAAGCAAACCCTCATATGTTCAGTTCTGTTCTCTCCTCTCTCCTCTAGCTCTGCAGTTCTACTGTGAGTAGGAAAAACAAACCTTTCTAGCCTTCTCTACATGGCCAGCTATTTCTTAGTTCTAAGAAGGGCAGTGAGTAGAACAGAGCAATGTTCCTGTACTGTCTGTGACAGTCCAGAACTGTATGTGACAGTTAAACTTGACTATCAACGTGATGGGGTTTAGAATCAACATGGAAGTAAACAACTGGGAGTATCAATGAGTAATTATGTTAGGATAACTGAGACAGAAAGGCCCAACCTAATGTAGGGTGTACCATCCCAAGGGATGGGTTGTTACACTGAATAAAAAGAAGAAAGTTGAAAGCTAACATTTCATTGCTGTCTGCTTCCAAACTGTGGGTGCAATGTGGCCAGCTACCTCAAGCCACTGCTGACAAACCCTTGTCTGTTAGGATGAACCATTTCCTCCGTCAGTATGATTAAGTTTTCTATCCTAGAGCAGCTTTTAGTAGGATAACTTATACAGAAGATTGGTACTGAGACATAGAACCATTGCTATGATAAACCTGACCTTGGGCCTTTGGAACTAACTTGTGGCAACACCATGGAAACTGAAACTTTTGGGGCTGTATGCCATTCTGGTAGGAGCTTGGAAGACAAGACTATCAAGAAAACAGGGAGGCTTGGCTCATGAGGCTTCAGAGGGGAACAAGGAATTTAGCTGGGGTCATTTCTGTGGTATTCTGACAAAGGATCTTATGGTCAGCCTGTGTTCTAAGAGCTTGTAAGAGGCTGAACTTAAAAGCAGTGGACCAATTTGACTGGTAGATGTTTCAAAACAGGAGTGTACTCAGGTCTGTTGGGGTTACTTCTCATTGCCTGCATTCTGTTCTATAGTAAGGGAGAGAAAAAAATATAAAGCTGAAAATTAAGAAAAATATGGAGTTTCTTTGCTAAGAGGAATACAGATGAAAATATGTAGAGATTTAAATAGAGATTTACACCATTAAGAAATACCTCCTGCTTTGGACTGGGAAAGCTACCTTGAGGGCAAGTGTCTTTACATAGAAAGTTTCACCTTGTGAAAACCCATTTGAAATGTTTAGATTTCCTTTGAAAGGACACCAGTTTAAGAGGGCCAGGATTCCACTAGAGTTTACAGCAGAACTTGGCAAGCATATTCACATGGTACTGATTTTGTAGGATGTAAGATTAAGTGGGTCATGGTCACAGTCATGGTCATGGCCGTGGTCATGGTCATGGAGTCTTGCACAGAGAGTTAATGAGGTCAGAAAATGTGTGCCAGGGCCATGGGATGTCTATAGAGGAGAACTGCAAGAACTGAGTGGAGTTACCTTAAGGAAGAATATGTGTGCTTCAGGCGGCATAGCTGGAGAGGTTCCTCTACCCAAGCCATCTGGAGCCTCATGGATCCTATCACAAGCCTCAAAAACCAGATATGAGGTAGGATTTGTTATGTTTTCTGACTTTTCAGTCCTGCTTTGGTTTGCTCATTTCTCAGTCTACCCACACTCTGGTGTGTGTGTGTGTGTGTGTGTGTGTGTTTGTTTGTTTGTTTGTTTGTTTGGAATAGAGGTGCTTATTCTAGGCCACTGTCAATTTGAAGAGGGTAATTTGCTTTTATTTATAGGAACTCATATTAAAAGATTTCCTTGACTTTCATATGAGACAGAACTTTGGACTTACAGACAGTTCTGAGATTGTTAAAGACCATCAGGAATTTTGAAATTGGATTGAATGCTTTTTACATGACAAGTGGTCATGGGCCTATAGGGACAATGGGTAGAAAGTTCTGTTTTCAATGTGATATGTTTGGGTAAGTTGACAAAGAATGGAGTTGTGATGGTTGGTTTTCATTGTCAAGATGATGGGACTTAGAATCACCATGAAATCTCTTGCTATGTCTCTGAGGATATATCTACACTTGGAGGCAGTAAGAATGAAGCTAAATGTGGATGGTATTGCCCCATGAGCTATGGTCTCAGTGGAAAATGTCTGAACACAGCATTTTACACTCTCTGATTCTGACCTCAGATGCCATACACCCAGCTGCTTCATGCCCTGCTGTGTTTCCCCACTGTGCTGGACTGTGGGGCAGGACATACCTTTCCATCCTTCAGTTATTTCCATTAGGGAATCTTGTCACAGCAAAAACCAAGTAGATCCTACAAGGTATATGGCTGGCCAGGAAGCTTGTATCCCCGTGTGAGAGTGGAAAAGATGTTGTGTGAGTGCTTATCTACTGCATAGTTCTAAATCATAAATAGCACCAGTACTGTGGGGGATCCAGATGATCGACAAACATTTAAAGCACTTCCACAAATCCTTTAGGATTGCCTTTTCCCAAGGTTTCCCCAGATGTGCCAACTTGTTCTTAGTTGATTGAAAATTAACTGCAATGTCTACCATAAGTAGAGTCTTCAACTCTAATGTAGCAAAGTAGAATTCATGTTTGAGATGTACACATACACATATACATTTATACAGCTGCAAAGTTGTACCTCTTTATTATTTATTTTATGCATATAAATGTTCGCTTGAGGGTATGTCTCTGCACACGTGTAGCTGAGTACCCATTAAGGCCAGAAGAGGGCATCAGATCCCCTGGAACTAGAGTTACATACAGTTTGAGATGTCATATGGGTGCTGGGAATTGAACCGGGGTCTTCTGGAAGAAAATATAGCACTGGGTCATTTCTCCAGCCCCTCAAAATTGTACTTGATAAACATATCACATCATACACTTTTGAATTGCTTTAGGTCACGTGTCCTTTTGAGTTCCTTACTAACTTACTAGGGTTGCTGTCTGCCTATTGACTGAATTGTACCCACTGAGACTTCAACTTGAAAAATCATGTGAAAAGGCCATGAGAAATGCAAGAGAATTCTTTCCACGCTCTTCAAGTTAATCTACTTGGTCTTTTATTGAATTATACAATTATTTTATTTTCATTTGGTTTTTATTATAGTATTATCTTATTTTCATTTAGAGATATCAAGTTAAATACTTTTATATGTAAAGTTGGTAGATGTCAGTTTCCAGATTAAATCCTGTTGTATCAGATTTGTTAACATCAACTACATTGTGATTAGACACGACCAAGCAAAAAAAGTTACAAATTTATGTTACACCAACTTCAAAGTTTATTTGACATCTAATCATTGTCCCTTTATTAAAGCTATTTTATAGAGTTACTTTATTAATTTCTGATACAGGAAACTTATGAGGGAGTATTTTAAAAGCTACTCAGTATACTGATTTTCATTGAAGAGACTCATTTGATTAAAACCAGAAAATTGGCAAGTTATATACAAAATATAAATTCACATTTAAAGTTACATTACTAGCATATATAATGATTCAAATGAAATGAAATTAAACTACTCATGATTTAGAATACACTATTACAGATAAAATGATCTATGATGCTCCTATACATAAAATATGTTGAGAAAATTTATTATAGGTAAAATATAATAAATTTTAATGGCAAATATTTATAAATGTGATAGATGACTATAGATAAAATTTAGACATAGTATGACTAGAAAAGCCATATAGACAAAAATAAAGAAAAATATATTGCTTAGAAGTAGATTTTGTGTATTAAAATTTTATGGGTAATTTTTCTCCTTTATTTACTCTCTAAGCATGGAATAAATATAACAGTATGCTTTCACTGGGGAAAACAGCTTTTAAGAATTTGTCAGGATCTAAAGAGATAGCTTAGAAATTAAGAGTACTTCCTACCTTTGCAAATAACTAGGGTTCTGTCCCCACTACCCACATAATGACTCATAACCATTCATAACTTTAGTTCCAGGGGATCTGATACAGTCTTCTGGCCTCCATGAGCATAGGATATATGTGATATATATATATATATATATATATATATATATATATATATATAACACATTCACATAAAATAAAAATTAGAAGATTATTTTTGAAAGAAGAGTCAATCTTCTGTTTTCTCATTTCTCATTTCTCATGTTGTGTATACTGTTTAGCATAGCACATTCTATCTTGTCCTGGTTCCATGGGGAAGAGGCCACTCTTCCTCAATCAGATATAACACTTGGACAAAGGTGTATCTGTGGTCATCAAAATGAATTAAAAGAGCCACCTTAATTTATAATTAACTATTATGCAACAAAATGATTCATAAAGAGAAACAATGGTGGTTTTTCCTCTGAAGTTTCCTGCTATGATCTTTGCAAACATTGTAGAACTCAAATGCACACTGCCCGTTAGATTGCTGAACATTTGTCCTGATCTCAGAGTGTCAACAGAAGTAAAAATATTACGATTTTCAGTTATTCAATGTCAACAAAAGAAGCCCAAGGTATCATTCAGAATTCAGTACATTGTACACTTTTAAAAACTGCAGAAAGTTTCAAAACAAGATTCTAAAGTGTACAATAATGTATGTAGAATAGTGAACAAACAGTCTAGTTTCCATGAGTTATCCTAACTTCTGCTGACATCTTATCAGAAGTTTGCCTTAACAAACATGAAGTAGCAACAGGATACTTTGTTCTATTCAGTTCTAGATGAAGGCAGGGCTCTTGTTTTGTTTCATAGGAAAGAAACAAATGTTAGCCAGACAAAGACAAAGAGCAAGGTAGCATCTGGTGAGAGGAAGTAATTGTGTTTAGTCATTTGTACTGTCCATACTGGTAACAGAATCCCCAGACTGTCACAGCCATTTTTCCAAATGCATACCTAGTATTACAAGCCCCCCTGATCAGAGCACTGACTTTACTTCTGTTGATTTACATGTCTATTTGAATCATTGGAATTGCCTATTCTCAGACTTGACAATCGAAAGCAGCTCATTTTTTCAGAACACACTCTCAAATTAGAGCATACGTAATTATAGCAAGTCAGAGGAAGATACAACTCAAATACACACTCTCTTGTGTAACAAAATTTGTATATATATGTATATATAATGTTATATATAATATATAATAATAAAGTTATATATAAACATATGTATTTATGGAATTTCATCCAGCAAAAAGCAGCTACTTCTCTGTTTGGCATCATGAGTCAACAGGCTTTACTTTGAGCCACATTCTACAAAGCTTTACAGAGATACCCATAGTAGTTTACATGGCAGTGCGAAAAGTAGGTGCTCAAAGAATATCTGAGCACCTATTTCCCCTTGGAAATTCCCCCATGGGATTCAGAAGATTAAAAATCAAAATTCATTAGCTGATTTTTCTTGAAGGTGCTTTTGCAGTTCTACATACTGTTTCCTCTTCAACCAGATTGCAAACACTGGAAACTCTTGGATTCTCCATTTTGAATTCGATTCTAAATCTTGTGAGGGGTGTCCATTTGGTGAATTATAGGGGCTCAGGATGTAGTTCAGAGGCAGTCTGTTTGTCAACATGTGCAAGACCCTGATTTTGATATCCAGCACCACAGGCAACACACTCATGAAAACACAACACACATATGTACCACATATAACACATAAACAAGCACACAAACCACACATACAACCATCCACACATGTATACACAACACACACAAACAACACAAACATACCACACACAAGGCATAAACACATACCCTCTTCACACACCATATACACCATATACACAAAAACACACAATATAAACACTTTCCACAATATACAATGCACCACCATACAACACAAACTACAACAGAGTTTAAATACATATGACAAAATTCCGAAATAGATGTCCTGCTGTCAAAGCTATTATATTAGCAGCCAGTTTTCAAATGTACTTCCAGAAATTGTTTTTCCTTTTCTGTCACTACGTGCTTTCATATTCCTTGTATGAATACAATGTCTCTTAAAAACATTCTCTTCTCTAAGTGTACAGATGTCAATTTTCTACCATAAAATATCTTTTTTTGCAGAGCAGAAATAATAGTAAAGATTTGAGAGAGAGAAAAAGATGGTCTGAGTAAAAGGCTGTTTTCTTTTTCTGTTAGTCAGATGTATTTGCTACTATGTAATAGCAAAGTTGTTGGCTATCAAGAGGAAATCCATTATTAACCAACGATAATTCAATATTGTTGATCAGATTGTCATTCCTCATATAACGTATTATTAGACTTTCTTCTAGGAAGGGGGTCCTTTTCATTCCTCTCCCTCTTTTATTGCCTCATCTAGAGGTTGGTATATAGTCTGTATACAATACACGTAGGATAAAATGACAGTTGGCAATACTGTTTTATGACAGTTATAAAGCTCTTTAACATGTTTTGTCCCATAGAAGTTGAAAATAGAACAGTAGGTATCAGAGGCTATGGTGGTAGTGGGGACGGTAAGAAGGGGACTGGTGGATTGGTACTAAGATATAGTTCAGGGAACGAGATGGGCTGTGGAGTTACTTTACAGGGCCGGGAGCATAGACTGTAAGAAAGTTAAAGTAATTTAAATGTTTTCATCATGAATAATTCATATGTGCTGAACCTGATTCAAGCACTATACATGTACACATATCACAACATTGCTACCATGTGTGTGTGTTTTGTGTATCTGTGCCAATTAAAATAATTTTTAAAAACTTGTCAACATTATATTACATTACCGTTGTTCTCTTACAGTACCTTCAAAGTGAAATGAAATTAATTTCAAATAAAATAAATGACTGTTGTAATACACCATTTAATGAGCTTTCATCAAAAACGTATACCATGTTATTCTGAGTCAGATGATAAAAATAAGGACAAGAACCTCGCAGCTATTGTAAAACGGCAGCAACAATTAGGAGAGACAGGGAGAATGACCTGGAAGGTTGTTCAGATAACTAATGTGTAGGTGAAGAGCTGGTAAGCAAGGACTTGGACTTGAGTTCTCTCCGGGGAAGAAAGAGAATTGGGTTTAACAAAATAGAAAGATCCTGGGAAACACAAATAGGACAAGACTAGGCCATTCCAGAATGGGAAATCAGAAGTTAAACCAACACTCAACAGGAGCAATCAAAAATGGGATACTAGACAGAGGCAATCACATGAAATGCACATGAATCTTGTAAAGCTAACAAAGGAAGTATTGAAGAATGAGACAAAGAGAAATCAGATGGTTTTTGAAGGGGATAGATGCAAAAATTACAATGAAAAGTTTGTCCTTGGTTTACCCTGAAGCAGAAATATAACTAACGCTTAGCTACCTGGACAGCAAATTCCTTGTATTAAGAAATACAGCCTGACCCTGATGCATGGATTTAAACTTCTATAGATTGTTGTCTTTTATTTGGAATACTGTTTCTAAATGATATACAAAACCCTGAAAAATATCAGTTTATTCTCTTTCTCTCTATTGCGTATGAGTTTTCACTTTATGTATTCCTGGGGGAACCCTTGTAGATGAAATTAAAGACCTAAGATACAGTGATTAGCCTATAAGTAAATTCAATCCCCCAGAAAATAATTTGTATCCACAAGTTATTTTTCTACAGGCCTGAAATGTGAAAAAAAGGATTACATTAAACCGGTAGTTGGTAATGTCATTATTGCTAAAATTTTAGGAGAAGCTAAAAAGGCTGAAGAATGTATGCATGAATGTTTGTGGCTATAGCCTTAATGGGTGTGTAACAGTCCTGTCTGGGCTTCTAACATGATATAAAGGTCTGATGGGCCCTAGGGTCAAGAACACAATGCAAACCCTTCAGCTCCTGGGAGCTTGCCAGTCCACTGGGATTCAGCATACTTTGGTGTCTATGATCAAAGAAAATGGAAAATCCTAAGGTCTTGATGTTCATCATAACTACACTCATTAATTACCAAGTAACACTGTAGATGAAGACATTTATGAGCTACATAAGCTATATACTATTTAATAATCAGATTAGGGATTGTGATACTCTAGTTACAAAAAAAATAGGTTTTTCAAGTTTTCCCTAAGGTGATTATATTTATAAAATTTTTGGATGTAGTCATGCATTCCTGTATCCATTTTTAGAAAGTGCATTCAAAAATGAGCATAAGGACAAACCTAAGGTATATATAAAATATTGATGCTGCTTCCTGAGAGCATCCCTCACTGGCAGTCACGACCCACCCTCTCCTGGTTTACCTTCTACTTTTCTGGATTCACTTTCAGAACCTTCACTCGAAGTCATCTTCTCCAATTGCTGGGGACAGACTGGATTTCTCCCAAGGATTAGTCCCCAGTCTATTCTTCCTTTAACATGCCTGCTGGGTTCTATTCAACCACTCCCAAAGCTGTAATCTTCTCTCCTTCCCCATGCTGATAACACACTGACAATACCTCTGACCACAGGCTTCCTTCTGAACCTCAAACTGGTTCATCCAGTTGTCCCAGAGGTATCTAAGTTCAACTTGACCAACTCTGAAAATGTTTGTGTCTTGTTTCTCTGGCTGCACTTGATTAGCCTCAGTGTTTCTCTCCAGCCCCTAATTCAGCTAGTTCAAAAAGCCAGTTGATGACATTTTCTAAGCAGCTTTCATGCTGGCTGCTTCTCATTCTTGCTTATCTTCTTCCACATTAGTCAGCACACCCAGCTTCTCGCATACAAACCCACTTCATTTAAGCCATTTCTCCAAATACAGCTGGGATGACTTACCTTGAATAAAAGGCAAACCCTGTGGACTAGGGACTTAGATCAGTTAAGACAGTACTTGTCTCAAATGTACAAGGCCCTGAGTTCAGTCTCAGCTCCATATTTCAAGGAAAACACACACACACACACACACACACACACACACACACACACACACATGCAGATAACATACATACACACATATACATATAGACACACAGACACAAACGCACAGAGCACACAGAGATACACATGTAGATAACATACACAAGCACACACATATATACATAGACATACACAGACACACAGATATACACATACATACACACACACACTATTTTTTTGCTTTTTGCCCCTGCACAACACACTGGTAGGCAAAAGGCCAAAGAATTTTGCATGACTCTCCATGTGGTCTCTAGCATCTTATTAAGCTCTGGTTTACCCACCCCCTATTTGTCATTCTCTTAGGACTGACTGGAATCTAAAAGCTCAAGCTCACTTTAGTGGTTATGTTTTGAGTCCTTGTTTCAACAGGTACATCCTGGCTTACCAAGTAGCCCTTTATATTGTGTCTAATAGTTACATACCTAACTGACTCATGATTCACATTTGAAACGTTCTGCCCTTAGAAATAGGTAACAAATTTCCAAACCCACAATGAATGGGCATTTTTCTATTTCTATGACCTTTTGCACATAAGCTTATCAAAATTTTCTTTAAAATATCTCTATTTATCTTCCTATCTGCCTATCTATCTGTCTTCCTGTCTTGTCTGTCTGTCTACCTATCTAATTACAAGTGAACCCTAAGATTTTCAAGACTGGGGAAAACAGTCTTGTGAATCTTAGTTGCTGGCTCATATTAGATACAAAATTAACACAGAAGTAAGTTTTGTTTAAGTTGGCAGCCCTGCCCCAAGCACACAGCTATAACACTCCATGAACTTCAATGAACACATGATATCAAACTACAAAAGCTACCTTCCAGACTATCTGGTTTGCTGCAATGGCTAGGTGGAAAGATAATGTTTTTTTTAGAGGACACAATGGAAGAAAAGCCAAGGGGTGAAAACATCTTTAAAAAATAAAAATCAAGACAGAAATAATATTATCCCTAAATCATTAGGGATATTAGCAATCTTTCAATTATAAACTATTTTTAAAAGATGTATTTTATCCTTATTAAGCCAACGTAAGGATTATATTGCTAAACAATGTTTCCTTGCACCTTCCTGAGAAGGACAGTTCATATGAGGTTATGGAGTATCCAACTCAAGGTATATTGGGAGAAAGCAATGAACAGCACAAGACTAGGTCAGCTCTGTCTTCTTTCATTTCCAAGCTGACAACCGGTACTTAAAATTAAACAGAAGAATATGCTGCCTCCTGAGAATTATGGCATCACCTGGGCAAATAACCACTGAAGCCTCTTCCTTACAAAGTGAAGCACAACCCTTCACACAGCAAAACAGGCAGGAAATACCATTTTAATATTCAGGCATTAAAAAGAGACAGATGATCTTTTCTTTGGCGTCACCTTTAATGGCTAGAAGAAACATTTTGATTCTGAAACTGCAGGACTAATCCCGAGTCTGTGATTTCTTTCTATCTCTAGTGTCTTCATGTTTTATAGACATCCTCCTCACCCATAACAGATGCTCAAACTTCTTCCACTCACTCTTAATCCCTTGCCCATGCGAGATTTTTGTCTCAACCCAGGGTGTATAGATAAATAAAATAGGTCATGTAAACCAAATGTCTGCTAATATCCGGAAGAAAATTATAACTATTCTTTGAAATACATATAACTGTGCCTTTCACGAGGTTACTAACCTTCAGACACTGGACACCTCATGCTGTTCATAGTGTCAAAAATATTCTTCCCATTAGTCAGAATTAGCCATTAAATTACAGTTTTCTAAATGACATGAGAATGTCAGATTGAAATATACTATGCCTACATTATTCATTTAGTACTTATTAGTTATAAACATAAATGTGTTCAGACATTAAGAAAATTAATAAGGAAATAAAAAAAATCTCTGACATCTACTTGAAAAGATACAATAGTGTTAAATGAGTCCACATTTCCAGAAAGTGTTCAAAGTTATCCGTACATTGTTGTTGTTACTGTTTTTGTTGTTACTTATACCTCTCTTGTGTCACCCATGTCTTTGTTCACAGCCTACATTTAAACATCTCCTTCAAACCACAAAAGGTCTTTACTCTGAAATAACCCTTTAGACTCTAATTCCAAAGCTACTGTGCAGAAAGCAAGGAAACCCTACCCTTCCATTCTCCATGTGAATGTGTTAAGAGATTTTAGGAATGGCAAAGCCAGTCAACAAGGAATGCTTAAACTCAAGTCATCTGAAATTGCTGTGGTGTGCGGAATGCTGCTTGCAACCCTGATGCTGCAGTGTTTGCTTAGGAAGAAAGACTGTAGCTGAAGGCCACGGTACAGATGGAATGCCATCAAACAACTTCTTGACCTCTGAAACAATAGGTGGGGCACATTTGAATCATAAAACCAACAGAGTCAACAATTGAACATGGTTGTAACAATAAGGGTGTCTCCATAGTGTGCCACCAAATGTGCTTGAAAGGACAGAACTACTTTACAATAAGCTGGTGAAGTTGATGCCCCACACCTTCACCGACAGATACCGACACTGACTGCAGCCATGACAAACCACGCTCACAGAAATGCTCTGCTCTCCCTTTTCCTCAGCAATCTCTTGCAACTCAAGTCATTACAAGGATGTATTTTAAAACAGGGCATGCTAGGTTTCCTTCCACTAAGCAATAGGTCCTTCTTTTAACACTGACTGACCAAGGAGCCATACAATTTTTAAGGGCAGTGTGGTGGTTTGGGGTCCCACCTCCCAACGCATGACTCTTGTCTTTAGTCTCTTGGCATCCAGCACAGAACTAGCCCTGTGAGCTGTCTCTGCTGAGGTGACTCGCTGGCCATGTGATCATCTCTGACTCACAATACTGAAGAAAAGAGGAAACTTGGGAGCCAGTTTGTTATTTAGCTTAAGGAATTATCTTTGATTTTTCTGGTTTTGCCATGGTATAGAACTAATAACATAGTCAGAATGAGAGGGCAGTTAGACTTCTCTTTTCTTCTATCTGTAGCTCTTTAAACCTTGGGTCAAAGCATACTCCCACTAGGAAAAGGATTTGTGTAGTGGGTTTACAAAGCCTTTATATCTGAGGCTTGCCAAGGTAGTTAAACTTTCAACTTGTTCAGTTGTTCTGGTTAGAATTAGTTAGCATTAAGTGAAAAGGCTTTATAAGTTCCACGTCAATATTAATATAACGTCACACACGTGAGCATGTGTATGTGCTTGTGAGCACATATGCATGCGTGAGTGTCCATGTGGCCAAGAGTTTCAATCAAAGAGATACCAAAATTTACATTAAAAATACAAAAATGGGTATCATGTTACCAATGCTTTTAATCATATTTCAAGTCGTAAGAGAAGTAAGTAGATTTGAATTATTCTGAGAGTAAAACCAAGAACAAGAATAGCAGTCACAACAGGTGGCTACAGTAAGGAGCGTGCACTCACTGTGAGGAGACATTGTGCTATTTGGACACAAAACTATTGAGGAAATCCCCACATCTAACTTGGGATCAATAGGCTGTTATTATTTTGTTATGGCCACTTGACATTTAAGGGAGTGAAAATCAGAGATGAGCAGTCAGTCGCTTAGACAGTGGATTCACCGGTTAAGACAGGCAAGATGGCTCCTGACTAGAGTCCCTAGCCACTCACTATCTCCCTATACAGTTATCTGAACCTACGCTGCTTAGCAGGGAGGCTACCAGCAGCATGTGGTTATTTGAATAGAAACATTAATTAAGATAAAAATGAATTTCTCAGTCCCACTAGCCACATGTGGCCAGTGCCTACTGTTAAAGAACCTTATCTGCAATGCAGATACAAAATGTGTCCGTCTCTGCAGTAGTCCCATTGGTCAATATGAACAGGGAACTGGCCAGAATGGGTTTCTTAGCCTCACATACCGGCTAGCAATTAAGAGAGTGGGTTGATTAGATTAAACAAAAGTGTTAGCATATGGTTGGGGAGATGGCTCAGTAGATAAAGCATTTACCATACAAGTATTAGGACCTGAATTTAGAGCCTTGGAACCACTGTAGAGGCTGGTCACAAACATGGCACTAGTCACCTGTTACCCTAGGCCTGGTGGGAGGAGAGTTCACAAAGACAGGCAGATTCTAGGGACTATCTGGTTAGCTAAATGGCAAGCTGCTGATTTGTTGACAGAAACTTCCCATAAACAAACAAACAAATAAACAAACAAATGAAATAAAGGAAGGCACCTCCTGTGTACTTCTGGCTTCTGCATGTGAGTGAGCGTGTGTACATGCATATGCACACACACAGCATTACACCTGCACAAACATGTAAACAAGTGCATACCCTGTCTCAGAAGGAGATCAGGTGGAAATGTGACCCTAGCTACGTCTGCATCTATCATGTTAGAAGTTAGATAAAGCAGCTGGTGCGATGAGAAAAGGCAGGATTAAGACTCTGGGACAGATATACTGGAGTCCCAGATCTAGATCCCTGCATGTATGACCTAAAAACATAAAATGATCTACTTTAGACTGGACTTCACTTCTATGTAAGACAATGTGATTTTACACATCTGTGTAAGATGCTCTTAGGCAGGGCATCCTGAGAACTAAATAAATAGTAAAGAATATGTGTCATTTCTGTTCAGAACGTGTGTCATTTCTGCTCAGAACATGTGTCATTTCTGCTCAGAAGAGAACTTGCTTAGGGAGGATATATATATATATATATATGGATATATATACATACACACACATATATATTCTCTAGATGACACAAACAAATCAAAAACTAAACAAGAAAATAAAGATAGTGGGAAGAGAGACATCCTGCAGGTGCCAGTGGTGCTTAAACAGTGCCCATACAGCTACACCCTCACTGGGCAGAGATTCTGGGACAATGCTCACATATTCACACACTCACGTGGCAGAAGTACTTATAATTCATTATCAAAGAACACCCCTGGCTAAAAGGCATATGGCAGGTTGCAATACAAAACATAGCATCTAAGGTTAACAATGAGTATTAAATGCCCACATCCTTTAAACAACTGTATTTAGCACTTTTTTTTCTTTCAAAAGACCATTACCTCTTCCCAGTGTTATTTTCACAGAAATAAGAAGCAGATTCTTAGGGTTTATTCTTGAATGTTCTAAGGTGACACATCTCATGTTAAGTTCAGAAATCTGTGCTTTGAAACCATATCCCTGTTTGGATGTGTGAGGTCCACAGATCAAGGTTTGAATCACAGATGATCGATCCAAGATGCTTGAAACAGCAAAGTCAGCTGTGAGTCTACATCTGCAGGGTCTCTATCAACCTCACTTTTGTGAGAATCAACCAAGAACTCATGAGAGTGGGTAAGACAGCCTTTAATTTGGGAGGCCCTGGGTAGCCCATGTACCAACATTTATACGCTCTTCTTAAAGTCAGGTGGCTTCAGGTTCAGGGTACTATGATTTTCAAGAATCATGGTGACACACAGACTATCCGGTCTACAGAACTGTGCTTTTAGATGAGCTTTCACCTTCAATGTCAATAGTGAGAAGCCCTGGTACTCAGAGAAGTGAGCTTTGGGTATAAGGAGTTGATTCCACTTGTAACTTTCCTCATCTGTATGCAGGACAAATGCAGTTACCTGATCTCAGGTGATTACCAGTTTATTTATTTATTTATTTTAAAAACCCCAGAACTTACAAAGGTTAAGAGGTGAATGGAGATGATGTCAAGCTTTGGAGCCAAATAAATTTAGATCCTACACTGGGTCTACACATCCTACCCAAGAGGCTCTGTGTAGCCAAATGGACTTGCCGGAGCCCCACAGGCTCCTCAAGGAGGTGACAGAATACCAGCACCCACCAGCACCAGCACTTTGTCTCATGGATTCTCAGGAGCATCATCTCCTGAAGCGGAGGCTATCACAATGCTCAACACATTCACTGCACATGTTCACAAGGGCAGGTTGTCATCTGTCACTTCTACTCTGGAACAGGACAGGAGACAGCTAGCAGAAGAAAATAGTTTATCTGTTCCTAGAAGCCAAACTCCCAGGGTAGGTCAATGGGAATCCACTCACTGCCATGGAAGGAACAAGCACTACAGTCTCCCACTCTTCTCTACTGAGAGATGTTCTTCTCAGCAGTCCAACAGTCAATCTGCAGTACCCAATAAAGCACGTGGTTTACGATTCTGAAACATCCCCCCTTTTGTTTGAACATCTGTGACTCCAGCTTCCCCCCTTTTGATTGAACCTGCACATGACTTTAAATGCCACCATCTTAGCCCAGCATGATGGATCAAGCCTGAAATTCAAAGGAACTGAGGTAGGAGACTCGAGGGTTTAAGGACAACCTCAGTTCCATAGCGAAGTCAAGCCCAAGTTGATGTACACAAGATCCTGTCTCAAAATACGAAAACAAAATAAAAAAATTAATAATCTTAAACATTTAAGATACAGTTATTGCTATTTTACTCATTTTTTCCCTTAGAGAACATTACTTGGCTTTGTCATCTCAGCCATCAGAGTGGCAGGAGGAGGAGCCAGGGCACAACTTAACTAAGAGCATTTCCTCCACCACAGGTGCTGGGCCAAGGACTAACCAAATAAAAGATCATCCATGGTAAACAGTTTGGAGGTGGGACAACTCATGCGTTAGAAATTATGGAAGAGTCGTTTTACTAAATGGCTTTCTTTAGGTTTTCTTTGGGTCAGTTATAAGAGAAAGATTTGAATCTGAACACCAGAGATTCTCCCTGTAGACAAAGCAGAGTCACTGAACGTGGCCATGGACTTCAAAGAAGGGGGCAGTATAAACAAGGACATTCTGTGCTGGACTAGTGCCTTCCTCTCAGAACTCTCAGGGAGTGGAAAAGGAGAGCTAGCTCTGAAGAAAGGTTGGAGCTAAATCCCCAAGGGTTTGCATGGCCCAGTGTGGGGGTTGGTTTCCAGATGTGGATTTTAGCAGCAAAATGCTTCTTATACAAATCCAGCAAAACCAAGTGAGTGACAAACTCTGTTGTGTTGTGTGAAAAACAGATGCCGGTTAAGAGGTTGAGCCACTGGCTTTCCTCTCCCCAGCTGGTTATCCCGAACAAGTCTCAAGGGGCTCTGAATCTGGGTCAGAAAGAGTTAAAAGCTATGTCTGTGGACAGTAGGCCAGAAGAGGACTGCTGTGAGGAAATGCAGGTTCTCCTGTGTGTGATGTTTTGGAGGGTGTTCTTGAAGAGAAAGGGAACTACTTCATGCACTCTTCCCGGCAATCTTGGGACTAATTAAAGATAGATGTGTGGTTTGTAGAGAATCAAGCAAAAGGGGAAAAGATCCCAGGGATTAGGAAATTAAGTTTGGCAAATTGGTGGAAAGTGAATGTATGAAGCTGAGGTAGAACATAGGGAAAGGATAAATCTATTATCAGTGGGAATCAGAGGGAAGGAAAAACAAATACATCCCACCTCATTTAAAGTAGAATCAGATACTCAGGTAAAAATGCCAGAGGACAGAGGCTAAAATACTCTGTGAAGACTTTTTACTAGCAAAATAAATAGCATCATTAAGAGGACCCTG
This sequence comes from Rhabdomys pumilio, assembly GCA_030674055.1. Lineage (NCBI taxonomy): Eukaryota > Metazoa > Chordata > Mammalia > Rodentia > Muridae > Rhabdomys > Rhabdomys pumilio. Next base: position 113,949,961 of record JANHMN010000001.1, read on the forward strand.
GAAAACGAAGACATGGCAGGAGAAAGAAGAGCTGAGATCAGGATGTTTGTAAGCATCATTCGTAAAGAACCTGGAAAGAAAACAAAGCAAAGACTCTGGTCCTCAGCCAGTATGACCTCTGACCTTTGTAAGCAATATTAGCCAACAAAAGGTTGCAATCGGATGAACACTAGAGAAACTGGGAAGCAAATACTAAGTTTCTTCTATGATCATTTTCCTCTTAGAATCTGTTTTAAAAGAAATCTAGTATTTATTTTGATAATAGATTATGAATATTTACATAAGAAGGCAGTGTCTCACAGAGATGCTACTATTTTTAAAACCCATTGACCTCTTCCTCCTCCCAACAGATGCCAAGCCGTTCACAACCTGTGTCCGTTGCATTAGGATTACCATTCTACAGTTTGCTACCCTAGATGACACCATTGTGATTGACATGTATTATCTTACAGCCTCTTCGGCTCCTAACTGTGTTTTATAAACCTCTAAGCCTTGGAATTCAATTTACCTTTAAGAAATTTGACCGCATCTTCTATCACGGTGCCTTACTAGAGCCACACAGCTATCAGCTCAGTGCCCTTTCTTGTTTAGGAGGGGATGTCCAGACAGGCTTTTCTGCTGCTGGCTCATGCCCCTGGGTTGTAAGCTGCAACATCCTTCAAGTGATGGTTTCTATTTCCTTAGAGGAACCTATGCTCTCCTGAGATCTGCATTCCCCTCACCCATCATCTGTCTATTCTATTATACCTTCACAATGAAGGCACCACACTTGTTCACTGGAGCATATATCTCTCTCTCTCTCTCTCTCTCTCTCTCTCTCTCTCTCTCTCTCT
>JANHMN010000001.1:113950803-114012038 GCA_030674055.1 Rhabdomys pumilio
TCTCTGTCTCTCTCTCTGTCTGTCTGTCTGTCTCTCTCTGTCTCTCTCCCTGTCTCTCTCTGTCTCTCTCTCTCTGTCTCTCTCTGTCTCTCTCTGTCTCTCTCTCTCTCTGTCTCTCTCTCTCTCTCTCTGTCTCTCTCTCAGAAGTCCTTCTGAGAGTAGAGAAGTCTGACTTAGATGTGACTTTTCTCTAATAGCTTGTTAGATGAGCCGTGAATGAATCAGATATGGACCCAGATACTAAAGAAAGAAGGATGAGAGGGATGAGCAAATAGAACAGAAAAAAGAGAAGAAGGAAGGTAATAAGTTGTGCCTCTAGAGTCAGTATCAGCAGAAACTCATGGGCTTCTTCACTCATGCACTTGGCCTGTGAACCTACTATGCTTATACATCAAACTAAGTTTCTTCTATGCTTGCTTTGCTCTTGGAATAGGTTTTAAAAGAAATCTTGTATTTATTTTGATAATTTTTCTTCCTGGATAGAATAAGTGCATAGCTGTACTCTGTGGCTGCTGTAACCTTTATGTCTAAATGAAACAGTATTAACTGTTGAACATTTCTTCTCACAAGATGACTGAGTTAGAAGCCTATGTGAGTTTACGCTTGAGCCACACAGCTTGGCTCTGACTCAGCTCCTAAATCTAGAAACAAAAATAGTAAATACGGATGAAATGAGGGTGAAGAAGCTACTGTTATCTCTATTAGGACTGGGCTGGTGTGGGATTTAGACTGTGGTGTTACCAGTAGCATTGTCTACCTTCACTTACAGATGTTGAGGTACTTTTGTCACTGTCAGAGCAGTAAAGGCCAATATTCCACATGTACTTGTGAACAGCTTAGTCAAACTAAGAGATCTGAAGTTGGTCTCGAGCAACAGGAAATAAACGTATTTACTGTTGGGCCCTAAACGTCTGTCTGTACTACAATAGTCAGGGGAGTTCAGCAGACATGATTTTTTTCAGGTTTAATTGGGAGTGTGACGTGGAAATTAAATCACACTGGAAGTTTCCAGAACAAGAGGTGCTTTCTCACCCTTCATGGATGTGATGGGTTTTAAGAGTCTCTTCCTGGCTATGATCAATCTCTCCATTTACACTGCTTCAATTTACCCAAGCACATTGAAACAAATGATGCCTTTACCATGCTGCTCCTTATTCTTTACAAAAGAGTTAAGTTTCACTTAGCAGAACATCCATCAATGTGCAAGGAAATGTACACAAATACAAACACAACTGCAAAAGCCAGCACCTCACACAGTTTTCCCCTTATGTGCGCTAAATTTTCTTCCATTGGACGTAGAACTACTTGTGCAGGTGGCTGCTAGACTCTGCCAGCTGCTCAGCCACAATCTAGCTTTTGAAACGGTACCCTGAATTAAAAAAAAAAAAAAAAAAAAAAAAAAAAAGCTGGAGACTGGAAAAATAAAGACAAGGGTGTGGAATAAGAATATATTGAAGCGGTTCTTTGGGTAAGATGGCAGAGGGGAAAGCAACTTCAATCAGAGGTTGCTTACAGTAAGCAAGATTTCCATTCAGTTGGCCCACAACCAATTAATTTCCTTCCAAGAAAATGCAGTGGAACAAGAGAACGGGCATAGATGCTTTCTGTCAAAGCAAAGCATGTGTGAACCTAAACTGGGAAGAAGTTATTTAGGACCGTACATCCTCAAGAACAGCACTGCCCCCATGATAGTGCCAGGGTCCCTGGTAGCTTGGCTTATCAGCTCCATAAATGAAACATGCACTGGTGCCGTCTTCTGTGTCCAATATTCACAGAGCTCATATAATCATATCTACACCTTTATTAGCTTCCTTTTGTGCTTCTTTCTGCTTACTAACTTCCTGCTAGCAATCTGACACAAGTATCCATGTAATTATTCTACTATGCATAGTGCAGAAATGGAAAAAGATTGAAGGAAGACATCCACTTAAACCACAAAGCCTTTTTCTTCTAAGTAAGTCAATGGGCGATGCCAAGAGAATGCTGTTGATATACTTAATGCTAGTTTGCATTCTATTCTGATTTAGAAAGAAAGGAATGGGGTGAGATGGGAAGGGGAAAGAGGGCAAAGAATCATCAACAATTGAAGAGAGTAAGGAATAAGGAAGGGTGAATGAATACAATGAAGACATACGGACCATGTCTGAGCCTTGAAAAGTGCACAGGACAAGGAAACACAGAGACGTTGAAAGAAAGTCAAGTGTTGGGGAGACAGCTTAGAAGGGAAAGTGCTTGTTGCACAGTATGGACCCAAGTTCAGGTCCATAGCATCCATGTGAAAGCCCAGTGTGGCAGCCTGTGCCTGTTAGTTCAATGGAGCAGCAATGGACAGATGACTGGAATACACTGGCCAAACAGCCTTGCCTATTTAGTGAACTTCAGAGTTAATGAGAGACTCTGTCTCAAAAAATAATGAAAAAAACTGTCACTTGTGGTGTGTGCACATGCATGCATGTACGTGTGCACACACACACTAGACAGACATACAAACACTTAATAACACAGAACTCAGGTTCTGTGTAACCTTTAACTTTGCTATAAAACCTGAGAATGATTGCCATATATTGAGATGATATGTGAAGGAGAAACAGCCTTGCAGAAGCAGGGCATTTGTGGCCTCTCAGAAGTATTCTGGACAGCTCAAAGAAGACACAGATGACCATCTTGAGGCCTGTGGCTCTGCGTTGTTGGGTACTCAGCCCTCCAGACACCGCTCATGTGCTTTGTTACAAACTCAGTATCTTCCTGAGAAAAGCCATCCAATTTCTTTAACCAACTCTGCACGTTAATCCCCAACAGCATCTCATAGACCCACGTATTAGATGTGGGTTTCTAGGTCATCAACGAGGCTTAATGAAACCATTTTCTTGCTAAATATGGAATTTAGTAACCAAAACACTGTAAGTTGAGATATCAGTCACGGGCTCTCAAAACATTATGTGGCAAACACTATGATGGAGTTGAGGCACTGCCCATATTTCCTGAAGAAATGGCAGTCCATCTTAAAGGCCCCACTTCGTTATGTCACATCTGTATTTCTATCCGGTAATGTGAATGTATTAGCCTCAAATTGTTTAGTCATAAATCATCATCAAAGAAATATGTTTATTTTTATTTTTAGTATTCATGACTTGCATGATCCTAGTACAGCATATATTTAGTGCTGCTGTACAATGAATCCATAACTTGGAGAGAAATAGCTTTATAGATCATTACAGCCTATGTTGCTTTAACAGTTAATCACATTTTCACTAATAACATGACATAAGTCCTTTTACCTGAAGAGTGAAAAATGGAGGACATTTGTGCTTGCACTAAAATGTCCTCTATTTGACCTCTACCAGGGTGACAAGAGAGCCAGTATCAGTGTTCTCCCTACATCATTACCCATACTTCCATTCAGTGCTATCTGTCAAGACTTGGCCAGTCCCCACACACCAAGAGGAGAACCCCCCGCCATACACACCCCAAGACTCTGTTGTATCTTTGAACCTGGGTTCACAGAGTGACGTCTCAGTGAGTCCCATGTCTCCTGGAGAATACCTCAGATAGCTGGCCCAACAAAGACAAATATTATGGCAGTGAAAAATAAATCTGCCATTTTTAACCTTTTCAGGGAAAGTAATCCACTTATTGGCTTTAGTTAAAGTGTCTTAGCTTTCTTCCCCTTTTTGTTGTATCTGTGAGTAATTTCCCTAGTCACAATGTTTATAGGAAGTGAAGTTATTCGTAATCATGCCTTAAGAGTATGTACACAAACTGGACATCCTAAAAGACCACTATGTATTAAATTTCTGATTGTTTGACATAAATTCTCTCTCTCTCTTTCGGCCCGACAGGAATCTTCTCATTTATTTACGAATAGGTTAAGACCTTCGCCTAGTTTCTAGCTATGTCTCTAAGTGCTAACATATATTAAGTAAACGTGGAACCTCTTCTGCATAGGAAACAAATTAAGTTGGTTAAACAGGGAGAAAGACTAAATGTAATCCATCTCTTGTCATGTTTATGGGACCTGAACTCATCTTACACGAATGTTCCAGTTTGGTTGTGGAAGCAGATGGGTTGCTTATGATAAACCAGAACTACAGACATGAAACATAATAATATAAATCATAAAGAAGATAAATAATGAAATTCTTTTAAAATAACTCTGGTTAAATATTTAGACAGCCATTTTTTAAGATTACTTGCATACAAAAATAGTACTCACATATCTAAGGAAGGAAAGAATGGTACTGAAGACTAATATAAATATAATCTAAATTTAGATATGGAAGACTTAAGATATTTTAAAAATCTGGGTAAATTTTTAGAGTGCCAAATAATAAAATGGGGAGCCTTTCCTTGAGTCAATATGAAAAGAGAGGGTACTTATTAATATCACTTTAAATAAGCATTTTTTTCATTCCAAATCCATCAATCCAACTCCAAAATGAAGTGGAAAGGCTTCTTCGTTCCCACAAATTCTACACGGTAAGGGACACTGAACACTGTTCTTGGTGAACAACTTACTGCCCGTGACCCTGTGGTCCACGTTTACCAGTCTCTGACCTCACACCACTTTGAGTATACAATGTATTGCAACGGCCTTCCAAGTCATCTCATCTCTTGACTGGAGGGTGAAAAGAAAGTTTGGAGATGCAACTTTCTCAAGGTGATATGCTTAGATATGATGCCCCCAAGGTAGGTATGGCTGTTTGGACTCCCAGACTATGCAAATTGTCTTAATTATTATACTCCAGCCACTGTTTAATTAAGGGTAGGTATTTTAATTTAGGGAAATTTGGCCTAGACTTATTTTATTTACTAAAACATGAACTTAAGTCCTCACTCAGGCTATGTTCTAAGATAGCTGGAAATAAAAGGGTGAGGGAAAATGTTAGCAAAAGTGACAAGCCAGACAATATCAAAAGGAGCCCCGGAGGCAGTGATGTTGTACATTCATATTAATCTACCTTGATTAGGGGGCTACTCCATCTTCACTTCCAACATGTATGCGTCAGGTGACTTCTCATAAAATGGTTTCATTTGGTGCACTAGTTATCATAGTCAACTGAGCCTGTTCCTGTTTGATACGCTGACATCGTGTTTACCTTCATTGCAGCTTCCTGGGAGGCAACAGTGTTCCTCCTATCAGTAGATTAATTTAAAGGACTTGTCTATTATTTTTTTATGAAATAGCATCTCTTTCTCCCTCCTTCCTTCCATTTTATTTTCTATCATTAATAGAGCCCCTTCCTATTATGTTCCATAGTCTCAGATCAGACACATGGTTAGGACAGGCTTTGGGGAGCTGATGATCTAATGGTGGAGAGAGATGACTAGGCAAACACTGTTAGGAAGCCTATGGAGAAGCACCTATCTGAACAAGAACAGGAAGAAGAAAGTAGACAGAAAGCACCCATGTAATGCATCCCAGATCAAGCAAGTCCAACCCAAGACTTACTGAAGAGCAGAAATTGATACGACAAAGTACAGATTGGTAATGAATGTTGGAGGTGAGATGGAGAAGACTGTTAATGGAAGGTTTGTCTTGATTGGGGGAGGGGAAGGTGGTAAGAGTGAAAACAGAGAGATTTTGAGAAGGGGTACTGATTGGCTTTGTGTGCCAACTTGACACAAGCTGGAGTTATCACAGAGAAAGGAGACTTTCTTGAGGAAATGCCTCCATGAGATCTATCTATAAGGCATTTTCTCAATTAGTGACCAAGTATGGGAGGGCCCATTGTGGGTGGTACCATCCCTGGGCTGGTAGTCCTGGATTCTATAAGAAAGAAGGCTGAGAAATCTAGGGGCAGCAATTCAGGAAGCAGCACCCCTCCATTGATTCTGTATCAGCTCCTGCCTCCAAGTTCCTGCCCTGTGTGAGTTCCTGTCCTGACTTCCTTTGGTGATGAACAGCAATGTGTAAATGTAAGCTGATAATCCCTTTCCTCCTCAACTGCTTCTTGGTCATGATGTTCTGTGTAGGAATATAAACCCCGACTAAGACAGAAGGGAAAGGAGATCTCTTTGTCACGTAGTTAACAAAATGGAGCATAACAGAAAACATTAAACTCTCACTTGTCTATGCTGAAGATAAGTTAGATCACTTAGAATGCCGACGGGAAAGCCTTGGTTACAGTTACTGAACCAAGAATTGGACAAGTAGGTTAATTCTGAAAGGGCTGTTTCTATAGCATCAAACCATTTACAACTTTATTAGGTCTCTCTCTGTGTTCCTAGGATAAAATGTTTTACTTAGTGTACTGTCCAGGAATCTAACATCTTGAGCATAATTTTAGATAAAATTTTAATTTATTCTCTAAGAAGTGTAAACATTTATACAATATAGTTTTATAGTTTTATCATATCCATCCTGGACACCTCCCTTCAACTTTTTTCTAAGATAGTACTACTACATCTCCCTCCCAACTGCATGTCTTCCATTTTTTAATTTTTAAATAATCCACTGGGTTCAATTAATGATGCATATATGTGCTTTAGATATAGAACCATCCAGTGATGGATGGGCCCATACTTTTAGAGAAACCTGACTCACTTTCCTGATGCCAGCTTTCACCTATCACTAGCTCCTTGTGGGTAGGACCTCATGAGCGCCTCTGCCACCATCCAAGCTGGGACTTTAGCTGGCTTGATCTTGCGCAAGTCTTATTTAGGTGATTTGCAACTGCTGTGAGTTTATGTGTTCAATGGCTCTGTCATGCCTAGAAGATATTTTTTTTAAATAGTCCTCTTTCTTCAACCTCTGGCCTTTATAATCTTTCTGTTCCCTCTTCTGGCATGATCCCTGAGGCCTGGTGGCATACATTTTAAGATCACAACCAGTGGTTTTAATTCAGGACAGAACTGGAAAGATGCTTCAGATTCTTCACTGAGAATCCAGGTGCTGGAATGTATCTGCTTGCTTGATATTTCTAGTTGAAAGTTTTTATTTATAATATAAAATTTAAGGAGCACATCTTTTAGTTTTACTTATATTAAAATATGTTTCATAATCCAAGGCAGTCACATGAAACATCACAGGCATCATTTTATTCAAATATAACTCCCCTTTAAAGTACACATATATAATCCTCCTCGCTGAAAAAAGCTATTTTCCAAAAGCTCAGGAATTTTAAATCAAATATTATCAATTGTAAAACATACAACTCCAAAACCATGGTCAATTATTACAGTTTTTTTTTTTTATCCTGCAACAAAGCTGGTTAAAATGTTTTGGATGTGAACATTACGCATGAGGACTGTTTTGTTTTGAAGTTGCTAACCATCAAACTATCTGTTGCCATATTTACCTTGTATCATGTAAGATTAATCAATAGAGTATAGCTAAACTGTCCAGTTACCAAAATTAATTACATCAATTGAGTGATCAAACTGTCTACTCCAGTTGAAAGAGCATGTGTACTCGAACAGGTACAGAAATGAGTTTTCTGAGAGACCGACCCCTGAACTGGTGCTTCCTGAGCCAATCATTTCTGTAAGCTGGAAAATGGTACCACTTTTCTATCCAACAGTAAAAATGGTATTCTCTTCGTTAATTTTAATCATAGAAGCATGTTATATTTTGGCTCACAGATAAGCAAATGGACATAACTGATGGCTGAATGCAATTTGAAAATTGCCCTGTGCAATTAAACATTTTATCAGTACTCAGATGAGGATGGAAGGAGATGATATCAAAATGACAAACACCAGAAGGGAGGGGGAGGAGGAGGGGAAATGGGGAAAGGGAGAGGGAGAGAGAGAGGGGAGGGGAAGGGGAAGGAGAGGGGGAGAGGTAGAGAAAGGGAGAGAGAGGGGAGAGGGGAAGGGAGAGGAAGAGAAAATCCATGTAGACTGTTCATGAAATCCAAGGTAGATATTTAAATTACCATACTAGGTCAGAGCTCTACATCTAAACTGATCTTAGAAGTCCAACAGGAACATTTCAAGAACTATAAAATTGGTTTTCTGGGATTAAAGACATTCATATTTCCCATAGCACAGATTAAGGCTTTGATTACTTTTAAGCTTTACAGCTCAGACTGTTGAGCCAATCACAATGAAGCTACTAGAAGCACGATTCACAGAAGATGCTGTTTTCACTTCTACTACTCAAAGCAAAAATAGTACTCCACTCTGGCACAGAGACTCTCCTGGCCCCCACATGCTGAAAGGGGCAGAAGAAATAGGCAAGGACTGGGGTCATCTCTCTAGTTTCTGCCCTGATAACCCCTTTCTGTGCTTTAAATCTTTCATTTTGACACTAAAATAAATGTTCTTATTCTGAAATATTATATAAACTAAAGAATTAGCCTAATGACTTTTTGCATACAATTTTTAATATCACATAAAATATCTGGAGGACAACTGATGTAACTCAGGCTTCAATAGTTTCACAAACTAGGTAAGAAAAAATAAAACAATCAATAGTTAATATAGTTATTATGAATGAAAACCTAGAGTATCTTGAAATTTTGGATGATAATTATTCCTTCATAAAAAAAATCTTAGAAAAATCAAAATTCATAACCGGCTGGCTGTGGTGGCATACACCTTTAATCCTAACACTCAGGAGGCAGAAGCAAGTAGATATCTGTGAGTCTGAGGCTGGTCTGTTCTTTATACTGAATTTCCAGCTAGGCAGGGCTATATCAGGAGACCTTGTCTCAAAACACAAACAAACACAAACCATCAGCAAACACTCATAATTACAGAAACTTAAAAACTAAACAGAACTTTCAAGTTCATGCAAGAAAGAAGGAAAGAAAGAAGGAAAGACGGAAGGAAGGAAGGAAGGAAGGAAGGAAGGAAGGAAGGAAGGAGAGAGAAAGAGAGAGAGAAAGAAAGAAGGAAAGAAAGAGAGAGAGAGAGAGACTAAAGTATTCCAAACAGGACTATGCACTTTATGGACACTCCCCTTATTAAATCCTTTTCCCTTTATGTTTCTCTTTGCACTCTTAAAACTCATAAGATTTCAAAAACCGTTCAAACATTGTTACTGTGACAGCAAGTGATTTTTAAAAATCTTAAGTAAACCAGATGACAAGTTCTATTGTGTAGTTATTCGTGCATGCTTTCCAATGAGGAAGATGATGCAGCAAATGCGGACAGCTTTTAGACCACTCGGGTGAATAACTGTGATTTGGAGAGCGTGTGAAGTTTTCAGATGATTATCTAGGCGTCTTCTCTACTATTGAAAACCAGCTCCTCATATACCCTTCTCCGTGTAAGCACCGGAACAACAGCAGTGACTGCATGTAAGGACACAGGTGTCCTCCTTCTCTGTAAGAAGTCATACTTCAAGAAAGCCACATTAGTTTGTGATTCTGCACACTACAGTGTGACAAGATCAAGGGTGGTTCTGTGTTACTCTCAAAACCTTCAGGAGTCCTAATGCCTAATGGTGTCTCAAATGTTCCACTATCATTTGTGGTTACCGAACCTCAGAATTCAATATAACAATGCCAAAGTAATAGAATGAAAGTAGTCAATAGCTCTGACTATTAAAATCTCAGAGGATCATACTTAGATTCTGGTTACAAATATTGTGCCATCGTTTAGAGAGACAGTCAGCTATGGTTCAATAAGGCATCAGTCCATACGAATAGGAATGGAATAGGCACAAAGGTACAGTGGGTAGGACTGAAAACTGATCTACACCCTTGTACCTATTTGTGTGGGCTGGCATCTTTTTGAGTCATAGCAAAATATAGCCAGATCATTTCAGGGGGTTCTGGAGATGTACCTTCAGCTTGCATGTCTATTTTTAATAAAAATTACCACACCTTCTCTATTTGAATGAACTGTCTTTGGCCATAAATGATAACATGTTTAAAGTAACCCACAAAAAACTTATAAAACAGATCTTTATATTTTTCCATACCTCCCCATTGTCATTAGATCACTAGAATCAAATGAGGTCCTAATACAGAGCTGAAAGTGAGGCTGTTCTGTTGCTGAGAGGTCAAACCTCAGTGAAGCCTGAGCTGCTATTCTGCACTGAGCAGTCTATTTTCTTACAGAGCCAGGAGTCATCACTCCAAGAAGTCAAGTCTGACCTCTGTGGAATGTAAGGTATGGTCAAAACAAAAAAATCTGCCACATATACTGGGTATTTTCTCCATGAGACTATTCTTACAGTTAATTGGCTTAACAGGATCTTAAGGAACAGCATCCAATTTTATCAGGAGAAAAGATTGACACCTGAAAAGCAACAGCTGTGAATTAGATAGGTGAGGGAAATATAAAAAAAAAAAATAAACAAACCAAAAACCCAACCAAGCTCACAGTCATTTCTCATCTGGCTCTGAAATAACTTTTACTAATGCCAATTAATTCTTTGCTTGGGCCTGTGTGACTTTATAACCTTCTACTTAGGAGGAATCAATTGTGTGAGGTCAGCTAAGAATGAGCCACCATAATAGATGTCTCCACTCCTGCCTTTACTTTGCTCTGATGGCCCTTAAGGTGGTCTGAGGTAAAAGCTAAAGATGCATTGTAGCCTGAGGGATGATTGAATGAAAAAAATGGGGGGATGGGAGCAGAACCTACTTAGATAGACCAATTTCCCACCACCGTGAGCCAGAGCAATTGATTGATGAATCCTTGCTCTGTCAAGAGGCAGCCTTCAGATTTCATCGCATAAATACTCATTCAACTCAAATTCTGCTTGACAAGCCTCAGACAGCTTTGTTCTGTCACAGGTATCATTGGAAGGAAAATGTACCATTAATCATCCTTAATTAACTTTACCATAGTCTGCTGAGACCAATGTGCTATCTGGTGAGCCCTCAACTTAACAAGGATTCTGTAATTATCAAATAGAAGACTGTTTCTCCAGTTCCTTCCTTCCTCGTGTTATTAACTACAGAAACCCATCATGAGTGGAGCTCGCAGGACGCCATGGCCATTGATGATATGAGATAGCTTATCAGTGGGCACATTCTTCTCTAACAAAAACATAATTTTAAATATGACTGAGCTGCATGAGATGGCATTTTATATTTATACTCCCCCCCCCCCCCAGTGTTCATGAGTTCTGATATTTCCTTCCTGATTCTCAGATATCATGTTTTCTGAGATAACATTTTCTAAGTAAAGGAAAAAAAACATGAAAAATGACTAAAATAAAGGCTTAGTTTGAAACATGGCCTTATTTGAAGCATAAAGTAGCTTTGATGAGTCAGCAAGTGCACACACATTCACACATGTGTGCAAGAACATGCACATCTCTCACGTTATAAAATGACTTGCAAGTTTGAGGAAAGCACAAAGCAGAATGGCTTCGATTTTTCCTTAGCACCAGTTGAATCCATCTGTTTCTTTTGAAATGATCTAGTGTGAAGGTTTTGATAATCAGGGCTGTGATACAGTGATAACAAAGAAGAAGCCAAATGCTTCGCTGTGTTCACATTTTAAATAAAAGCACAATATGTGAACTGTGGAGAATGAGTGGCCGACATATCCCAGGAGACATCGTGTGGAGTCTGCTGGGCTTCCAGAAAGGCTTCCAGCTGCTTTACTTATTAGCCAGTCTCTGAATGAGAATACACTAATAAGATTAGTTACTATTTCAGATTATATGCCCAGTTGATCCATTTTGGTATACGAGAAATGTATCTCTGCATCATAGAATCTTCTGTTTATATGGGTACTTCTGTGGATGATATACACATAGGTAAGTGGGCTCTCGTAATGAGGGGGAGGAACAGGAGAAACACCTTCTGTGGGTGAAAGTAAGAAGGCTAAGTCAGGGTTTTTATTCGTGAGCCACTGGTTAAGGATTTCTTTAAATGACTAATCTATTGGTAAATGTTATGACATGGTTCAGCATGGTAGACACAATATTTTGCATTCCCCAAAGAGAAATAACAATATTACATCAGGGTTTACTCTAGCATTCATAATATGTAGTGTTCATTTGATAGGGTCCCGTAATTGGAGGAAGACAAAGCTCGTGGTAAAACCCACTTTGGTGGTTCACGTTTACTAAAATAAATGCCAAACTGTGGTTCTATACAAGATTATATAAAGGACATGTTTCCACAGGAATCCTAAAACATAGACTTTATTCACCAATATTAGACTAGATTTTGAAACATACATATAAATGTCAAAGCATAGAATTTGATTTTTAAAAAATGATAGATACAACTTAAGTCTCCTAACAATAAAAAAAGTATATCAAGTTCAATATGATTCATGTCCTCACCATTAAGATGGTTCCAGGATTCATATTTATAAGGTTTTACTTTGTGGGAAAACAGTATGTAAAGTAAAATCTTTATATGAAGTATTTCACACTGCTCTTCTGTTCAATAAGTAGAAATTCTATCCTAATATACTTGTATTTTAAAATATGATTATTATTAAATCATTTATCTTTGCTTCTCCTTTTAAAATAAAAGAACTTCTCTCTCTTGCACTGGTGCCCATAACTTCGTCCATGGGGTTATGGCTGTGACTTCTTTAGTTTTCTTTCTCATCTCTTTTCTCTAATATTTTTCTAGGGCACCATGGACTTTATGTTTTGTGTATCTTACCATTCTTTTCTTTCATTTCTTTGTCCTACCTTCCCTCCATCCCTCTCTCCTTTCTTTCCTCCCTCCCACCTGGCCTTCCTCCCTCCTTCCCTCCTTCCTTCCTTCTTTCTCTTTCCTTCCTCCTCTCCCTCCTGCCTGTCCTCCCTCCCTTCTTCCCTCCCTCCCACCCTCCCTCCCTTTTCCTTCCCTTCTTCCCTATCTTCCTGCCTGCCTTCCCTCCCAATTATTTCCTTTCCTCCTTTTCTTCTTGTTGCTTTCTCTTCCTTGTCTAATCTCCTTCCCTTTTCTCCCTGTTATTTTCAAATCAACTATCAACTTTCTGTATTATACAATAGGAACAGAAAGGTACCCACATTATATCTAGACAATACAACAGAAGAGACAGGCATTGGACAAAGAACCCTAACATAATCCAATAAAAGACACAATAGACGGGCATTGAGGGTGCTAGAGTGACAAATTATTGGTCCACAATTTAGTCCTCTCAGTGATGTAGCAACTAATTGTGAGAATCCATTTAACAAATATGAGATTTCTAAATAAGGAATGTGGAAAGGGATGTGATTCAAAATACAGAGGGGAGTTCATGTTGTCACTCATTCATTGGACATTTATCGACAATGTGCTTGGGTATCATACACCTACCATGCCACCTGCACTGACCATTCATTTACTGATTAAAACTTTGTTATCTAGAAACATGTTGATCATACTTGTGATACACAAAAATATATCTATACTAGAAATTAATTTCAGAAACAATGATAACATAGGATAGCACTTATTGGGAGATAAATGCCTCTTCTCTTTCCCTTCTATTTCTATCCTAGCTGGACCTGAGTGGATGTCCAGTGTTGTGTGACTTCTTCGTTTGACAAGCAGTGAGAGAAACAATGATAGTAGAAGCAAAAAGAGAACACACCTTTCTGGCACAAATCACTGGGATGTATTTAGGGATTGGTCCCTAAATACTATATGCATACCACACATAACCTATAGTCTGGACCAGTTCTAAATGGAGAAGATCAATGTGTTTCTCTTCTCACTCCCACAGGGTCTTGCCAGGCTGAGATTTGCTTAGTGGTCATTTCATGAAGCATATACGAGTTCATGTTTGTAACAGTAGCAACATATAAAAATGTATGTTTGACTATCTGAGAGAAACACGTTACTATATGGTCCAGTCAGGAAATATACAGCCTTCCTTACACTGTTCAAGATATTTAATATCAAACCTCACTAAAATATTTTCTTTTGAGGAATAAAACAGAGCCGTGTAGAGTCCCACAAGATGGAGTAAGACTTGCAGGGAAGGGCTGTGAATGTCCTTCCACATTTCAAAGGTCACAGTCAGCATTAATTATGTTTAACGAATGTCCTGTTTAACCACATGCAAACTTAAATCAGTTTGAGTCTAACTGATTCAAAGCTATTTGTTGGTCCCCTGCCCTGCTGCAGTAATTGCTTAGCATGAACTCTGCACGGGTCAAAAGAATGGACTCTGCTCACACTATTTTTACTAATAACAGTTCATATATATATATATATATATATATATATATATATATATATTGATGCTTTAAAGTCGCTTTTCTTTGCTACAATCATATGTAATTTCAAATTGTATGTGAGATGTCTCTGAATTTAGTTTTAATTTAATTACATTCTAGCAACAGAATAATAGTAGAAGACACAGTAGGAGGGTTTGTTAAAAAAAATAAATTAAGAAAAGCATGGGGTACTTGGCAGTTAAGAGAGTTCTAATGAGTGCAGCTGGATGTGGGCATTTTGAAGAAAAAAGATGTAAGGGACACAATGCCCAGTGAGAGAGAAGGAGAAAACTCTCTCACATGAAGTTCATGGGATGAGACAGGTATGTCAGCAATTAGGTCTTCGGGACTTGAATTTTATACTAACAACTGAAGCTCTTGCTATACAGGAGCCTTCGCCACAATGCTGAAGGCCATTTGCTAGGGTCTGGACCTTGTGTTGAAAATAATGTTTTGAAACATTACTCTGCCCCACACCACAGGTTTCCCCACCCCCCCCACACACACACACATCACATGCAGGCCATCCATGTTGTAGATGAAGTCTGCCTTCTTTGCTTTCCGACTGTCTTTGCTCAGTGGGTAATTTTTTTCCTCCAGACTCCCTTATCTAACCTTGCCCCTCCCACAAGCTGTCTCCACTCATCTCTCTCCAATATACATTTACCCCTTGGCCCGTAGATAATGAAATCTTGATTGAATATGTACATCTGCTCAAAGTTTATTCAGTTACATGTACATCTTTCAAGCATGATCTATGGCAGCTTTATCTCCCACACCTTAGATGACAGGGAGCAAATTTACTTACCATGCTTTGCTCTCTGACCAAATGTTGATATTATTCAATAAGTGGATTTCACTGTGACTATTCAACTGTCATTGTGATCAGGATGTGTATATGTGTAGGCAAAATAAAACACCAAAAACCCCCACAGATCTCTACAATGGCAATCAATCCCTAAAGTAGTTATTTGTATATCTAGTCCCAATATTATATGAATTGAGCCAAAATAATGTGAAAGTGAAGAGTTGTATTAATATTTATTAGTATTCATACCACCAAATGTCAGATTGCTCTTAGATTACAGAGGGGGTTTTGTTTGTTTGTTTGTTTGTTTGTTTGTTTTTTAACTGGCTACTAATAAATTCTGCACACCCTGAGCTGAGAGTCAGATGAGGCCCATGGTTAAGAAGCACAGAGTTGAAATTGAGTTTTTGCATGATGACTCTATCAAGATCTCCTTATACACTTCCATAATAAATATTTTATAGTATATATATATATAGCACAATCATTTGATCTATACTTCATGCTCATTATACTTAAACCTGGATGAGCTCCACTTTTTCCTGTTTCAAAACACCAGCTTGGCTACATAGTCTTGGATTTCCAGTCATACCTGAGGAAGTATAAACTTTACGAATGGGAAAAGGAAGACTTTTTATAGAAAATCTTTCTGGCTTTGGTACTCAGCATATTCTTCTTTTCTCCTAAATCTAAAGCCAAATGTTTAGTTTCCTAATATTTTTCCTGCCTACTGGATATTTCTTTTCTTCTTCCATGTAGCCATTCTCAGCCTGACTCTTGTGTATTCCCCCCAGCAAGGGGTTGTTTATTTACATTGGCAGTCCTTTCTGGGCTCCCTGAAGACTCTTGTTTCCAGGGGCATGTGGGACTACTAAGCTTTATTGTTGACAAGTGGTAGGTGGGATCCAAGCTTTTGTGGTTAAATTGTTTATTGATAATTACCTGTTAATTACTCTACTGCCTGAGTCCTGTAATTTACTATAACCATTACATTCCTTCTTCTTGAAAACCCTCTGCGCGCGCGCGCACACACACACACACACACACACACACACAACTTCTGTACTGTACCACCTTTAAAAATGGTTCAATTCTTAATTAAAACCATTTAGAGTTAGAACATTTCCTTGTCATCTAATATCTGGGTTGATGAAAAAGCAAACCAGTATTGTAATTATACCTATGCCTCATAATTGATTTGTAGCTGCTGAATATAATTTTGGATGGCAATCACCTAATTAGGTGCCATACAGTATTCTTGGCTCATTACTGTTGGTTTTATTGTAGAGCATTTTATATCATCAGGTTGGGCAGCAATTCTGTTCTAAATCAAAGGCTTGAGACAAAATAAACGAAATTCCATATTATTTGTTAAAATATGAAGCTTTTTAATGGTAAGATGCCAGTAGCCAAATTCCATTCTAACACGGCCACAGAGGATTGTATAGTTAAAAGACAGTTGTCGTATTTAAAGTCGAAGTAGAACTCGCTAACATTACCTCAATGCCCAGGGCATATATAATTGGCTGCCTCAGTTTCCAAATGTCTCAAGAAATTCTGCCTGATCTTTGTTCCAGAGAGCTTTCAATACTAAGAACATCTGGTAAAATATCTCACTGTTAGTAAAATGTATAGTTAATAATTAAGTCCAACTTTATAGGAATCAGAATTAACTCTGCCAAGCAGGGAGATGGATTTATTGGGTGTCTATAGTAGAAATGCATTACTCAATGAACTGCAAAGAGCGATCAAATGCAGCTCTAAAATCGCAAATCAAGAACCGTGTGGCTACACAGTCATTCTGCTGCGATTTTCCACCAGCCACCTCGGGTTTCCCACCTGTAATGATTTCCCCTGGCATTTTTTTTTTAACATATGCTAAAGGAAAGCAAGGTCGAGGGAAGCTCCTGAAGTGTATTGGTATCACTGATAAAAGTCAAACTTCAGAACAGTTGCTTACTCTGCCCAGGCAACTTCAACCTCACTCAGAGCATCACTGTGGTGCCGGAGAAGCTTGGGTGCCTGAAGCTGATCAAACCAGACACGCATCTTCCCTGGGACTCCCCATGCTAAATGCAGGCCCTTAAAAACACGTCACTCTGAAGCCACACTGGAAAGGACATAGCATTTAAAGTTCAAATGGCTGGAATAAAATGTAGGTTTGACACTTAAAAGATAAATAAACTTAACAAGATAAATAAAAGTTCTCTCTGAACTTCTATCATTAAAAAAAACTGGGATAAGAGATATCATAATATCTACTATCCACGTATTGAAATTCTTGTCATTATGTCAACAATGTAATAAAATAATAACAAGCATGAGATTATGTTTATAGCTGGAAAGCACTGTATGATTACAATAATCACTATTAATCCAAAAAATAATAAGCACCCATTTAAATAAAGATTAAAAGAGCTTTGCTAGATCTGGTGACTAAATAGAAAGTCAAAGCCATTTAAATATCTAAATAAGAGTGTCAATGCCCACACATTATAGCATTTCAACAAATATTTTTCCTAGGGGAAGATTAAAGTCGGGAAAGGAAATGGAACAGGCTCGGCTGCTGTCACTGCACTCTTGGTATTTTGCTTGGGAGAATGAACCCTGTCAAATGGAAAGACTGGAATGAATACGTTTCTCAGCTGCTTAGCAGACACCTCTTCCAACATAAGCTAAGCATTTCAGCGAACCTCATTTCCATGTGAGTATTTGCACTCCCAGATAGATGATCAGAATATTAAGGGAAATGGGTTGATCTTGGCCTTGGAATTATATGGCTTAGGTGTAAATTTATTCTTAATCTTCCACGATTACGTTTTAACATTCCTAGCTGAAATTTGGTTGAGATATCAAATTGTTCAAAGGGAGGTTTATACCACAGCCCGACAGCCACGACAGGGAGAAGATGGAAACCCCAAACCACAGCCAAGCCCATCAATAGGGCTTTTCCCCATGAAGGAGACCACGGCAGACTTAACATTGTTACAGACAAATTACTACCTTTAGCGAGCCAGATAGTTGTGTTTTTATGTTTTGAAAATAGTTTGGGTAACTTCAGAAACTCTATAGCTGGAAAGGAACTGGACTTGAACCTACATTTGCAGAATTTTGTTCTGTGCCATTTAGTCACTGGGTTTCTGGTTGAAACAATAGGTCTGGTGCACACTTAACAGCAGCTACTCACAGACCTGGTTTGAATTGCAATTCAGCCAAGCTTTTCAGTAGTCACAGAGCTCCCTCCCCTACATCCAGGAGATTATCAGCATTGTTTTTTATATGGTTGGAGAAGGAGTTATCCATATATTCCTGCTTTATAAGAAAATTCACAAGATGACTCTCTCTTATTCTTTAGCAGACCTAATCAGTGTAAACAAGGATGCAAGAGTATTCAGATTCATCATGTGACTACCTTAAAGATCAATATTTAAAACGAATACATATCATGCTAATTTAAGCATACAACATATCCCAGAGTTTTCACAGAAGAAACGTATGATGGATAGAGACATTTTTGTCTCTATCTTTCCTAAGAATATCTTTTACCAAGCAGAAATTTTTTAAAGTTACAAATTCCATGTTGGTCTCATTTCTAAACTTCCATTTAAACCCATAACCTCAATGAAGAATATATTAAGTTATTAAATGGAGGATTAAAGTCAGGTAGAAGATGACCTTACACTGTACTCTACAAGGGGTACAATTTAAAGCAAACACCAATTCGGGAATCTGCAGAACCAAGACACAACCTACTGATCTTACAGCAGTTGTTTTAGTTTTCCTCTGCAATTCTGGGTTCTGTGGCTTAAATCACTCTCTCTTTATTTAGGCCTCATTGTGGAGCTTTAAAATAGAATCTCGTTGACAAGAATCTGGGGTCCTTCAGACCTAATATCACGTCAAGCTGCCGGGCTGAGACCTTACATGCCAAGTCTCAGCCTACGATGAATTTTATAAGTGAGTTATAAACCCCTCAAAAACAGGGTTTATAATGGAAACGCTGACAGACTGTTAACTATCAAGTTTCTAGTGGGTTCCTGTATAATATACTGTATTTCTTCCCCTTGAAGATATTAATTTACTTTTTGAAACGTTCATTGCTAAGATTAAGCGTAGGTTTTGAAATGTGTTCATAGGCAATTTATGCATGAGTAGAAATGTACTCTTCTACAGATGTACAGAATACTAATTTGAAAATGATTTATAGGCTACAGTGTGTTGCACATTCCATTTCCTTCTGGAAAGTTCAGACAAGGTTTTTCTCTGACAGAACACCAGGATCCTCTATATATTGTAAATATAACACATTAGCTGTAGTTGTTTATGTTCTTGAGATATCAACTATAGATTGTTCCAGAATAAACAAGGTAAACTTCCAGGACCAACAAGATAAGAGAACTTAAAAATTAGAAGGACTTAGAAAGGAAAACCTAACAGCATCACACTTTGAAGTCATTTCTCACCATCTTAAGGGAGAGAGTTGTTTATCCCCACAGAGATATAGGATATATATATATATATATAGGATATATATAGGATAGATAGAGGAGATATATATATATATATATATATATAGGACCCTCTGCAGATGCTCAGATCTATAATCTGCATAGTACTTGCTTATAGTCTCCTGTAGCTGAAATCATTTCTAGATCACTCACAGCAGTGAATTCAACAAAAATACAGAAATATCCTTGCTACTGTATTGTTTAGGAAATAAGTATAAGAAATCATCTCTCTATGTATAGTACGGATGTATTTTCAGTATCTATTTGGTTGAATATATGGATATAGAACCCTGGAAATGAAAGACTGTCTACATGTTGATCCTGTGAACTGTGGAATGATTTGCTGCCACAGTGTGAATGAAGAACACATGTTTGATATTAGATATTAATAGCAGCATTTGCGAATCCACTCTAAAGGAATAACTTTTTTTAAAAAACAGAAATTAAAATTATCAACTCTATGTTATAATTCTAAGGCTCCGAGTTCAATTATCAACCATACATACATTAAAAATCAGATAGATGAGGTAGGTTGATGGATGGTAGATAGAGATAGAAGATGGACAGATGGGTAGATAGATGGACAGACAGACAGAAAATAGATGATCATTATATTTATAGATAAATAGAAGACAGATAAATAATAGATAGACAGACAGATAGATAAATTGATAGAAGATATATACAGATGATAGATGGATAGATAGAGAGACAGATAGATAGGGAGATAGGGAGATAGGCAGATTACATTTATCTATCTCTCTAGTTGCTACTGCACAAGATGCTATAACATCACAGCAACAGAAAACTTACAGCTACCCTTACAGCATATCATTCTAGAAATACTCTCTGTATGGGGGTAATTCCTCTTGGAGGGAAAATGATGTTATTGGAAAACCAACCAACTGAAGATTCTTTCTGGAAAATCAGAAAGATCACTTCAGTTACATGTCCTACTCCCTCAGTCTTCTTTCTCAACTCCCCTGATTGTTTGAAAGCACAAGCAGAGCCTCTGCTAGACTCAGGGGGCAGGGATATTTTTAATGCTTAGAAAAACTTTGCCACTAAATTAAAGGTCCTCACACTTTGGCTTCACTCAAAAATCACCAATAGAGCATTAAAAACTCATGAAACTCGGGCCCTGCCTTAGGCTTGTCAAGTCGGAATCTCTGAAGTTACGGGACTAAGGACAGTTACGTGTTGTTTAATCATATCAGAATGGCAATATTAAATATATTATGCATTATAAAATTATGTTTAATAGCAAGTTTTCAAGACAATTTATAGCTATTTCTATATAAAGATCATGATGAAATGGAGGAAAGCCTGGAAAGACCTTGAAGCATGGGGACTTCTCTTTGAAACAAAGGAGTGGGGAGATGACCCACAGCTAATCATCACTGAGGAAGAAAGGCCTTCCTGAAATAGCTTACAAGTAAACAGAACACATGCAACTGGCCAGGCAGCTGGGATGGTACAGCATCTCTGAAGGATGTCACAAGATGGATAGGAGCCGTAAGTTAAGAATAGTCAGACGTGCTTCCTGGAGAGGAGGTTCATATCCTCAGGAGGAAGAGACTATCTCAGAATATCCCATCTGGATACACAGACAGCGGAAGTCACAGTCACCACAAGAGTCGACATTAGCCAGGAGATCAACTATGATTAATACCCAGTGAAGTCACAAAAGCAGCAGCCGATGATGTAGAAACTATTATTAAATTATGTAAATTTTATTTAAAAAAAAGAAAAAAGTATGACATTTGATCTTTTAGATTTGTACCTGTCCAGATAGAAAACCTACTTTTTTTTTTTTTAT
This sequence comes from Rhabdomys pumilio, assembly GCA_030674055.1. Lineage (NCBI taxonomy): Eukaryota > Metazoa > Chordata > Mammalia > Rodentia > Muridae > Rhabdomys > Rhabdomys pumilio. The sequence goes on from JANHMN010000001.1 coordinate 113,972,019, forward strand.
AAGAATGCTCTTCCCCAAACTACCCAAGCTCAAAAGTAAATGCTTACGCATGTAAGTGTATGTTAGATAAATAGCTAAGCAGATAGATGGTCATTAGGTAAGCGGTCTTCCCTCTCTGTCTCGAAGACTTCAAAGACCATCAGGGCTCACAACTCCCACATTCTTATCTTTCTCCCTGGCTTTACTCCCAGGTTTCAGACCTTTCTGTCCAACTGCCTGTGTGATCTCCCTATTGGCTGTTTGATAGCTACCTTCCATTTCATATCTTCAATATGAGGCCTTTGAAGTCTCCTCCTTCTTGCCCATGTTTTACCAACTTGGTCTCGTCTCACTCACCTCTGATGGCCAAAGGGTTCCATCTATCATCTCTTTTCCCAAGCAAAGCACCTGGGAATAATCCTCAACTGCACCTTTTTCTCTCTGTTTCTTCTCCATCAGTTAAGTGTTTCAAGAGTTCTTTGTTAGGAGCATGCCTAGAGCCAGTCTACTTTCCTCTGTCTGCCCACAGACTCTAATACCAAGCTCTGTGTAATACACCAGCCTCCATATTAATATCCATCACCCCACTGTTTCTTATTGCATACCCCAAATGGTCCTGGTACAACATAAGCCATATCACATACTCTTATAAAATATTCTTACAACCTTACACTTTGACTAGAAATAAATATATAACATCATCTGTGCTCACAGGGTGAAGAGCTCAACTAATTATAATATCACTGATTAAAATCATCACCCCCTGGCCACCAGTATGCATTGGTGACATCCAGTTTGGGAACACCATAGCAATAGTCCAAACCCCAAAGATGTTGCTGCTCCTCTCTCTACCAGCTTAGGCCCTTTGTTGATACTCCCCAAGTATGGTGGGCTATATGCTGCATTGCATTTATGTGTGCTATTTCTTTGCCTTAGAATATTCTGTTTTCTGACCTTGACTTCATCAGTGCCTTCTGTTCCTTGGGACTCAATGAAATATTCTTTTCCAGAGAACCTTCTTGTGCTTGCTAGATTTTTGTCAACTGGACACAAGCTCAAGTCATTTGGGAAGAGAGAATCTCAACTGAGAAAATGCTTTTATAAGATTGGCCTGTATCAGTCAGGCATAGTCTCTGTATCAGCTCCCACTCTGCTTGAGTTCCTGTCCTGACTTCCTTCTGTGACTGAGACTGTTACCAGAAAGTGGGATGAAATAAACCTTTTTCTGTTCGTGTTGCTTTTTTGGCCATTTTGGTTTATAACAGCAATAGAAACTCCCTAAGATACTCCTCTTAACTCTTCCTCTAAGGCAATCTAATCCCTCAGCTTTCGTCACAAGCATAAGAGACCCTGCTTTGTGTCAGCCTTTGCTTCTCCCACTATCTGGGATATACATGCTCACTAACAGAATACCTGTTTCACCCCAGGAAAAGACTTTCACGAGAGTAAAGTTAGCGCCAGCCCACTCTGTGTGTGACCATGGTTTTAGGTATCATACATGCTGATGAAGATCTATTAAACATAGGTTGAACTGTGAGCATAAATGTCTTGGAATCTCAGACATGCAAAATGGAAGCAAAAAAAAGGACATTCAGGTATTAATAAATTAGTTACGTTTTACTTTTAAATTTTTTCCCAGGTTTTCCTTTTCAAGAAGCATTAGCATACTTGCAAAAATTTTTTTTTTGGTCCATTTGAATTCATTCTCATCCTCAGCCTGGTGGGAGATCTGTATAGAGATCCAGTTTCAAATAAAGATATAGCAATAATGCTAAACAGATGCATTTGTGCCACATTTAAGTCTCCATGAGAGAAACGCCACAGGCTGTAGGACCTTTATGTTCGTCTTTTTCAGCAAACTTAACTGGCTTTTTATAGCAGAAAAAAAGAGGCACAATTACGCTCTCACACTCTTTAAAGACTGGCCTAACTTTGACCCATTTTATCAGCAATACAAACTTATTTGTCCAGAGAAAATGAAGTTTTTATTTTAAAGAGGATCCTAAAAGTGGACCAGAAGTTTCCATTTATTTCACCAACTGGGACTTGGCTTAAGCAGCAAACACTTCCTGCTTCCACGGCTAAAAAGCTATATATTATCTGAAATAATCTCTTTAGCCTGTGACTGGAGGAAGAAAGGTGGCTTGCCCTTATTTATCTTTTTTAGAGGCTACATGGATTTTAATGTCCTTGAAAACAACCAAGTAGAACAAAGCATTAGCTATAACACATCTCTGCATGCTACCACTCGCCCATGGAGGTCCAAACGTCCCCGTGGCTAACACCAGCTTGTAGCTGCTGAAACACTGTGGTTGCAAAGATCAAACAGAAGACATACCTGACTCTTTTACGGCTTTGTAAAGGCTAATGTTAAAGAAAAGCAACATGCAGGAGTGTCAGTGGGACTGGTGGAGCTCTGCTTGGCATCCCAGCTGCCAAAACCCGAAGAGTCACATGGCACAGGCCCATGGCATATTTGTCAAAATTAATGTAATTACACTTAATTAAAGATCAGTTTTTAAAACAAGTAATAAAAAAAACAAACAAAAGAAATAGAACAAAAGAAATAGAACCAAGGCAAACTATGATTATTCCTTGATAATTTTTAAATGCTAAGAAACTGCGTCTTGATTGGGAAATGGACTCTTAATTTTGATTCAGTTATAGCTTTTGGAAGCCTTGTTTGAATTTCAGTGAAGGGAAATGCTTGCCTTCAGTTACCCCCAACCCCCTTTCTGCTTCAATCATGCTACACTACAAGTCTACAAATAAGGTAAGCAGTTCAAGATGAATTCTAGGAATAATGTACCAGGAGAAGCAGAATATATTTGTTCTTTTCCACATTTTTAAATAAATTTGTTCCTGTACTTAGAGGTATTCGTACAATTATTTTATTTTGCAGACAAAATTTCACATAAAAGAAAACATTTTATCCAAAAATACATATAATATGCTAATGAAAATAGTGTCTGTGTGTGTGTGCGTGTGTGCATCTGTGTGCACAGAATTCCCTTTATGACAATCAGAGCAATATGACAATTTAGGTAGCACCCAGGCTTTCCCCCTAAGAACTTTAAATAAAAAAAAAAAACCCACCAGGGCAGTTTTACACAATCACTATCAAATACTGAAAATAGTAACACTTATTCAGTTTATTATTTCCACACCAACTGTTTTTACACAACGTTTCACGCATCCATTATTCCCTAAAACAAACAACAAACAAAAGTCTTATGAGGTATTTCCTGGAGACCTGCTCCCCTCCCCCCTTTCTTCCTCTCTTCCCTCCTCTCTCTCTCTCTCTCTCTCTCTCTCTCTCTCTCTCTCTCTTTCTCTCTCTCACTCTCTCTCCTTCCTCTCTCTTTTCTTTTCTGAAGAAAAATAAAAAAGGAAAGGCTTTCTTTTAAACAAGTGATTTTACATGGTGTGTAAAAACGACCTTGAACAAAGGGGGGAAAATGGAACATAAAGATTAATTACTTCCAGTGAATTTAAACACAGATCTGTGGGAATCCTCCATTTCTTTAAAAAAAAAACATTCTGCTAATAAATTGCTGTGTTTGCCTATCCTGTGCCCTTACTCATTGTGAACAACTGATGCCTGGCACCTCTTCAAGATGGACACACACACACACACACACACACACACACACACACACACACACACGAAGACAAGACAGGAGCCAGGCCAGATTCCCCATAAGAACTGTTTGGTGATGTGAGGCTCACTGACATTCTCACTCTGACTATGAAAGTTCTTCCTTCATCCAGCCTGAGCACTGCATGTGGCTCCTTTCCCAATCTTACAAAATCCACCCCACCCCTCCCTGGGACCACTGTAGCCACAGCAGAACAATGGTTTTCTTTGCTCAGTAAAGTAAGGACAGGGTGACTAATGCCCTTCTGTAGCCTACAGGAGGCCTAGTGCTGTTAATTTACAATCTCAGTTCAAGGGAGCCACTTTGAAGGCAAGCTAGAGTCATCGTGCGCATGGATCTCTCTAGAAATTATGCATGGGGTCCAAGGCTGGCATTCTGCCTCGACTGGCACCCAGCAGTTTTCAGTCTTCCAGGCAATTTGGCCCTTGATTTCAAGCAAATGCATCCTGAAGGCCTAGTGCCAGAAATGGTTTGATATGATTTATGCTCCGAATTTTCTCACAACACAGAAAATTTTAGAGCAAAAAGACATATTTTTTCATTATTTAGCATTTGCTGTGAGCTGTATGGGAGCCAAAGTTATTTTAGTGTCAACCTTAATTTCCCTGGACCCCTGAACAGAGTCAGCTCAGAAGTGTTTCCACCCTGTGTTCGTTACACAATGAGAGGCTCGCTGGCCGCTGCTGCATTGACTGCTACATTCCAAGTCCTTCTTGACTAAAGGTAGACTGGAGAGAATCCCTGCATGGTTGGTATCCTTTGATGGGACGACGAGCCCCACATACCTTTATGTTTAAAGGTTCCCCGCCTTAATCAATTTTCCTGCCATCATCTTCGACTTATATGGGGCTTGGTGGACGGATATCTATTGTGCTGTTTCCTGTAGTATTTAAGAATAGAAGTACCAACCCCACAGTCTCAAGGGACACGTGACCCCTGGCTACCACATTGCTATGTCCTTAGACCCTTTGATTCGCCTCCAGCTTCCTGCATGGATCTCTGTACTAGCTCTGAAATAAAGATGGATAATAGCAATGCTCATTTAGCCTCTTTTAAAAATGTACAAACAGGCTATGAAGGTCAACTGTCACTAAGTTTATGTTTCTGCTTACTGCATTCATAAAACAGTATTTCATGTCTCGTGAATAAGGATTTTCAGTACTTAGAAAAGCATTACTAAAAGCTTGTGGTTCATGGATACATGAAGAAAAAATTTTATAAAACTATAAAAATATAATTTCAATTTTGTTGGAGAAATATGCAGAGATTGGAAGTAAAAAAAATATGGTCATGTGTCTATACAAACAAACAGTGTTGTCTCCCAAGAGTATCCGTTGAGTAATCTTCATGTTCACTACTGACAGGGGTACTTGAAACAAAATAAATCTATAATCTCATAATTTAAGTCATAACAATCTACCAGAGGACAGTTTAACCTCTACCAATACTCTCAAAAGCACAGCTTTTTCACTATGTAGAAAAACTGACCAAACTTCCAATTTCCGACAAGTCAATGTTGACTTCTCTCACAGGACAGAGAAAGGCAGGTGATCTATAGATATCCAGAGCCCAACATATGTAGGATGAACTTAGAAGAAGTTAATGTGAGTCTGTGAGTTGTGTGCATGCGCACAAGGACATGTATGTGATGAACGGAGGCCAGAGGTTACTGCGTGTGTCTTCTTCAATCACTCTCATCCTTGTTTTGCTGTTGTTGTTTATTTGTTTTGGGTTTTTGTGATGTATGATTTTTGGCTGAATCTTCAGCTAGACTGCTTTGGCTGCATTAATTAGCCATTGAGCTCAATGATCTTCCTGCCAGACTGCCCAGGGCTGAGATTAGAAGTACACACCAGAGTATTCAGCTTTTTTGCAAGGTTGTTGAAGATTCGAACTCAGGTTCTCCTGACAACATAGCTATCAAGTTACTGACTGAGCCATCTCTCAGGCCCCACTGTATAAATTTTGACTGCAGAGTAAACAGGGGCTATTTAACTTTTACAGAGACTATTCTCTCACTTGCATGAGTTTACTACACCTAGGTTAGTCTTATTTCCTAGACTCTTTGTTTAGTTTTTAATTCAACATGCAAGGGGGTGAAAAACTCTGGCACAGCATTGCATTTCATGTGTGGGATAAGCTAGAATGTTATATTTAATGGTAACACTGCTGGAGTCAGAAGGATGAAGTAATTAGAAAATTTTTACTCTATTTTGGAAACTGAGCACAATTAACATAGCCATGCATAAAGTTCTTAACTATACTGGTGTTAGATTTGAAAGTTATAAAATTATCAGCATTAGGTTATCTATCTCACTCATCCACAAACATACCAGGCATTTATAACATGGCCTAGGGACTGACAAGTATTTCAGTGCACATTATTCTGAATTCTTGCTCTCTCTAATTGAATATTATTCATCCAATAAATTTAGAGTGCAATTAATGCTCGTGACCATAATAATTCTAAACCTATAAATCACAAAACACTCAGATTTTAGTAATATTCACACATAGGTTGAGGACCTAGGAGAGAAGTTACATTTTTTTTTTTTTGGAGAGAAGATAATTATTACTGTTTTAAAAATGAATTGTGTTGAAAAATCAACCATGTATTTTGAAGCTACAGAAAAGAATCCATTGAATCAAAACTGTGTCGCATTATGGGAAGAAAAAAAAAACCTGACTGTCTGAAGATGAGCCCTTCAGTGGGGTTTGAAGATAGGAGGCCCACAGGGAGTGCCCCCAGGCATCAGTGTGTGTACATTCAAGGCCCTGGGGACTTCCTAAAGCAGTAGGAAGTTCCCACAGGTCTGTGATCCCAACCAAGCTACAAGTTGATAAGAAATAAAACAGGAAGTGATGCCAGGCATCAAAAAAGGACACTTTCATTTTGACTGGAGTGTTTTCAAGTCCACGGAATGCTATGCGTGCCTGCCGAGGCTGGGGGAGGCAGAGCATGTTTCAGACGCAGCCTATGGGCTCATGCACGATTCAAAACCCAGTAAGGAAATGATATAAGTATGTATGGAACCCCTCCAAAATAAGATGAACAAAAACATTAAAACAAACAAACCTAAGCAGTAGTATGTCAATGGAGGAAAACTTCTTTTCTTGTGCTTAAACAGTGAGGCTGGTAAAACCACAAGTCTTTATTTCTTCACCGTTCTATCTCAGGTATCCACAGAGCCTGCTAGTTCCTATCTAATTGCATATTGGGAATTCAAAGGTTTTCTGTTTCATTGATCACACAATGTTACTTTGATAGAGGATGCCGAACTGTATTTAAGTTGGCAATGGCTGTGGCTTTGGGTAGGTGGGCCTGCTAGCTCAGCAGAGAAATGTTCCACGCTTCCCTCCAAACACTCCTCTCACCTCAGCACATGGAGCTGCACATGTGCGCTCTCCACTCTGAAACCCTGAGGCTCTGAGGGCATGAGGTCTGCCAGAAGGGAAAGCCAGATTGGCTGCAGTCATGCTACATACTAGTAAGATCTGGTACCTTCTCTTCACCTTGCTGCATAAGCAGACAGTGAAGTGTCACAGCACCAAAAGCCAAAAACTTCACCACACACACACACACACACACACACACACACACACACACACACACACGAGAGAGAGAGAGAGAGAGAGAGAGAGAGAGAGAGAGAGAGAGAGAGAAACAGAGACAGAGAGACAGAGAGACAGAGACAGAGACAGAGAGGGTGGAGGGGGGATAGAGAGAGAGACAGAGATTTGCTATTCTTTCTCCTTGCCTCCAGTGGCCTCTCAACTTAGCTCAAATCTTTTACTCAAACCTTAGGGAGATCACTTATAGCTAATTTTCTTCTTGATGAAAGATGGGCGGTTTTGTTGTAGTTTAAAAATAAAAATTGCTTGCTTCTTTTCCTCAAAGCATCACCTTTCAGCAAGATTCCTCTGCCTAGACTCTTCTGTCCATGGCTCCTTCCTGCTGTTACCTAACATCTTTCTTTATTCATCTTTCTTTATTCACTCATGCTTTTCTTGCTAACACTTTTATTTCTATGCATTTCCTATGTCTTCACACTTGTTTAACTCTTTCCTTTTTCTGTCTTCATCATTGGAAAATGAAAGTCCAATGGGACAGGCATTTTTTCATTTTTATCATCTAAAAATAGTGCCTGGCCTATTCTGGGGCTCAAAAGCTCATTTGCTAAATGAAAAAAATCAGCCAATGAGGATTGAAAGAGAACACATGCAGAGCTACAAGACAGAAAAGCCTTATTCAAAATCCTTTTCTGCCATTTATTGGTTGTTTGACCTTAAAAGAAATGAATTTGCTTATACACGTTCCCATTCTTAATCTGTACCATAGACAGCCCATATACTGCATCCCATAGTATAGAGAGAATAATTAAAACCATCCCTTGTAGAAGTCTACATTGTGTCTGAAACAGTAACAAAGTAACTACTCTCATTGTTATTGCTGTCATCAGAATTTCCAGAAACATCATTCTGATAATTCTGTGCTATGAGTTAGTAGTCATGAATAGAAATTCCTAATAAATAAACATTTTGTACTAAACTCCCAAATTATGCCAGTCTCCTTTTATATACTACCATTTGGCCCCACATTGAATGGTGCCATTATCCATAGAGAATAGCTTCCTCTCTCCCAGTTGCTTGCTTTTGGGGTGTCTAGAGTTAGATGTTCATGTTGGTCTCTTTGCTCCCTTTGACTGACTTGGGCTCCTGGCTTTCTGATCTACCCAGCCAGCTTCAGAACTGGTATTTCAAGGAGGAGTAGCAGCAGCCACCGGATGTCCTTCTGGTTTGCTTTTGAGTGGATGGGGCTAAAAGATCACAATTTATCTATCCTCTAGGTGTCCCAAGAGGAAAGGCACCCAGAAAAAGTAAAAAAGGGAATCTGCAGTTCTATTATTCATATTATAATAAGGCTTTTCATTATTCATTACGTATCCTACTTAGTCACGATTCTATTGGTTGCGTCTATACACTTGAACTCTGTACAGAGGACTCTAAACGAATATAAAGATGATTCAGACTTCAATTCTGTCACCAAGTAGCTTTGGCTCCCAAATACAGCTTTGTCTCACCTGATGAGAAACAGGTGAGAGTCTTAAGCAAAATTGATTTTCTCAATAGTGTCTGGTGAATTTGGTCTCCTTGCACAATTACTCCAACGTCTGCTGTCCAAAAAGGCAACTGCTGACATTCTGCCCTATTTAGATTTGAATGAGTTAAAACTTCATTTCCGGCGGCCACTGGCCACAAGTAGCTACAGGCTATGGTACTGGACTACACCGACAGTTCCATGAAGGAGAGCGTTCCCTGGAACGTGAGATACTGACAAATATGCAAGCAACAAAGACTTTTCTGGGCCCACTGTTGATTTGATCTTAGCCAGCTTATTAAGGCAAACAGTCAAAATGGCCAGCAATAATTATTGGCTGAGATTCTAAATTGGTGTAAGGTAGATATGGTTTTGAAATTAATTCCAAAAACTGGCTGCCCTTGGTGCCTTGTTATAGCGTCTTATCCCTGCCATTAGACAACAGTGAACTCCACATATGGTGCCCTGACTGGTCACATGATTTTTTAATATCCACACGATGGCACTAAAATGGCCTATTAGATTTACAGTGTCATTAACCTTCCAAAATAAAATGAGAGTCTGCTCTGGCAGGGGGAAGAAAGTGTGAGTGCTGTTGGGTTTTGGGTAACCAGTCTGTGAGGAAATGCTGACAGGGGTCAGCGTGACATCATCTTTCATTCGGCCCCAAAGCTGTCAGGCCCTCCCCAGATGTCTGAAACGCAGATATAAATTTTCATTATCCGGCAGCAAAGGGCCAGAGGTACACCAAATGAATTTTTTACCAATCAAATTATAGCTCGTTGCCAGATTAAGTGTAAACACTAATTTTGTGAAGTTTTCTTCTGGTCATTTATCTCCAACTCCACAAAGTAACCTCACTGAAACTGAAAAGATTTAGAAATCAAATTATTGTTTTTATAATCTTGTTGTGGACACCACAAAATTGAATGAAAAGAAATTTCATTAATAATGAACAGTGCCGTCTTCTGCAGAACAATTAGATTTTTTTTTTAAGGAAAAAAATGCAAAGCCAGGCCAAATAGGAAGGAACCAGAGCCTAGCTTCACCATTCTGGGCCTTGATCTCTCTACCCATGCACTGGTGAGCTAGATATAGCCAACACTGATTCTGTGGCCTAAGAATGGCCGTAAGAATCAATGTGCCCATATTAGCAAATTTAATGCCCTCGATTTTCCGTGTTTTATTTGATTTGTGGAGAACAAATAAGTCCCAGTTCAAACATTTAACAGTATTGTGCAACCTCACCTGTGTATTTATTCCTGGGAACCAGAACTCATTCTCCCTTACAAGTGATGAGGCAAATGCCGTGTTTTGTCTCAGTTACACTCCGATGTCTCAGTGCAGCTATACGATTACAGAATAGTCTTTTGTCGATAGTGTCCATGTTCTTCATATACATAGAAAAGATTGTGCATGTTTTCTTTGGGTGTCAGGGATGTCACCTCCCCTCATTTAGACTCTGGAAATCCTTTACACTCTTTCAAGCTCTGATCTGCTCTGGGGACTGCCAAGGTGTCAGGCCTGTCCACAGCAAGCATGGCATGAAAAGATGTGGTAAAAGACAATAATGAGAAGAGTTTGTGGCATGGGGAAGACAATACTGAGGACATCCAGAAGCCCTGTCATGCTTAAGACCCAGAAATGCTTTTCAATAAGAGCCTTGGTTTCATAATTTCCTTCTAAACCAACATTTGAATATGATGCCCTAGAATCCTTTCTCTTCCCAATCATTCAATTTTTAAAATATACATCCTGTAGAAAGAAAAAGGAAACAAACATTACTAAAGAGTCGGAAACTTAACCCCCTCAAAATGTAGAAACTGACTTTCAGACTGAAACTGTAACCCACTGATGACTGACTGGGGGCCTTTCATCCAGAACTCAGGGGACCCTAGGAGGGTGGGAGGAAGTTGCCTTAGAAGGTGCAGAGATGATGTGAGAAGAAAAGGACAATGCCAGCTCCTGTAGCAATCTTTGAGATTCATCGCCATTCGCAACACTACTGTCCAAGTGTATGTCCTAGACTTCCACTTATGTGTATGGGAACCAAGCACCCGGAACAGGGATGTATGTGAATGAGAAGACAGTGGGTAAAACCACAGAGAGATGGCAAGAATCGGGTCATTGGTGGCCATCATGGATGCAAACTTAAGAGACTGGATTTTCCCTGGCATCCTGGGGTTCACATGCTCATTTCATCCAATTTCAATGCAGTGCTAGGCACTGCCATACATGCATGGGAAGGCATAGTTAGCTATTCAGTCAAATTACTGGAGTAAAGCATCTGATCTACCAAGAAGCCATCATAATCAGGTTGCTCCCAATGTACCTCACAGGAAGAAGTGAAAGAATATTTCCTTTCAGTTTATTATTAATTATAAATTACATACTAATAATATATTTGTTATACAATTATTGCTGGGTTAAGTTTAAAACTTTATTGGTCAAGTTTGTGAGCAATCAGCAATGGAGAAGTACGGCAATAGGGCCTATAGAGAATCAAGAAACCCAAAAGCCCCATGGGCCGTAAGGCCAGCCAGCACTTGGCTAACAGTGCAACAGTCTGTTGAGCTGAGCATAAACGAAGGATACAAATTAGATTTCCCCTGAAAGCCACAAGATTAAACACTAAGGGGCAAGTTCTTGGCAAAATGTATGTGTGTGTTTCCCAAAACCAAGTTTAGAAAGAAAGGAAAGAAAAGTTCACAAAGTGTGTTGAATGCATTGGTCAGATTTTCTTAAATTTAAATATTTGTTTAAGCTAAGAGAACATGATTTTCAGGTGGATCAAAACCGAAATGATTGGGAGCAGTCTGTTAAGTTTACTGATTTGGGGGCTTCTGAGATGTTCTGTATTACTATGTGAATTTTATTATAATATTCAAACAAGTGTATAGAGAGTATTTAAAACTACTGAGAGAATATAAAAAACTACCTAGGTGTGGTGACACCTGGGAAATGAGAGATGAAGGATCAGAAGTTCAATATTATCCTGCATATTACTCAAAGACATCCTTAAGAGTTTGAGACCACCCTAATCTACCTGAGACTTGGTCTCAATTAAAAAAAAGAGAGAGAGAGAGAAAGAGATTATGAATTCTATGGGCTATACACATTTTTAATGTATCCTAAATCAAGTAAAGAGATATTTAGATCTCACTTTCAATATGCCCTTGAATGTGTGCCACAAATAAATAGCAAGCTAGAAATTCTACCCCTGCCTACATAAGGGTACATGCCTAGAAGATGCCATGTTCAAATCCATGGGTACATTGTGAATGAGGCTACAATAAGCAGAGATGAGATTATTGCCCACATTTTTGAAGCATATAGAAACATCTCTGCTTTATCAAGGACTAGTGGTCTTAGGTAGATAGTTTCCCAAATACTCCATAACAATTCAAAATATTACACATACAACCAGGTACCCCTTTTAACTCTCTGCTCTTGAAGATGGAGTGGAAATACTAGGATGCTTATTTTAAGAACATTGCTCTAAGGGTCTGGTAAAGGGACATGTAGCCTAAAAAAAGAAAGTACCTGGGAAGTACCTGGGAATTAGCATAGTACTTCCAATTCTCATATGATTAATCCCACAAGAAATAATTCTAAGCATACATTCCATCCTTAGATGAACAATTATGTCCTGAACTCCATATCCTGGCCCCAATCTTCTTTTTAAACCTCGTGCTGGTAGATATGACAGACAACCACTCTAACTGGAGGTCACTACAAATAAGTTTGTGTGATGCTCACATTACACCTAAACTCACAAGAATCAAGGGAATAGGACAAGAAGCACAACCCGAGTCGCTAGAGGATCTGCTGCCCTCAGAGCACGGTGTGCCTGGGGAGGCTATAGAGCTGCAAGTCATTCGCCTAGGAAATATTTCATCTATTTAAATACCATGAAACACAGAGAGAAACTTTCATAAGCCATACAAAGCATGTTGTCTTCACCTCTCCATGTTAGGTCTATGCCGGGAGCTGATATTTGTCTACCATGGACTAAAGGACTGCTGCTCTTTGCATGATTTTTTTTTTGTAAAATAATAATAGTAATTATTATATGTATTTAATGTGTTTGCACATGAGTGCATGCATTCAAACATGTGTGGGGGTGTGTGTGTGTGTGTCAGTGCATTGCACACATGTTATGGTACATGTGTGGAGGTCAGAGGACTTTGAGGAGTTGGTTCTCTCCTTCTATCATGTGATACTCAGGAACTGAACTCAGGTTATCAAAGTTAGCAACAAATGCTTTTACCTGCTGAGCCATCTGATGGACACCAATCATTATTTTTTAAAAAATAATGTGGAAATGGATAATCATAGAATTTAAGTGGTCATATAGAAAACATTTGGGTTAAACAAGGACTGAAAAGCTACTTATAATGTGAGTATTTTCTGTTTTCAAGAGATTATAACCAATGACCAATAATGAAAAGATAGCCTTAATAGCTCTGTTGATCTCACATAGAAGGGCTCTTACTCAAATTGCTTTTCAATTGTAAAAAGTTTAACCAATTTGCAGACATCTCAAACCTGCAGGAAACCAGTTCTATTTGGTTGTGTTTTGTTGTTTATGTATCAATGGGAAGGAAAAATTCTGATGCTACTGGACTTAATAAAGATGCCTATAAATAGGGCTTGTTCCCTGTGTAGAGTGCCCAATCCTCTTCCAACCTTTGGTGAGTCACTGATTTACCACTATTCTCTCCTTCTTTCTTGTGCATCCCGTGGGTCAAACTCGGATTGTCAGGCTTGTCTGCTGACTCATCTCACTGCTCCTAAACAATTCTTATTGAAAAAAAATTAAATTACTACATAAAAAATTCAAATTGGGCTGGGGACACTGGTAGACTTAGCATGAATGAACCCCTAGGTTCTATCCCCAGAACTGCACACACTGGGTGCGGTGGTCCATAACTCTAGACCTGGCATTTGGGTGATGGAATCAGGAAGTTCAGAAGTTTACAGACACTCTTGTACATTAAAAGAGCAAGTCCAGGCAGGGCTATATGACACTCTATTTTAAAAGAGACAGACAAAAGGAAAGAAAGGAAGGTAGAAAGGGAAGGAGGGAGAGAGAGAGAAAGGAAGTCACTTTGTAATATTTGCTTATAATACATATTCTGTGAACACATATACACACATACATGAATTTTGAATTTAACAGTTCTGCTTTTTAAGTCCCATGTCCTCTCTTTGTCATTTTGGTATGAAATTCTATCATTTTACAATATTCCCTTTTCCCACAGTAGGGAATTATTTGCCAAATGTCCTCAGATAAATGTGTCTGAGAAACTCTGGACTGCTTTTCACTGTTCCACATCATACCATGAGAAATTTGGAGTGACTGTTTATTCTGGCCATGATGACATTGATGCCATGAATAGCCCCTAACTCAGCCACCTTCCGCACTGTGGGAAATTTTGGCCAAAATGTTGCCATTCCTGGCAGAAAGGTGGGACTCAAGGTTTTGGCAAGGACACGTGTTAAGAGGAAGGGCATGCATGAAAAGTCATTGGTACAGATGCCAAGTTGGTTAAACCATGGGGAAAAAGTAGCTCACTTTGAAAGAAAAATATGTCTAAAAAAATGACAATATTTCCACCAGAGTCACAGTCAAGAAGTACACCCAGAAGCAGAGGTCAGTTTAGGGTAGGCAGAAGAACAGCGTTGCCAAATTCGGGGACTTTCTCACTGGAAAAGTAAGTCCAAACTTTTAGTTGGTTTGGTCTAGTGTTCCCAGTGGGAACAATTGCTTCCTCATCTGAGACATCAAGACCACTGGAGTCAATGTCCTCCCAGGTCAAGTGAGCAGACAAATGCAGGGCTGCCATTGCAAGGACCTAGTAGCTGTCATAAACCACATCAGAACTAATAATAGCCCACATAGCTCAAAGCTGTCCCGTGGCAACAGTCTCACCACGATGCTGAGCAGTGTCTGTGGTTTATACCCAGTTCCTCTTCTACTGTAGTCTGAGCTGCAAATCTGCCACAGATTTAGCTAAACAGATGATTTTCTTAAAAAGAATTATCTATGGTGGTTTTGCAGTGTTTCACATGATATCATAGTGGGAAGTTATAATGGAAATACCAGTTCATGACTTGTTTTGCTTAAACCCCGGTACAAAACCTGCTGCCATTGAATCCAACCATTTAATGTCCCTCATCAAGTGGGAGTGTGTGACTACTGCAGAATGAAAGGAGAGAGGACAGGTCACCACACTTTACATGCTGCAATTTATATAGAGACTAGTTTTTCCTGCGGCTTTAAAAATAAGAGGTTTCTTCATAAGACTACAATGGACATTTGCAAGAAAGCAATATGTTAAAATAAAAACAGGATAAAAATAGAAAAGAAATTTATGAAGGGAATTCAGAGATGTGATTGTAGCATCACGCTAATGACATTACAATTAACCTCAAAGGCATTTCCATGTTAAGTTCCCTCTCCGACATAAGTCACTCCCATGGAGGAATAATCCTGTCAGGCTGAAATACTGCATACTTGGTGTGAGCCTCAGAATGTTTGCGCTTTCTCTGCTTTGTTTTTATTGCCAAGTTGGACAGCTTTAGCCAGAGCTATTCTGAGCTTCCAAGGATACAACAGTCTGCAGTTTTTAAAGGTGAAGGCTGTAGCTAAAACATACCTTGGCAACTCCAGACTATGGCACTCCTCGAGATCACAGCCAGTGCTAATACTGTCTCGCTGTGTGTTAAAACATTGCACACACTGAGGATTCAACTCAATGCCATTTTAATGAAACAGAAATATGCTCAAAACACTATATGTCAACTGTGTGGTTCAGGCAGTTCACTTTCACACAGGTGTGAGTGTTAACAACATTGGCTTGGGAACCTTGTTTCAATCTTTCATATCAAAGGTGCATTTACATATAATAAAACCTTCCAGCAGGCTTTTATCCAAAAATTTCCCTGCTGTTCACAGAAATACCAACCTTCCAAACTCCCATGAAAGCTAAAAAGGTCTTTGGACAGTAGCACGTGTTTTTCCAGAGAGTGCCATCCGGGACTGTTGCTGAGCAGCCAGACTGGCAATGGCAGAGGCAGT
Organism: Rhabdomys pumilio; assembly: GCA_030674055.1. Classification (NCBI taxonomy): domain Eukaryota; kingdom Metazoa; phylum Chordata; class Mammalia; order Rodentia; family Muridae; genus Rhabdomys; species Rhabdomys pumilio. Next base: position 113,987,839 of record JANHMN010000001.1, read on the forward strand.
CCACAGACTCCAAAGAAGTCACTATGACAACATAGCAAGAAATTCTGTATCCCAAAACTTACAAATACTAGCAATCATCCTTCCTAGTCATCTACAAGCTTCCTCCCTGGACTAATAATTCAAGTATCCAGGGGCTGGAGAACCTGATTTATTATTCTCTGCCCGTAATGGACATCTAAAGAGGTACAAAACCCAAAGGTAAAGCATGACCTATGCAGCTGACTGTGGCCTGGACTGTGGAGATGGACTTTACTTCTGTTGCTTTTTATGACTTCTAGTTTCCTCTCCCTAGTCATTGTAAAGGTGAGGTCTAATGTGTCTCACTGGCTTGGGTCAGAGAGGTATTTTGATTAAGCCTTCAAACCCCACCTTGAGTGTGAGATACTCCGGATCTCAGATGTCTCTATGGCCAAGTGCTCTGATGTTCTAAGAGATCCAATTCCCCTGGGGACTGTTATTTTCTTGTCAGTTATATGGTTTCTCTACCCCATCAGCTATGAATCCTTTTCATGTCATAAGCTAAAGTAGATCAAAAATATGTGTACAATGTGGAGTTAATTAAATTCAATAAAACCAAGCAAAGAACATTTCCAATAAAAGAAGATAAAAAATGACAACTATCCCAAGTTAATTGAGTTTTGGACCTATCTTACTCCTAATGAGAATTACTTGAGGGGTCTATTTTTAGATTACATCAAAATGCAGAAATACTGTGTTTGAATATACTGCTAATTTTCCAGAAATGTTTGCTGGTGTCTTGGGATAGTGCTCCCTTCTCACAAGCCATCAGCTCACAGTCACCTCTTTCTCTTCTAGAATTTTGAGATGTAGGCTTAGTCCCCTTCTCTATGAATTTTATCTCTTAGTGCCCCTGATAACGTTTCTGTCTTGTAGGTTCCCTTTATTGAGTTACGCCTCTAACTCTTCTGAAGTGCTTGGCAGAGAGCACCTTGCCTTCTACATCTGATGACACAGTGATTGCAGTCTATAGCATGGGCCATGGTGTTTCTTTGAGAGGCCAGGTTCAATAATAATGTCTTCCTGGTAGACATTATATGTAAACCAGGAAGTATAGAATTTCAAGATACAATATGTTATTTTTGAAGCCAACAATTATGTTGCTGATTCTTTTGAGAGATGCTTAACACATAGTTCTTAGGAATCAAGCTACTGATGCTGGAGAGGTGGCTTAGTGGTTAAGAACATTGACTGTTGTTCTAGAGGGCCTAAGTTTAATTTCCAGAAACCTTGTGACACTTCACAACCATCTATAATGGAAGCTGATTCCCTTTTCTGGTATGCATGAAACAAAGTACTCATATACATGAAATAAATAAATACATTTTTTAAAAAATCAAGCTATAAATAAAGGCTTCTCTGAATGTCGATACATACACTATACTTCTTAAGTAGCTTGAGCTAAAGTTGTTTAAATTAAAGTTTCAATTGGTTGTCCAATGAAGTGATATGCAGGTGCAGCCACTGTAATCCACATACATAGGCCAGTTTAAACAGTTGCAATGGAGACTATCCACCTCCAAGCTATTAGGTCTAAGTTTTTAACACTAACCATTTAAAACTGGAAACTACCACTGAAAAGCCAATTTCCACAAGTTCTGAGCCACTCAATTCCAGCAAATATGGTACCCACTGCTGTCACCCTGATGCATGTAGTCAAAGTGCTTGGCCAGTTAGAAACTCTACAAATTCTCTATAATGTTTTCCTGGTCTATTCATGTGAGAAGAAATGAAGTCCCAGAGGTCTGTGACTTCCTCGTTTTTTCTTAAAATCACCTTTTTGAGTTATTCCAAACTCTAGTGAGGTCGGTAAGATCATGCCCCCAAATTGCCATTTTGAGGCCATTCTATAACAACTGTGACAAACAAGTCAGACATAAGAATCATATCTTTTGAAATCTCTGAGCGGCACTGCTGTAACCTACTATTTGCTGCTCTTCTGAGCATGATGCAAGCAGACCACAACGAAAGTTTTGTTAGGAGCCAAATTGATAGCTGAAATGTTGATGAAGGGAAGGAGAGAGGGAGGATGGGATGGAGGGTGGGATGGAGGGAGGGATAGAGGGAAGGAGGGATGGAGGGAGGGAGGGAGGGAGGGAGGGAGGGAAGGAGGGAGGAAGGGAGGGAGGGAGGGAGGGAGGGAGGGAGGGAGGGAAGACAAGAGGGATCATCAAAGAGTGTATTACTGCAACTGGCATACACATCCCCATGAGTGGTGAATTTGGAGAGAGGAACACCAAGTACATCAATAGAAAGTAATACTCTTCCAGAAGGAAATGAATCACAGCAGGAGAACAGGGGTGGGGGGCATGTCTCCATTTTGCGTGGGAATTCACATACCACATACTGTTGGAAAAGAATATGCATAGGAGTATATTGGCTTTAAGGGGTAGCATCACATTTAAGGTTTGTGGTATGGTTTGGAAATTAGCACCCTTTGAAAGTAAAATGTTTGAAAAGACCGTTAACATACACATGCACACATGCGCGAGCGCACACGCGCGCGCGCGCGCGCACACACACACACACACACATCAAAGCTTCTATGAGTATTTGATTCAAATCCCAAACTGCCTGTCAGTTTTCCTCACTTCAAACTCTAGTATGCTCCCCTGCCAAGCTGATTTGAAAAACTTCCACTTTACTAAGAAGCTTTTTTATGGAGATATTCTTAAAAGGGGCATCTCAGGCTCTTGTCACCTCATGTTCTCCTCTAGACCTAGATGGTAAACCCAGGTTAGTTTCCTGGCTGGTCCTCAATAAGTAGTTGGGGGATTCTTCCAATCCTGAGTTTGGGGTAATTATGCTCTGTAATTGTGGAGTCAGGGCCTACCTCCCAGGTAACATTAGAAATGGCAAGTTATTTCCTGTTCTCAAATCCAAAGAAGATATGGACTTCTGATACTGGTTTCTTCATGATGGCATGGCTCCATGGAGCTGCACTGGAAGGATTCTCTGGAGAATACCAGGGTCCTAAACACCTCACTGAAGCACGTCTGCACTAAAGAATACAGAAAATGACTCTGGTTATCTCAGTTGATATCTCTACAAGTCACTGTATCTAAACTACTACTCTGTGAATAAGGCAGAGGGTAGCGAGTCTGTTTGGTGCTTTGTGCAAGTAAGAGGGTGTCTGCACAGGGCCTAGGGAAAGAATTTGGCACACGTGTGAGAGCAAAGGCACACACATTTAATTGTACAGATTCTTGTATTTTATAGCATATTAAAAAGGAAGGTAGCAAAATGGAGCATCTGTGCTTTTCCCATATAAATTCAACTGCTAATAAATAGTAAACAGCATTTCCTCAGTCTCGGTTGTGAGCAGGTTGGCAGCTCCATGTGTGCAAACAAACTGCAAAGTGCTCTGAGGCACACTCAACTTCTTATTTCTCTGTTGATGAAAGCAGCTTTTAGCAATTGCGTTTGAGACGATAATACAACCCCCACCACACACACAAAGAATCCTAGCCAAAATAAACAGGGATAGTATAGAGAATAATACTAAAAATGATTCCTAGTTATTCCATTCCACAGGGCTTTCTGTTGCAAAGAGTATTCAGTACCTAAATTAGTCACAGTGGTACGAGTTTCCTGCTGGAAGCCAACCTGTGCTGCTCCCTCAATTTCCTGGCTTTGAAGGGTGAAATATGTGTCGCTGGTTATCAGATTGTAAAACGTATTTCCTTTTCACATCCACTTATTTCTCTTAAAAGTGACACAAAATCTATAATGTAGAAGATAAAGTTACAAGTTGCCTGTTACATTTTATAGTGACAGTTGCATAACTTTTAAAAAACTAAGATGTAAATGTGTCCTTTCAGGTCCACTTCCTTACACAAATGTGTTTATGGAACAATGATCATCAAAAAAGAAGAAGGAGGAGGAGGAGGAGAAAAAGAAGGAGAAGAAAGAAAAGAAATGAAAGGGATGAGATTTCTGAGGTGGATATGCACACCCTGACTTGGAACGAACAGGCCAAGGCTGAGGAGTGTGCTTTAACACTCCTGCAGAAATGTTCTGAGCCATCCCTATGATGAAAGGTGTCCAGAGGCATTCATCTCCTCTCTCTGTATAGTCATTCTTGATCAGAAAAACCAGCATTTTAGATTCTATCAAGATTATTCACAAAGGAAATGGTGAGATGGTTCAGTGGGTTAAGTGTTTGTGGTACAAGTGAGAGAACCTAAGTGTGAATCCCCAGAACCCACACAAGACTGGATAGAGCAAAAAAAAAAAAAAATCTAGAATCTCTGTTCTTCTATGGCAAGATGGAAGGTAAAGAGGATATTTCTTGAAACTCGTGTGACCAACTGGCCTTGTGTTCACAATGGCGGACTAGAGAACCTGTTTTGAACAAGATGAAGGTAAAGACCAAAGCCCAAGGTGGTCCTCTGACCTCCATATGTACTCTTTGGCATGTATGTATCTACATACATGTACATATCATACATATATATTTATGTGTGCATATATCACACATATACACAGATAAAGATTTGATAAAGATACTTTACCACAATTTCAACACACAGAATAAGTCATATAATCTATTTAGCTGATATTTTCATTAAGGAAATAATAGGAAGAGAAGGAAAACAGAAGATGAGGGGAACATAAAAAAAGTAATTTAGGAAAAAAGGGGGTAAAAGAGGAAAGGGAAAGGGGGTTCAGGGAGAAGAGAAAGGGAAGGAAATAAAGACAAGCCATACACTAGAGAATCCAGGAAGCTTACTAACACTCTTATTGTTTAAAATCTCCTAGTAGGTCCACGTTAGCCCTTAGCCACTCTCATGCAGTTTCAACAGTAGCCCAGCTTGCCTGTCTCTTTGTCACTGGCTCTTATCCCCCCGCTGTATTTTACACATAACCTGCTCACCATATGTATACATATTTGGGCTTCGCTGCCACTAATTGCTTCTTTTTTGACAATACCATCTATATGTGCATAGTATACGGCCGTTTTTTATCACTGTAAGCCTATTAATGCTCAGACTTATGGTTCCCCGAGGAATTAAAATTAACCAGCTCTCTAAATATTGTTCATGACTCGGAAAACTCCTGTGCTTCAGAATCTCACTGCAGTTGTTGTTAATCAGTTTGCAATATTTTATCCTTCAGCATTTGCCCTTAACTTTTTTGCAAAGAGTATATTTAAAAAATTTATGTTGGAGATGTGAAAGGTAAAACAGAAAAATAAATAACACTTTTCTAGACAATGATACCACTTATGTTGTGATTTAAGATATATTTTCCAGTTGGTTAGATTCTAAATCTCCATTGGCTGTTCAAAAATTCTATTATCATTCGGGATTTTTAATCTGTAAATAAATGTTCCCATCTAACGAGATCTCCTAACAGAGAGCCTAGGGCTCTGCTGGAAGGGAGACTCTGTTGGTAAATCCCTCTTTTAAGGCTGAAGAAACCGACCATACTAATGCATTTTCAAAGTTTGTCACATAATATCACTGTTTATTTCAAATACATGGAAAGAGACTTCACTCAAACGCTTTGCTTTTGAAGAATGGTCACTTTGTACAGCTCATAAAACAAATTACTGAGAAATGGCTTCTACAGCCCTAAGAACCATTTATTGCTAATGACAAATGCACATGTATACATACACATACATACACACATACATACATACACATGCACATACACATACATACACATGCATGTACACACACATACACACATCTTCACACACACATACAGATACATACATACACACATGCATGCATACTCACACATCCATGCAGACACACACACACACACACACACACACACGTATGTATGTACGTGTACGTGTACGTATGTATGTATGTGTATATATATATATGCGTATGTGTATATATATATATATATGTATGTGTATATATATATATATATATATGCATATGTACACACAGACACACATCCTTCCCAAGCATGTTAATGATACTTATATGCCAAGAAAAATATGCAATAAGTAATTTTAAACAAAAAATTCTGAGGGGTAAAAATTAAAAATGGCATCTCTTACTCCTCAAAAACTAATGTGATTAGTTCTAAGGATAGGTGACTGCACATCTTGCTCAGAACACATTTCCTGGTTTCTGTTACCAAGAGTGATGGGGGCGGGGCTCTGTCTTGAGAGAAAACAAAGGACATGCTACCAAGAAAGTTACCACTGGTTGAATTGAGCTGTGTAAGTCAACAGTTTCTTAGCTCCCCCTACTACTATCACCAGCTCTCTCTCCCTCATAGGTCTTACAATAGAAGCATTCTGCATTAAAAAACAAACAAACAAAAAACAAACAAAAAAAACAAAAAAAAAACAAAAAAACAAACCACCCCATGGAACTGTTTGTTGTAGGGGTGGTAGCACGCTCCTGTAATCTAAGCACTCAGGTAGCAGAAACTTTAGGAATTTAAAGCCAGCCTTGGCCACACAGCAAGACCTTGTCTGATAAATACATAAAATTCCAAAACCATTGCCTGAAACTTGAGAAAGATGGCCAAAGAAGAAACTGTATCTCAAGTGACTTGTCCTGTCAGGCAGTTAGTTACAGTGGAGGCAATAGAAAACACTGTTTTCAACTTCTATTTACTAAATATATGGAGAAATAACTGGAGAAATAGGATCATATCAGCTCTTAACTGAAGTCTTTATGGAGTGAAATCCATGCTCACACTGAAGGTGAATGCACTTTCGGGCATCTAAGAGGTCTCCTAGTTAACTGTCCCTACATCAGATGCAACAGGCGGCTATGGAAGTCTCTGCAGTGTGAGGACCCTGTCAGTGTATGTGTCAAAGAGCTTGTAAAACAAGAGTCATCTTACTTGATAATGACTGGTGACTATAAAAACTCAGTCTCCTTCTATGCTATGTTTGCTTTTCTTTGTGAATGAGTAAAATATATTTTCGTAGTAGCACACAGTTACTAGACTGGAACCTCTGACTCTGTACATATGAGCACTAGGACACTCTCACGTGCTCAGCTGCTCAAAAAGCAGAGCATTTGCTTTTGTCTATGTGCCGTCTTTCACTTGACCTTTGACCTTTCATTTGGCACTGCCCTGTCATTTCTTTGGCTTTGCAAATTTTCGCTTCTTGCTTGGACTCTCCACTGTGACCTTTCGCTTGACCTGTGGTCTTCTAAATTTTGAAATCTCATTCATGTAATTGAGGAATAAATAAACAAAACATGGATGGAGCTCTTACTGAATTAAGTCTGAGTAGACAGAACATAGAACCACATGCTTCAAGGTTTCTACAGGAAATAATGTGGCAGCCACTAAGGAGACAAGGGAGACAGAAAATTGTGAGAGCTGATTATGACATGTCAAATCATCCTAAGATCCAGAGTAAGTCTTAAGAGAATAATTCTCTCATCTGATTGCATTAGAAATGTACTTAGTCTAGTTAAAAATGGGAATAGCTTTAATGTACCTAATACTGAAATTTATCATCTTGTCATTGACTGTGAGAAGCAGAGACTGTATAAATGCATATCCAAGTGACTCAGTGCAGATAAACATTGTGTGGTCACAAGTGTCTAAGTGTTGTCTAAGCGCCATTCATCCCCGTTCTCCACAGCATGTCCATATAATCTTGATGACATTAGTTACCACATGGACTTCTTTGTTGATGTATGATTGGTCTGTTCTCAATTGAGTGGAGGTGTCATGAGGCCAGAGAACCAGAGTCTTCTGTGTTGCATCCCTGTCACCACAAAGAACATCTACCACCTACCCACTGGTAAAAAAAAGAACGTTTTGAAAGAAAAAAAAAAACTGCCATGAACAACAAATTCACTTCTAGACCATAACTGCACAGATTTAAACATCAACAGTTGAATGTGAAAAATGACTATACCAGAGAACTTTAAAGTTAAAATTGTAGATAGACATTTTTTTTTAAGTTCTATGTCCCTTAAAATGTATCTCAGAGTTTTCCTTATTGACACTTAACTTTGTTTTTCTTACTCTTTACCATTATTTTCCTCCAAGACTGACAACTTTCTCAAAAATCTCTTAAATTATTTGATGCTGGTAGTTTCTGCAAATGCCAGATATGTCTCTGAGCTCAGATTTAAGTCAACACTCTTGCCAGTTAGAATATAATCATGTTTCTTTCAGGCCAGGGTCACAGAGCTTTGAAAAAAATCCACTCTTAACATGAGAAAAGGCACCAAAAGCTATGACCTCAAACTGACCACAGCAATTTTACACGTAGATTAGCCACACTAAAATTGTTAAGCCCTTCAAACAAACATAAGAAAAACCCAAATAGGAACCAACCAACAAGCAGCACCTTAAATGCACCAATGAACAGATCAGCTATTAAATAAAACAGTTTAGAGATGAGCTCTTGCTAAAATGTCCCCTGGACTCCATTCTGAAAGTTTGATTGAGACACAATGCTGACCAGAAAACTAAGTTAGGTCAAGAAGTCACTTTCTTTTAAATAAGATCATATGTTGAATTTGGCTAAGGATATTTTAATTCAAATATTTAAAAAAAAAGTTTTCAACTTCAAGATGGTGGTACAATGACATCTAAGATTATCTATAGTGATTATTAAATAATGCATCTAACAAAAATGATAAACCATTATATTAAAACTTAATATGATTGATCCTAAAAAGTTTTAGTGCCAGTAAATACCAAGAGTAACTTGTACTTATTTAAATCTACCTATTACATTTCTGTTGAGATTTGTAGCAAGGATATATAATAACAGATGAATACTACATATTTTTACATAAAAGTTTTGCCTTTTATAGTTTCTAAAATTCTGAAAGAACTGTTAAACATGAGTCTCCATGAAAGTGAAAAATAAACTAACTTCAGACACCAGCATCCTCTGACTTCTTTGAACTTGGTTAAGTGTGTGGCTGAAAGTTGGGCTGAAGTTTGAAGGTTTTTTTTTCTAGTTTAATTCAAGGCAATTCATTTTTCCTTAACAGTAATCAAAACAGTCAGACACGGTACACATCATTTGGTTGGGGGAGAATTATGTCTGTGGTTTATTTAAATAATGTAATACCAATAAAGGAAATTTTAAAGAATATTAGAGTATTTGAAATATTGAGAGAAATAAAAATGACAGCACAAAAATATAAAAGAAAATTAAGTACAGGAATTATTTTGTAGATACCTCTGATGTATTGGGCATACTAACAATATAACATGCAAAGAATAAAATCTGATTAACAAGCTTCAAAAAGAAATAGCTGGTAAAGGCTCCATGGAGAGAAACTAGCAACTATTTAGGAATATATATTCACGTGTTGTAAGCTAGGGTTTAATGGGATGTTCTGAAATTTCAAGTAAAAATAATTTCCAAACTTGAAGAGATGTTTACATTTTTTGTAATAAATTGACAGTTATTCTTTCTAGATCAAGCCTATATTAATCTATTAATGCAATGTAAGAAATTGTACTTTTTAATCAAAGGTTAAAAAAAACAGAATGACGAGTTATATTTTTAAATTACCAGGAAATTAGTGACAAATAGCTATGAATCCTTTAAAAACGCATCAGAGTTTTGGGGAGACACAGGACACTCATTTAAATCTATTTGTGTTGATATAACAAAGCCAGACTTAATAAAAAAAAAAAAGTATGGTTTTCTGGCTTCATTTGTACTTTAGGTAGAAGCTTTTACAACAAGAATTCAACTACTGAAGTTCATTTCCTGCCTTTAATTCTAAACGAGCAATTTGCTGATAATTTCCTGTCTACATTTTCATAAAGTAGAAAGAACAGGGCTGCTTAGGCTTAATGTTTCAATGACCAAATAAACTGCAGTCAGCAGGGCTTAGGAAGTGAGGCGACTATCTGGAAACTAGGATCACGATTATAAAATCTCCAAATGTTATTTATCTCCCCCAAACGCTTAAAAATATTCTGAAGGAAGGCCTTAATGATTATGTCTTTGACCCTCAAACAAACAGAGCTGCATGGCTTGTCTCAGTGGACCCAGAGCAATCCAAGTTGAGAGGTAGGAATCCACTGAACTGTGAACCTCTTCAGAATAGAGACTAGCCTCAAGCTTGGTTTCAACCAGCCTCTTCTCTTGTCCTCTCTCTCTCTCTCTCTCTCTCTCTCTCTCTCTCTCTCTCTCTCTCTCTCTCCTGGATGAGATGGTTGTTTGATTTGAACTCTTTATAGATCCTACCTATATGCTGACGTGTATCAACCCTTTGGAGTTCACGGTAAAACAGAACATCATTAAAAAGCATCCATCCGAAATCTAAATTGGGCTGTCAATTAAAGATGAAAAATGACTTGGTATTATTGCTTTAATGTGAAGCACCCTCTTTGTCCCGTTGAGATGCAATCATCTTCCATCCGAAATCCATTATAGCATCTGCAGAAGGCTTAGGAAGTTCACACTGGCCAAGGCTCACAAGAGGGCCTGATCATAAAATCCACAAACTGCGGGGACAACTGACCAAACATTAACAAGTGCCAGCTTGTGGCACTGCCCACCCCCCAGGTGGCAGGCAGAGGTACAAGGAGAGTCAGATACTAATTACAAAGAGAGGTTTTTACTAGGCAGATTTAAGGGCCACAAATGAGCCCAATCCCGGTTTTTATCATCTACTGTACACTTAGCTAATGCTTTCCCCTATGAGATGGGCTTAAACAGTAAGCACAAATCGCACAATGAAATTGTAATACTCTCCCTGTGTGGACCTGGATTATTTCAGCCACCAGCAATGTGAGTAGCCGCAGGTGTTGCACTAAATAAAGTAATATAAAGTGTCTAAATTGCAACGCTGGAAGTACTGTTTCAAGCCCCTGTCTGCTTTTTATTAACAGTCGGATTCCTTACTATCAGCAGCCACAACTACCTCTAGCCTGTTATTCAGCAACAATATTTTGATAGGCAAAGATCTATTAAAAATCACTGTTGATATTTTGTGACCATAGTCATTTCAGAGTTGAATAAGCATTCAATCTTCTCACAGAAGGGGAGAACGTAAACTTGCGATCCAGGAAAAGAGGAAGCCAGGGGTTACAGGGGTGCAGAGGCCACGGAGAACGAAACAGACCCCCTCCATCAAGCCGAAAACTTGGCAGCCTAACTAGAAACAGACCAGCCCTAAATCTTAAGGTTCATGAGCTCTTAGTAACATAATTAACCGAAATAAAACTAATATTCCCGTGTTGAGTTTCAGCTTAACAGACATCAGCAACTCCGAGGGACTACACCAGGGACACGACGTTGGAATGAGAAAGTACATGCCTTGTTTAGGGAATGAGTCTGAAGGAGCATTCTCTAACGAGTCCACCAAGTTTCTGAAGCAAAGAAAAGCTGTGTAGGCAAAGAACTGTCACATTTACGGTCCCCTTTTCAGCGTGAAGCATCACTTTGGAGGGAAGGTGTGGGTCACTCATTTGAAATTTCAGACAGGGGAGGGCTGGAGATGTCCAGTGCATGTGTTCTTAAGGAAGAAAACCCTAATACCCAGGGGGGAAAATGCTCAACAGGAAATGTCTGGACACTGTTGCATCAAGAGATATCAAAAGAATTTCACTTTGGCTCCTTCATTGCATCAAGTCAGGACATTCTTGATTTTTTTTTTTTTAATAGTCACTGAGCTCCTACAAAATGAACTAAGAAAAAAATGAGTGATATCAAAATGTTTCTAAAAGTTTCCAATGTCTGAAATAGAGGAAAAAAAAAACTTGTCTTAGGAAGAAATGCAGAGTGTTAGTTCTGAGAGACTAGATAAACAACATCAGTATCTGTGGATAACATTCAGGAAATTCCATTTATCTGATGAGCTGTTGGCGACCTAAGAAGTGTTTCAGCCCCCAACTCCCACTGTGCCCACAGACTTCTTTTTTGCAGGAATTTTTATGCTGTTTTGCTGCAGATAGTATATTTATAAGTAAAGAGGAGACTAAAAGGATTTCTTTCCTCTTCTTTAAATTGATGTCTATTTATATACCTCAGCTCAGGAACAAACAAATTCAGTCTTTAACTGGGAGGAATCTTGTCACAGGACTGCCTGGGGCCATCAGCCCTGGTTTCTTTCTTTCTTTCTGTCTGTTTGTCTTTTTTTTTTTTTTTTTTTTTTTTTTTTGAACAAGCTTTTCTTTTAACACTTAACACCAGGGATGATTTAACAGAAAGTGTCTCAAGTCTGAGCTACAGCCCCTTTAGACTCTACCCAAACAAAGGTACTAATGTGTGGTCAGTTTCTTGGCAGCCCCACTCTCTGCTGATAACGTTCCTGTTTGGTATTCTCCAAGGAGCTGGCTGCTGGAAGCTGCTCGAACCTCATCCCTTGCTGCTCCGGGTGCGGGCGATGCTCCGACTGCGCGGCGCCAACCACAACATGCTACCCACCGTGAGAGAGCAGGACGCGGGCCGCTCTAGTCAGGACTTATCGTCTATCATACTGATTGACGAAACCAAGAGTGAGCAGAAAAAATAAACATGAACAGAGGCTGCAGTGTATGAGCCCCGTCAGCTGGGAGTTTTAGTATTTGGCCTTGGCGATCTCACTCTCCTGGTAGGTTATCTTTCCCGTATGCTATCATTTATCATAACTTGGAGGGCCAGGGGGGAGAAACAAACCTTGGACTTTTCTATTGGTTACATTCATTAGATGGCTTTCTTTTTAATGTTCCCGCCCCTTTGTGCCCGCCTCCAACACACATAATAATATCATCCTTTTATATATTCCCCGAAGAACGGTGATGAATCGAAATATGGTTCTTCTCCTTTATTCCTGCTCCACATAGATCATGGCAAGTAATTAACCTTTGCTAGCCCATCAAATCTAGAATGCAAACCTGCATGTCAGTCTACTTCAGTCGGGCCCAATAATAAATCTGGACCTCTCTCTGACAAGGATGCTCTGTAAGCACCCTGGTTGTTGGTCACTTACTTGGGTAGCTAGTGTCTTCTTTCTTAAGTAATGGCCCTTGACTTTTTCAGACACAAACCATGTTTTGTATTGGTCTTGACAGCCACTATAAAGTACCCCCCAAGTGTGAGCAACAAAGATGATTTGTATGTGGCCCACAGTCCTCCAGGGTTCTAATAGCTTTCTTATTCCAGCCCAGAAACACGGAACATAGGGTGGCTGGTTAAAGCTGATACAAGCATTTCTTCTCTCAGCAGGCTATTCTTGCATAACCATTTATTTTGCAGAGTTTTAAAGTGCCTGAAGGATTTAATTATGTACATAGACAACCCTTATAAACTCTATTCTAGGGTTTTTATTGACTTTTGTGCTGGGCAGCTCTTAGGCATTTCAATTAAGTGTTTTTATAAGAAAAACTACAATATTGTAAAAAAAAAATTCTTTATAGATATTCCCAAGCAGGTTTAGTCTCTCATTTGATTGAATAAACCATTTAATTGAGAAAAAAAAAAGTTACAGGTTAATTTGAGGTTTAGGTTTTGTTTGTTTTGGTTTTGGTTTTAGTGTTTTGTTTGGTTTTGCTGGTTTATTTTTTGGAAAATAGAGGGTCAAATTCCACACAGGTATGGGAAAATGGACAGGCCAATACCAGTAGACTGACATGACAAGATTACTTTGAAAAACACTTGAAACACCACAAGGTTACCTGTTACTAGGAGTATAAACTCAGGACAGCAAAAACCCCAACTGGGAGATTTTTGCATGTCCCATTCAACAAGTGCAGAATAATATATTGCCAAATTCATTTGGAGCACCAGCCTGACAGACTGACCCCTCCAAAGTCTGCAGGAGCCCCCAAAGCCGCCTTTGTCTGCCGTCTTCAATTGCAGGGCTCAAGTATTTACAAGAGTTCTGCAAACCTGCCTTCATTATGATGTGGGATATTTCAGTCCCAGCAGGTGGCCAACAGGAGACCAGACCTGCCTGTGAAATATGTAATACTTTTTCATATACTTTAACCAGAACTGTGCCCTCCACAATTCTCCCAACTGTTAATTTCCCTTTCTCCACTTAATCTCCTCAGCAAGTCATGAGCTTGCATTAAAATCTACCTAAAACATTTCACCCACAGGCAATGTAATTCTGAAACAAGCAACCAACATTTCACAGCTCTGGATAATAGATTAATTTGAACCTAATGTTGCTGTCGTTCACTGCCCCAAATGTTCTGGTGTAGACATAGCCTTGGGGCATGGTGCTATGGCACGCACCACTGTGGGAGCCGGAGCTACAGTTGGCTTAACATCTGTGCATCACATTTGCCATGAGCCTCATTATCCTGCACCCCACTGTGCCTACCTGTCCCCCTCAGCTTCTCAGCCACAGGCGATCAAAAATTTTCCCTGCCAACTAAGAATCTTTGTTCTCCTTCTCAGTTACTAAATTTTTGTAAGACCTCTGCACCCAAGCCCTGGGGATTCAGTCCATGTGAATAGCCCAGGCCCTTTAAATTCTTAGTTCTCCATTAAGAAAAGGGAAATTAAAGCATTGAGTTTCGGACATGCCATTGCACAAGCTGGGTCATTTGTAGAACTAGCAGCTCTCCACAGCTGAACTGAGGTGCCTAATAAAGCTGGGCACTGATGGTTTTAACCTGAACAAGTTTGGTTAGCTTCAGTTATCTGTAAGCAATGAAAGAGAATCTTCCTGCGCCATAGTGAAGAAAGAGGAGAATGTGAAATCCAGTCATGGCAAAACAAGATTGTTACATTAAAAGTAAAAATAAATATCTTAAACTGTGTATGAAGCCAACATTTTGCTGTATAGACAGTATACATAGACAGCATATAGACAGACAGACAGACAGTCATAATAACCCCCTACATACAAATAATTAAAAACTGAGTCCTAAAGAAAAATGTGTAGTGTAACTAAGCCAAACAGCTGCTTAAATCTGAATCTTGCTTAAGCAATAAAAGAAGCATTTTCCAATGGAAACGTTCTCAAAAACCATTTAATGAGAGAAAGAATAAAGGCTAGGTCCCTCAAAATAATTTAAATATGCAAAATGGTAATATCTGTTGTTATTACTATTATAAAACATAGGTATTAGGAACATTATTAGCCATGAATAAATACATAAAAATAACCACACTAGCAGTAACTAGGGAATGTCAACCATCCTTGCCACTTGGGATACAAAAATAATAATAATAATAATAATTCTCAGAAAAGCTAGTTTTAAAAAGGCCAAAGCTATGGTTAATAAATTTTAAATCATTATCTGTGGATTATATTTGACATGCTGGAGTTAGTTGGAATGTTTAGTGTCCTTCAATATACTCAGTTGTATGACAGAAGTGTATTTTGCTGTAGATGAAAGGAATCAGTTTTCAATGATCACTTTCATAGAACTAATAATTAAAAAACCTAAATCAGATTCAAATAATTTCCCCAATTCATGATTGAGATGCTTAATCCATAGGAGAGAACAAAATTGAAGTCTTGAGAAATATTTCTCAGGCCCTCCCCATGTTAAAACACACTCCACTCCAGAAAGTGGATTGGATTCCCATACTTCACACATAATCCTTACCATCTACGCAGTGGAGAGCATTGAGTCTTGCACATTTCATTATATGCTTGAATTCATTTACCCTATATGGAATTTGTTACCTTTACAATAAAAAAGTCGCTATTCATTATTGAGAGTGGACCGATGGAACATGCTTAACTTAAGACATCAATAAGAAGAGAGAGGAAACTTAGAATCCATGTGGCACAGCCTCCTCCATCTGGAGTTCCCTGCTTGTCTGCCAAGACTCTTTTTTCCAAATAAAAGTCAACATTTCTCTTTGGAGTAAATGGAATGTTCTCTCAGATATTGACCCTGATTCTGATTTATACATAACAAGCAAGAATGCAATTAAACTATGATATTTTCTGAGGCTAATCCATATCAGAAGAAAAGGTTTTGAGCCTAATTTGCAAAAAAAAAAAAAAAAACACTTTTTCTTAAAAGTGGTGTCAGAAAAACAAAATAGTTTTTGCTTTGATAGATCATAAAGGCAATTGAGCAAGTTATTTTATCCTCTCAAAACTATTGAGAATTCTATAATACAAAATTGGACCATAAAGTGGCTGGTGATTTCAAGTCAGGGCACTGTGCTTCCCAAACTCTGAAATTCAACAGATGTCAGATGCCTAAAGAATAAGGCTGGGCACACAGTTTTGCCCCAAACCACACATGCTATTCTATTAGCTAAAAGAAGTCCACATGACAACACGTTCCTATCTCTAAAAGTTGAGTCATTTAAACTGTCCATGGAAGTCGTGTGTGTGTGTGTGCGTGTGCGTGTGCGTGTGCGTGTGCGTGTGTGCGTGTGTGTGCGTGTGTGTGTGTCTCATGCATTTACATTTGCTCTTGTGTTTTTTCTCTTTATTCCTGTGCTTCTTTGCATTAACTCCTGATTATATGAAAATGATCAAGGCAATTCTTTGCTTTATTAATGGGCTTGCTTTAGGCCCTGTCGGTAATATGAAGGAATATACTTCCTCTGGAAGTGACCGACTATCAGGAGAGATTTTAGCTAGGAAATATGAATTGTCTAGCTAATTCTTCTAAGACAGATGAAATATTTTCATAAAATAGTGGAACACATTTTAAATTCATTTCTCAAAGTTATGTCTAAAACTATAGCAATCTAAGAAGTACAATTAAACTCTTCATAGTCTTGACACCAAGTAACTTTTTATAAACTTATAATTTCACTAACACATATTCAGTCTGAAACTTTGAACACCAAGACTGTGTCCTCAGGGAAAAAAAAGTACTTTTATCAAAATTAATTGTTACAATTGAGCAGAAGCAGGAGAGTGGATCTCAGTTAGTGTACCGCCTGCAGAGCAAGTGCCAAAGCCTTGGTTATAGGCTCCAGCATAGCATACACTGGGCGTGCTGGCGTATGTCTGTAATCCCAGCACCCAGGAGGTGAAGGCAAGAAGATCAGAAGTCCAAGATCAAAACCAAGAAAAATGTGGTAGAATTCAGTTGAACTGGATCCTGAGTCAACGCAAAATGAGTTGGGTAACTTTTGCCAAACTACTTAATTTCCTCAACTCTGAAAACAAAATTATCATGCTACATACCTCATAGACTCCTTCTAAAGATTAAATAATGTGTTTAAGAGTTAGGATAATAATTGGTTTCATGTAAAATAGATTACCTGTTTTTTTTTTATATATAAGCATTTGAAAATTATAAACTTAAACCATATTTTAACATTAGAGTTCTCTATGGAAATCAACCCAAATCAATTAATCTGAATCTTGGGCGATAGTTATAATTTATAGCTTAATGTAACAACCATTGGTGAAGTCACTGAGGTTCAGGAAGTGGGTTGCCTCAGTTTCTGGCTATTTCACTCAGTCTTCCCAAAGGAAAGCCTAGTTTCATGATTTGTATACAGACACTGCTTTATTATCAAGCAATACAGAAAGCTTCTCAACCTACCTCTTAGGTAGCATTGCATAAATCCGTAGAATAACATTGGACACCTAGTACATATAATCTGACCCAGGATGCACTTCTAGACATTGTTTAGTGGGTATCCTTTTGTCTCCTATTTGACATCTCCAAATTTATCTTTTCTATGGTGAATTATGACTTCCCAAATAAATATTATATCTTAATCCTCATCACTTTAGAATTGGTATTTATTTGAGGCTATTGTATAAAGTGATTATTTAAAATAAGACCAATTGGATAGACCATGGATTCAATCGACTAATATCATAAATGATGAAACATAATGAGATAGCAGTACATGCATGCATAAAGAAAATCCACATGACAAGGACATAATATGATCTACAAGCTAAAGAGAAGAGCTTCGGAAAAGACCAAATGTTTCAACACCTTGATCTTCAACTTCTAAGCTGCAAAACTGCAGAGGAGTAAGTTTCTATTGGTTAAGCTATTCAGTCTACAGCAGTTTACTATAACAGTGCTTCCCAACCAATACAAGAACTTCTCTATTCATTTGGCCCATCTATAAGTAGAAGCCCAGGTTTCCCTCTTTCTCCTGAATGCTTTTCTTCTATTTATTTATGTCTCAAAGCCAACACAACTGAGATTCCTTAGGCTAAGAACTAACCAAAGTCCCTCTGTTTAATACTTATCATGTCTATGACATAATTTTTGAATTGATGAATGAATGAATAAATGAATGAATGGGAAAAACCCACCAGACCACCAAATCAATAGATAATAACTGCTTACAGAAAATGGGAGAAAGATCCCACAGGATAGCTCAGCAGGTAAAAGTATTTTCTGTACAATCCTGATGACCTGAATCTTACACTCAGAAGCCATGGTGGATGGAGATAACTCCCTCTCAAAAAGTTTACTCTGACCTCTGCATGCATTCATGCCATGGCACACATATATACACACTATATACAAACACACACACACACACACACACACACACACACACACACACACACACATCATAATGAATATGATAAAATCTATTTTTTTTAAACCGAGAGAGAAATCATTCTGACACAGAACCACTCTGACCCCTTCTTCCTATGTTACCCTGGTCCTGGGCATCTACTACTACTATCCAGCATTGCTGATAGGCAAACTGTGCCATTGGGAATCTCCACAGCAAACTCAAGATTAATAGACAATTAATTCCATGATCTCTGGACTGCCATAGAAAAGTCTATCAACAAAACATGAAAATATTGTTTTTCTAAGCTCTGTTGATCTACCTTGCTCCCCTGCCTGGTGCAGAGGTGTGGCTACTCAGACCATTCTGTGTCTTTCCTACTTCAGGGACTTACAAAGGTATAAGATTTGCATATCTATTCTAATATGATAATGAGCTTTTAAAAACTTTGATCCCTAAAGAGCCATTGCTAAATGGAGTCATGTAGTCATAAGTTGTGATAGAATCTAGAATGTAATGATATGCAATTATGGAACTGTTGCTATGCAAAAAACATCTGGGCATTATGGCTTAGAATGTAGTTGTAAGGCCAATGTGAACCAGCATGGTGGGAAGTTTGGAGTCCTGCCACTCATCCATGGCACCAAGAGTTAGGAGATGGTTTTCAGGAGTTCCTCCTAATGAAAGAATTGTGAATTAAGGTGAGCCAACCAACTTAAATCTCACACCCTCCCTTCCCATAACTGATAGAACTGAGTTTGCAAAGCCTGGTTCAAGACTTATTTTTTTAAATCCAAGAAGGCAACATCTTGGTTTTTATTGACTTAGGTTCTGCATATGATTAAGCACAAACTTGCAAAGAATTACCCACAGTACCAACCCAGTGGAGCCCTTCTCAAACTTGCAGGAGCCAGGAGTATTTGGAAGGGAAGTCCAGGCAGGCGATCTGAAGCCCACTCCCCTGGGTCAGTGCATGCTGGGAGGGGAAATGAGCTACAGAGCAGACAATTTTCAGCACCACTGGTTTTACTTTCTTTACCAGGCCTCATGAAAACACACTGACAAAACAAAGGACACAAAATTAATGACCCATGTATTTTGTCAATTGACTCTCAGTAGCAGTGGCCAGTTCACCTTAATTTTTTTTGTTCGAATTGAACATGTAGCCCAAGGCATTGGTTAAGGTTCACTTAAGAATTCTTCAAAGGCATCACTTGGTTTTCATTAATTTAACTATAACTTCTCCTTTCTGCAAAGGAACCCCTATACCAAATGCAGACCTGTATGCAAATTTTTTAAAAGGCATATGTTTGACCAGCCAGTCACCTTCCTCTTCCTCCTCCTCCTCTTCCTCCTCCTCCTCCTCCTCCTCCTCCTCCTCCTCCTCCTCCTCCTCCTCCTCCTCCTCCTCTTCTTCTTCTTCTTCTTCTTCTTCTTCTTCTTCTTCTTCTTCTTCTTCTTCTTCTTCTCCTTTTTTCTTTTTTCTTCCATGTTGCCTCTTGAGTAGTCATTTCCTATGTTGCCTCTTGAGCAGTCTTTTCCTAACCACAAACATTAAGGCATGCTCATCTTATTTTTCTAGCATTCAAAATATAGTTAAACTTGTATTTCTCAGAAACTTAACTGTCACAACCTCACCTGAGGGATAAGTAACAATGCAGCTAATATTTTTATGAATAATCATTATCTATTGATTCCTTTGGCATTTGGCCATAATTTCTGATGACATTCAATCTGAGTATATACAAAGTGTGAAGTGTGGTCAACTAAACAAATTGAAGGTTTGACAAACAATATGAACTTTTAAAAGGTGCAACACTAACTTTGTATTATATATCTATTCAAAGATTACATCACATTTAGGATAACAATTTTTGTAATGAAATTTCACTCTATAGTCCACAATGGATACTTCGATAATAGAGTTTTTTTTTTTTTTTTCTGATCACTCAATGGCATCAAAGAAAGTTTGTCTTTATAAATACCTCTTTTGGTATACTAGCTGAAATATAGAAGAGTTTTCAGAAAACACTTAACCAGTGAATACAAATGCATCAGTGATGGGGTCTGAATTCTCTTTTATCAAGTTCGGAGCTAGAATACAATAACTAAGTCACTTGCTTTCAAACCTAAAAGGAAGCTAGTAGTTTGGTCATTTCTATTCATAGAAAGCAACCTCGTGATGGTTTTAAGTGGGTCACAGTTTACCCAATGAACATTTGGTAGATTTTAGCAAAGGATGCCATGAAGCTAATGTGTATTCTTTCCGATCAGCTTTCCTTTTATAAAATATGATAGCAATGTTGTAACTTCACCTTAGTTGAATCTGTCAGGATTTCCATTGCAAACTCTTGATTTTCCAAGATTTATAATTCAGCTATGAAGCTTTATTTTAAAAAGTTGACAAGGTAGTCTTAGCCAGGAGTTTATCAAATTAAACCAATCTTTGTTTAGGTATCTCAGTTTTATGTGCCAAGGTCTATTCCCAGACAGGCATACCAAGTTGCCAATGGTTTTAGCTCCAAAGAGCTTTCTTTTTCTCTTTTTAAGTTCACTCCACAAGAGCATCACTCATTTCTGTTTCAGAAGTTGCCAGAACCCTGCTCATATCCTGTGTAACCCAGTGGGAGAGAAGCCACATCATATGAGACCCTGTTGGACATATAAATATAGTCCTAGCCAAGTGTCTTGAGCATAAAGTGTAAATAGCAACACAGAGGGCCTTGAAACCCTTGAGTACTGGATACACAACCAAAATGAGACACATCTTCCAACTGCCTAGAAAATCAAGTGGCCTCACTCACCAAACTCCATTCAACTGTGGGCACATGTATATGCTTCAAGGGAGTTCTAATTACTCAGAATACAAACACTCTGCTTCTTTGTCTTCAGTGAGATGGAGGAAGTAAAATACAATGTAAATTCCATCTATTGCCATCTATTGCTTATTTCATAGCTGTTCTATAGCTTTTAGACATGTATTTACTTTGTTTAATTGTAAAGTAAGATATGCATAAAGTTGCTTTTGATCAGAACTAGGCATAAAGTAGGTCTAATAAAATATAAAATATATAGCATTTATAAAATGCAACTAATTTAAAAGAGATAGCTCTGGGCAAGATGGAATAGCAATTTACTTGAAGTCAGCCTGTTAAAATACTTTCGTAAAACTTTCATCTGTACTCACAAGAACTTTGATTTAGTGGTATGTTTTTAGGTACAGCAGACCTAGATATCTTTGAAAACTATAAACCAATGATATGTACATGATCATATGACAATCATAATGAGAGTATATGTAGTAGGCTTCAGAAGGTTGCAGCAGAGATGAGCTATCTGATAGATTAGAAAATAGAAAGTTGGGGTCGCCGGTGAGACAGCTCCAGGGGTAAAATGTTTGCCATCAAAGCATTATGACTTCAGTTTGATCCCAGAATTCATGATAGAAGAAGAAAATCAACTGTGGAAAGTTTTCTTTTGACTTCCATTTACATATACCATGACACATGTGCCTACACACACACACACACACACACACACACACACACACACACACAAATAACAATAATGGTTAAAATTATCTTTAAAAAATAGAAAGAGGGTTTTAAGTTATGCCCAAGCACAGATATTAACAAAAAATTGGTATTAAAATAAAGCATTATTTAAATAGTTACACTTTTTAGTAAAATGCATTGGTTTAAGCGTTTTATAATGTTATCAACATATAACTTATTAACATAACATCCACTGGATTTCTTTATTAGTAAAATTCTCCCACTTAGAAATTTTAGCACAACAAAGCTATTGACAAAGTGTGGAGCCCTAAACTTATTCATTATGCCAGCTGGCTCACAAAGTCCCTAGAAGATGACACAGAGCCAATTCAGGTGCTGTTGATGGTCCTAGCAAACTTCATCAAAGGCTCTGTAATTGTCAGGCCAGCAGATGACTATGCCAGGTATGGTCTGCATTTGTTCAGTGTCTTAATCTAGTCTCAAACTTTGAATTTGGCAAAACTAAAACCACATTTTGCCAAATACTTTCCTCTTAATTTCTATGCCCATGTGTATTTTCAGTGAAATTTAATCCATATGTTTCTTATTCTTTTATACTTAACTCATCAAATATTTTTCTGTAAGAGCCTTTTGACATTCAAAAGCTTGGTGAGTCTCTCTCTCAACTGGAGACATTTAGCTCTTAAGAAAACAACTAGAGGTTCTTAGTCCTTCCTTCAGAATAGGAAGCTGCTTGCTGCCAAGTACCAGTGACTGGGAATATGAACACTGCATATTAATCCAATGCCAAAAGGACTAAATTTGATTGGAAATTGCAACTGCACAAAAGCACCCATTCTTTCTTAAAGTGGTTTTTTGAATGTGTCCATACCTACACAATGACAGATATATTTTAGGTCCAATAAAATGTGCCTTCCTAAAGCTGACTAGAAAAAGCAGCAGAGATGTTTTCCTCAGCACTTACCAAGGTGATTCTCAGCAGGATCACTCTTACAAAACAAGCCACTGTGGCTCATTTCCCCTACCAAGTTATTTGGCAGGGGGAGATTTCTAAACTTCATTTGGAATGTATACCAATAAAATATATTAATTATCAAGAGTTTAGAGTTACATGTTTTATTGTAAATTCGTATGTATTTAAACAACATATACTTATAATTTTAATTTATTATAAGACACATTCATATAAAACTTTTATTATTTTCTGATTTTGTGTATGTTTACAATAGATTTGGGGTAGGAAAATAAAAACAATGGTAATTCTTAACATGATCTAACAAATTGAATATCAACATATAAAGTCAGCACAGAGACACAAAATGAATCCTTAAAGAATTCTAATTAATGGATAGAATTGTCCATTCTAGTCCAATTTTGTAGTTCTTTGTACATCAGTTATACCTAATGCATTTAAGCTTGAGACAAGTACTCAATCTGTACTGACTGGATTATACTGGTTTTATTCCAGTGGTATAGATTATAAGTCATATTGTGATTACCTAAGAAACAACGAAACAATGGCATAGTAAGTCTTATTAAATAAAGCTTTATTGTCAAAGCCACATGAGTTTTTCCTCATAAACTCATTTGGTGCCATCTTTCGATCAGTATAGGTTCTGTGTCTGAGGGACAATTTTCATAAAGGTTAGCATGACATTTCAGAGGAGGAAGTCATAGTTACAGCTTGTAACCAACCAGAAGGTGCTGTTGGAAAGCAAGCAGAAGGCCAAACATGTTGTTGAGAGCATATCCTGTCACAAATTCCATCTTATGGGTAAACATCAGACTTGACCCCCAACAAAAGCACTGTGTTTGGTTTTGTTCCAGCTTCCTTGCCTGAGAATCTCAAGCCAAAAGATGTCCCAATATCTTTTCTACTCAACGTGGCTAACACTAACTGGTTCATCTAGCCTCTCCCCAGTAAGAATTCCTGCTGTCTGGGATTTTCCCTTCTGACAGTTCCACAACCTGAACAACTCTTTAACTCATCGGAGCAGACTCACTTGTGTAGAATTTTGATATCAAGAAAACACATCAGATCATGATTTCCCCAATAGTTATTAGTGTGTTCATATGTGTGTCCACATGTATAGACGACCTGCCTGGTATTGTCCCTCAGGAAAGATCCACCTTGATTTTTTGAGACAAAATCTCTGGCTGGCCAGAAACTTCCTGAAGATGCTAAGCTGTCTGGTCAGAGAGCCCAGAGAAGAGCATGTCTCTGTCCCCCAAGGACTGGGGTTGGAAGCTCAAGTCCTGTGCCTGTGCTTTAGGGTTGTTGCTGCTGCTTGCTGCTGCTGCTGCTGCTGCTGCTGCTGCTGCTGCTGCTGCTGCTG
>JANHMN010000001.1:114012048-114046922 GCA_030674055.1 Rhabdomys pumilio
TGCTGCTGCTGCTGCTGCTGCTGCTGCTGCTGCTGCTGCTGCTGCTGCTGCTGCTGCTGCTGCTCTATTTCAATTTGGACTTTGGGAGCTCAAATCCAGGTCTTCAGGTTACAAGGTAGCATGTCACCTGCTCAGCAACTCCATATTCCAAAGTTTTCATGTCAAACAATGACATTGTTTACAAAAAATTCTGTTCTTAATAAAATTATACTATTGCTCTCAGATAACACCTAACATATAACATATGAGAAAAAGGGATTTTTTTAACCAGTTGTCAAAAAGAAAACAAGGGAAAAATGGAAAATATTCCAGAAGACCTGAACTGCTTTAGGGCAATAAAAAATGCCAGAAGCGATCAGGAAAGAGCTAGTGAATGAATGCGACAGGCACAAAGTCAGAGACAGATCTAGGAGTGACCTGGGAGTATACCTGCCCAGTCAGGAGCAGAGTCAGGGCTCAGGATGCCCTTAGCTCATCAGACAACTGCAGTGCTAATAACAAGCCATGGAGCCAGGCCACAGTTTCTAGAATATTCCAAAGGTCCAGAAGCTGTTATAGTTAGATAGTTCACCCAAAGCTGCACTGCTTCTCCCCACACCATGGAGTGGCCTTGGCAGGCTACAAAGCAGCGAACTCTTCGGTGGGATAGAGAAGAGAGCCGATGCTCATTCAGTATTCATGGCAGGTAGCAGTACAACCTCCCATTTCACTAACACTGTAATCTTGTGAACTAAGCATGATTCTAAATTAGAGGCCTGTACTACCATTCCTAGACTTAGAAAATCTATTAACCAATCAGGAAACAAAGGAAATGCACAAGGGATCTTCCTGTGCTGTGTTGCCGTTTTCGAACACGCATGCAGAGAGACCTTCGCATAGTAGCATGTAGGGAATGTAGATTCTTGGACAAACAAAACTGTGGGGGCCAAGGTTAGTCACACTGATCAGACTCTTTTACTTTTGTTTCTTCCCAAGGAAACTGCTGTGAAGCATGAGATACTTCGATAGAATTATGAAGTGACAGGAGAACCTGAAATAGTCTGGTCTTAATTCATTATGACAGCACAGATTTTATTAGTCAAGTTCATTATAATCATCCAATGTTTGCATCAAAATTTTGCACTGTTATGACAACCATTTTAAAGTCCTGACTCCTGTATTGTGGCTTAGACATGATAAATTCCCACTTCCAGAAGACATCCAGCTGGTAAGACCACTTCAGCTGCCAAAAGGATGCTTCATAATTCCCACATCTGGTTTCAGTCCTCTGTCACAGCTTCATCACTAATTTTAACCCACTTTTTAAAGAATCGGTCTTATTTTTTTTTTCCCCTAAAATAAGACTGAAATTTTTACCTAAAGGGATTTGTAAGTGGTTTCACTGGAGAGGGACATTGTCATATGTTGATAGCAAGTCTTTGCATTCTCAATGATTTGACATTGAAAAAAATTTGGATGGCTTTAAAAATGTAATCCAAAGATATTTGACTTATTTTAAGTATCCATTCTCTGATTTTTTTCCCCTTGATTTATGTCAGAAAAAAATCTTCAAAAACTACTTAGCTTCATCTAGTTTCAAATCAAACCAATATAAATAATGGGTAGAATTACTCACCTGCAGGGAATGTCATCCTAAATTTCCTGTTGCTGACTGTGTAACTGTAAGCATGACTGCTGTATTTACTGGAGGCAGTATATACTGTATAATTTTCCTCAAAACCTTATGTAGCTAATGCAATATGATAACCACTTGGGCGCTACTGTGACGTAAAGGATATATTACAATTTTACCCAACTCAAACAAGAAAAAAAAATTTTTTTTAAAAAGCAGGAGACCTTAATGGCCCTGTGCTCCAAACAAATAGGCTGCCTGTTCTACTGAAGTTATATATAAGTTATCCTGAAATGAGAAGAGCTCTGTGTCCTGCACATTCTTCTAGAACCTTGACATGATTTTTCTTTTCTTTACCAGTTTCTTTCAATAGTATTTCCATGGGTCTCACTGCCATGGAGACCATGTTTGTCATTCTGAGAAAGCAAAGTAAAAATAAGTAAATCCAACAGTGTAGATTTCCACCTGAACAAAGACGAAACAAGTCCAAGAGATGACAGTTTTCTCCCAGAGAGTTGCTCAGTGTTGGCATCAAAATGTTTTGACTGGCTCTATCAGATACGTTTAGCTATCAGCAGACAAAGACACAGAGCTAGTGAGAGGGTTCTGTGGGTAAAGGCACACTCTGCACGTCCCACTACTTCAGTTTGATCCCAAACCCACTTTTTAAAAAGCTGTCTGCAGTAGAGGTGAGGCACACTTGCAGCCCCAGCACTCCTACGCGTGCTTGTAAGTGTGGACATGATTGACTGGGAAGTTTACAAACCGGATATCCTGGAGAAACCGGATATCCTGGAGAACAACACACGGGAATAGAAATAGTGAGAGAGATCCTGCCTCAAAAGCCAGGAAGGAGAAGACTAACTCCTAAAAAGTGTTCTGTCGCTTACACACGTGCTCTGTGGCTAGGTGTGCTGTCTATAGCTAACTAGCTCTCACTCTCAGTCTCTCTCACTCTCTTTCTTGCTCTCTTGCTCTCACTCTTACTCTCTCCCTCTCTTACTCTCTTGCTCTCTCACTCTCTCTCACTATCTCTCACTTTCTCTGTTTCTCTGTCTCTGTCTCTCCCTCTTTCTTTTCTTCCTTCCTCCCTCCCTCCCCCATCATACACAGCAGAGCAAGGAGTCTATGTGGCAGTAATTCAGTAAAGAGAAATGATGAACAGGCAGGAAAGATAGAAGAGTGTGTTTAGACTTTGTGCTCCCACTTTCTGATACCCCCTTGTCACGATTTTGCTGATATAGAAACTGATGCCAGGATCTGTGACTTCCCGGCATCCTAGCAGGCCTATAGCCATTTTCTAATTTTCACGAGCCTGGGATACTAACTCTCTGGAAAAGAAAGTCCTTGTGCAGCAAAGCTGGAGCTGAGCAAACATGAACAGCATGATGACACACTTCCAGAGACACAGCCAGCATGAAGATCATGAACTAAAGCAACTGACTCATATGTGGTCCATAAACGGGAATTCAGGTTTTTTTTTTTAATCTTACAGTTAGTTGTAAATAGAATTAAAATGATACCCATGAAGAAGGAAGAAGAGGAAGAACAATGCCAGAGAAATATAATACCCTTGTCAAATGTACCTGGCTTTCACTAATGTTATAATATTCATTATAAACCAAAGAGTGTCAAAAGTATTTGAAGAAATTGGCCATCCATTTTCACTTTGTGAGTAATATCTGGGAATGGGATGAAAAATAATAATGGCCTCTAGGGAAGGTTTGAGAATGAGGTAATTTGCATGTTTCTTCCAGAAAACATTGAGTGTATCCTTCTCTTCTGCCAGGATAATTTTAAATTGTTGGCATCTAAACTTAAAAATCTCTGCAAAGGTTGATCAACATCCTGGTGCAGCTCTATATTTATGTCAGTGTGGCAGTTCATTCTGGGCAGTTCTACAGTGAAGTTAGGCAACTACTCAGTCTTTATATTTTTATTCAAGGCTTCATTGAGGAAAACCCTAAAGCTCTGGGTAGACCAGTGTCTTAGATTCTGATTCTTCTAAAGTTAGAGCAACAGCAACTCAACCATGGAAGGAAAAATGGCCACTTCTCTGGAGACATCTTGAATGCTTATATTATTCCCTCTGCCCCTTCTGTCACAAAATATTCTGACCTTTCTCAACAACCAAATAAATTTTGTGAACAAATGCTTCTACTTCCATCAGAGAAGTAGGCTGTAGACTGTATGCCAGTCTCAGCTTAGCTTGATATATTTTCTACAAGACAGTAACCATCCTATATTTCCCAACCACCAGCTGAAGTACCCATTTATGAATGGATATATCTCAAGGGGGAAAAAAGTGTGGCAAATATACTGAAACAAAAATGTACAGTGATTTTGAAATGCATAAATAATAATTGAAGCCATGACTTTGAGAATTAACAAGAGAGATGCATGGGAGGAATTAGAGAGAGGAAAGGGAAAATAATGTGAATATAATTTCAAAAATGTTATTTTAAAAAGCTACATGCAACCACACTTCTGGTGTAGCTATTCTGGGTCACCTGTCTCATCAAAGGTGGCTGAGCCATCCTTGTTCTAAGCCATATGTTGAAGACTTCCTGCCCCTGCTCTGAGGCCTCTGCTTGCCAGCTCTCTCATTGCTTGATTCTCATCAGTCTACTTTAGGAAGCAGCTCACCCTTCAGATGATGCAACTGTTGTCATGCTTGCTTTCTCACAGCTCAGCACACACCCATGTCTAGTTTCCATGAGTAGAGAGAGTGATGAACTCAGCAGTGTTAATCAGAGCCACTGCAACATCAGGACCCTGTCACCAAGAGTTTTATTTAGTACCTCATGCACTAAAGACCTTTGACACCCATCAAATCATATGGTAGCATTTAAGATTAATAATCTCAAGTGTCATCTGTATTCTGTTATAAGAGCCTCCTACTGTACTGTGTGTTTTATCTCATTTAACTGTTAAAATACTGAATGCCACTGTCATTCCTAGTATTCCTCTTTCACAGTGAGACCAAAGTCTCATGTCGAACCCTGGAATACAGTACATATGGTGCATCTCAAATCACAGGCTCTCTTCTTTTTACCTTCAGCTTATAAAAGGCTTTGAGTTTAATTCTGAACTACTGAGACTGACACTGTCCTCCCTCAATCACTTCTTTAAGGAGCCGTGTCATATTTAACAAAGAGTGCTGTGACTGAAGAGAGCCAAGACAAAAGCCAAGACCAGAGGAAATCAGCCTACCATTTTTTATCAACATGTTTTCTTTCCTTTTAACTGCTGATTATCTTGTATAGAGATGACATGCATAGTCTTGGTTTCATTGCAACTTTCATTGTTCAATCTCTTCCTACATGGCTTAGGATAGTGACACTGACTGAGTCTTACATGGCTCAACATGCTGACTTGAAGTCAAGCCCTAAGAAGCTTTTATGCTATATGTAGGGTTTTATGGTTCTATGGTTCCACTTGTTTTCTGGACTCTAAATATTCTACACTTATCAGTGGTCAAAGTCAGCCCAAGAGACACTGACTAAATACACTGAATGTATAATGTGCTGGTTACTCCTGAGATATATGCTATGGAGTCTGTGCGGCCAGTACCCCTTCTTCACAATTCAATGCGTGACCTTGGTCACTTTATCTAATGTATTTCTGTCCCAATTCTCATATAAAACATATTCTCATGAGAGATTAATGAGACCACAAATATAAAATGCTTAGAATTGGAACCAACACAAAGTAACTGCTAAATGATATGTTAGGTCAAAATAGGGAAAACAGTAATGTCTAATTATAGTTTTCATTAGCTGGCATTAATAAGTTTCAGTGTCTTTGTTTCTAAATTACATTGAATTATATGAATTTAATCCACCAAAATATCCACTCAGAAGTTTGGTTTGGAAGTTTGCTTACTTAAAACTAAGCATGGTGGCTCCCACCTATATTCTTAGCACTTGCAAGGCTGAGGTAAGAGAATCATGAGTTGGAGAATAGCCTGGGCTACACAATAAAACCCAGTCACAAACAGAATGTGTGTGTGTGTGTGTGTGTGTGTGTGTGTGTGTGTGTACACATATATAGAATGTGTTTATATATATATGCATATATAGGAGTACATGTGTATATGTTTATACATACATATGTATGTATATATTTTAACTCACCTCACAAAATGATGAAAGATCAATTTGATAACTGCAATGACCACACTACTATCATTGCAAAAATATGTCAACTTACTGCATCATGTTCTAAAATTCTTCTAATGTTTTATACCCAATCAGCAGAGTTCTAATCAACTCAGGTAAAAGCTAATGAAGATTCCTCTGCAGGACATGCTCAGTTTCATTACAAAGATGCAGGGCTCTGTATGTGCTTGTCTTAGAAATAGAGCTCTACACTGGCAGACCACTCTCATTTCCAGCTGTTCTCTCAGGAGCCTACACCGTAAACAAGCAATGATCTTCTCTCTCTCTCTCTCTCTCTCTCTCTCTCTCTCTCTCTCTCTCTCTCATTTCCTTTTAGCTTTGACCTGTGGCTGCAAATGTTGTCATTGTTCTTGGCTAAAACTGTGAGAAGTGAGCGTGTCTCTCCCCCTTGAGCTTCACGCTAAAGTAACCTTTATGGAAAAGAACTGCACAGGCTGATCTGTGTCCAGTCTCTCCAGATTCCAGCATGGCCATGGGCTCCTGAATAGGTGCATGTGGAGACTTGTCACACCCCTTTTCATCTCTACACTTTTCAAGGGTGATAATGTTTATTAGAGTAAAGTCTTTTGTTGTTGTTTTATTTGTTGACTAATATAGAAACTTTTGTGAGATATAAGAGGATAGTCATTCTAAATTTCATTACAGAAGAAAGAGATCTCAGGCAGCTGTCATGTGCCAATGAACATGTGAAATTTATCCTCA
Organism: Rhabdomys pumilio; assembly: GCA_030674055.1. Lineage (NCBI taxonomy): Eukaryota > Metazoa > Chordata > Mammalia > Rodentia > Muridae > Rhabdomys > Rhabdomys pumilio. The sequence continues at coordinate 114,018,544 of JANHMN010000001.1, forward strand.
GGACGGTTGTATGAGTGGTCATTGATAAAAAACAGAGCACCTACTGTGTGTCAGAATTCAGTGCCCAGTTGAAGGTTGAGCAGGATCATTGCATAGAAATGACAAAGAAAAACCTGCTCCTCCATCTCCTTGATCTTGGACCCTCTTTACGATGGGGGTTTATTCGTCCCCCTTTGCCATGCCAATTTAAGAATAAACAGGTCTTTCAAGATGATCTTTAACAACTTCTATCTGAAATGTTATTTCCTAAGACCAAAATAATCACATTTTTTCCCTTATGATAAGAGACAGAGGTCATCGAGAAGAAAAAAAAAATGTCTTTTAAAAAAAATTTTAGTCAATTCAATTCATTGCCTTTGGTTTTTATTCAACAAGAAATTTATATATGGGTGACTATTTATCTTGACTATAATATCAAATTATTCATAGGAGATACTCAAAGTTCACTATAGGATTGCCACAGCTAACTTTCTTTTTTATAATTTATTGCTATGTATGTGTTTATGAGTATATGTGTATATGTATTACATATGTGTGTATGTGTTGTATATGCGTATATATTTGTGTGTTATATGTGTATATGTGTTTGTGTGTGTTGTGTATCTGTTCAAATGAGTGCAGGTGCCCTTGGAAGCTAGCGGCATCAGAGACTCTTGGACTAGAGTTCCCGGTGTTTGTCATCCCTCAGTGTGGGAGCTAAAAACTGAACCTAGTTCTTCTGCAAGAGAAGGACATGCACCTAACCTCTAAGCCAACTCTAGATCGAGATTTCTCTTAATGGCATGACACAGATTAGAAAAACAAAACAGTCACGGAGTATGCCAGAAAAACAAGGCCCTCTGAGTCAACCAAGCAAGGCTAATGTAGTCACAGAGACTGAAGCAGAAAGAACAGGACCTACACCCTACACAGGTCTGCACCAGACCCTCTGCATATACATGTACGTGTACACACACATAAACACTTATATTCACACTAACACACACACATACACATACACATATACATATATATACTTTCAGCTTAGTATTTTTATGGGATTCCTGAATGTTTGAAGGAGTGGGTCTCTGATTCTTGTGCCTTCTCATTGGGCTCTTTTGCTTCCACGGTGTTGCCTTATCCAGTCTCACTGTTCTGGGTTTGGTTTCATCATTTTATATTTTATTTTGTCCTGTTTGGTTGTTATCTCCTAGAAGCCTGTTCTTATCTAATGAGAGAGAGAGAGAGAGAGAGAGAGAGAGAGAGAGAGAGAGAGAGAGGACCTGGAGGGAAGGGCGTGTGGGGAAGGACTGGGAAGAATAGAGTGAGGGGAAAATATAATCAAAAGATATTGTATAAGAAAAGAATCCATTTCCAAGAAAGGAAAAAGAAAGAGAAAAAAGAAAAAAAATAGAGACAAAGCACGTGGTACAGATGTCACAGTTCTAAATATTTGTTGTTCATTTTGTGGCTTTATCCTCACACAGAAATCACTATGAAAAAGCACATTTCATTTTCTACATAGTGGCGCCAACTACTATCACAAGCCCTGAGGAAACCTTTGGAAAACATATTGATTACTCCTGGCATTTGCAAGAAAAAAGTGGGCATCCTAGCCTGACTTTCATACAACTTGGGTCATTTGATCATCAACTATAACTATATTTACCATATGCATGTCCACGGTCTGGGAATGGAGAACAAATCAATGAACAGCACTGAGGAGAGATGCAGCTGTGGAGGTTCTAACTTCTTAAAGAAATATCTCATTTGAAAACATACACTAGTACCAGCCAAAGACCTTTTACTACAGGGCACTGGTTTAAATGAGAACAGCCCCCAGAGACTGGTTCACAACTGGTGGAACTATTTAGGAAGGATTAGGAGGTGCGGCCTTGTTGGAGAAGGTGTGTCACTGGGGCTGGTTTTGAGATTTCAAAAGCCTGGTGCCATTCCCAGTGATGTCTCTCTGCCTTGTACTTTGTGGATCAAGATGTAAGCTCTCCCAGATACTGCTACCAGCACCATGTGTCTCTATTGCCATGCTCTCTGTCATGATGGTCATGGACTCTAACCCTCTGCAACTGTAAGCTTCCAATAAATTCTTTCTTCTACAAGCTGCCTTGGCCCTGAGGTCTTATTACAGCAATAGTAAAGTAACTTAGACAGAGTGTTCTTTATTTCATAGCACACAGGACCTTTTCTTTTTAGTTGATAATCACTGCAAGAGAATAGATCTTTGTGTTAAAATGTCCTTGCTAGCCAAACTTGTGTTGAAAGCGTGGCCAAAATGCTTCCTGTAGATGTCCCTTGACTCACTGTATAATTGATTTTTTATTACACAAGATGCTTCCAAGATCCCAAGTAAGATTATCTCCTGCTCTCCCACTTCAGTCCTAGATAAGCCTCCTTGTTTCCTAGCTCAGTTGACCTTCGAAATGGGCATGTGGTTCAATGTAACATATGAGAAAGAAACAAGAAGGGTGGTCAAATCCAGATGGTGACGCCACTGGGAGGCTAAGGACCCTTTAGGAGGTAGGGACTAGCTGGCAGAAGGCAAATCTTCAGGGCAGGACCTGATTTTTCCACTACTCTTTCTATGTCAGGATAACCATAGAAATCTTGGAGTTACAGTAACTGACTGTCCTCAAGCCCCATTGACCAGCACCACACACTGAGCAAGTCTCCACAGATGTCTTTTTACACCATGAGATTTTTCTGTTGAGAGTCTGTTAAGGAAACTTCTGTCAGCTATTAGAATTAATACTGTGACAGAAAATTAATTTGTTTTGGTTTTGCTATAAATAGGTACATGTTACATAGGAGGCCAGAGGTTATGTTAAAGACATCTGAAGATGCTGGTCACCTTTGTCAGTGCTGGGCCCTGGGGACAGACTGAGGGACATTCATGTCCAAACCCCAGCCTACCCACTCTTCTCACTGATGCTTCCTCATTCTGGTCATTAATTCCAAGAGAAAAAACTTGAGAATTGCTCTGAGCCTACAGTCCTCATTCTTGTTCCTCCATATGATAGGCATTCAGGTCCTGTGATATTGGTAGAACAGAAGCACCTGGGTTAAATCTCTTCTTTAGACCATATACAGAACAGGGTGCACATGCAAGCACATGTGTGTGTTCACATGTGTGCCTGCAGACACATGCATACACACACACATGGTTTTTAAAATATTTTTCTATTTACAAACATAAATTTGAAATAATGAGAGAAATGTTAACTTTAGATACCAATTCATTTCATGAATGAAAATGAAGTACAATTCTGAGCTTCCTCTCTTAAAGTACAAACTATGAATGTTAGCAATTCCTCAGGTAACAATATTTGATGGTATGAGGGTACTGGGAATATGTTAATCAGTCATAAAACCATTAAACTGCAACTCTGTTCTGTAAGTAGAAATTATATTATCAGATAGTAACATAGACCACTTATATGAGCTATAAACAGAAACATGTCACCTCTACAGCAGTCTCTCCTTTTATTTTAGCAGGAAAGAATTGGAAACAAATATGAGGAGAATAAATTCCTAAGGAAACTCCTACTTTGTAAAACAAACTATATTTAGTTCTTTACAATATTGCAATGTATACATTATTTCAGTAGAAAGATAATAAAAATCATTTGTATTCTATCAGAAAAAAAGGCTATGCCCCAGAGCAACAGTGACAGTAAATGCTGAAATAGGAAAATACACTAAGATGTTCGTTACTAGACTGACTAAATTGGTGCTGCTTTCCACACAGGGCAGGCTCAAATGTAAATTGTCTTGATTTAAGATGTAGCCAGTGGAACAATAAGGACACCAACCCACCTACAAAACTTTCTGCCAGTAATTTATCCTGTGTACAAGATATGCAGGGACAGGAAATGGAACAGAGACTGAGGGAAAGGCCAATCAATAACTAGCCTGACTTGAGATCCATCCCATGGGCAAGCACCAATCCCTGACACTATAAATGATACTCTGTTATCCTTGCAGACAGGAGTCTAGCCTGGCTGTCCTCTAAGTGGCTCTACCCAGCAGCTGACTCAGACAGATAGACATCACAGCCAAACAGTGGATGGAGCTTGGGGACTCTGGAAAAACAGGGAGAAGGATTGCAGACACGAAGGGGATAGAAACTCTATAGGAAGACCAACAGAGTCAACTAACCTAGACCTTTGGAGCTCTCAGGGACTGAGCCACCAACCACAGAGAATACATAGACTGGACCTAGGCCTCCCCACACATATGTAGCAGATGTGCAGCTCTTCATGTGGGTCCTGAACAGCTGCAGCAGGGGCTATCCCAAAATCTGTTGTCTGTATGTGGAGTATGTTCTTCTAGCTGGGCTGCCTTGACTGGCCTCAGTGGGAGAGGATGCACCTAGCTCCACAGAAACTTGATATGCCCGACTTGGGGAGATACTCAAGGAGTCCCCATCTGTTCAGAGGAGAAGGGAAGAAGAAGAATTGTAGAAGAGACTAACCAGAAGGAAGGCAATAAGTGAAATGTAAAGTGAATTTTTAAAAAACTAAAAAACTAAAAGAAATGTAGCACTAGAATTAAATCCTATCATCTTTAAATCCTATCAGCTAAGTAGAATACAAGTGTACACTCAGTTTTCAAGTTCCTGGATGTTACGGTTTAGATCAGAAACAGATACCAGGCTTTATTATGAAAGCTTCCCTCCCGACCCCCCAGATAGAGATGCTATGTTTGGGAGACTAAGGACTCTTTAGGAAGTAAGGACTAGCTAGCAGAAGCATGTCAGTAAGGATGAAGCTTTAAAGATTATAGCCAAGCTACAGGTCCTGTCTACATCTCGCTCCCCTCTGTTTCCTTCTCCATGGTGAGTTAAGGGTCTGTGATCCAATTCCCAACATAGTCATCTGAGCTGGCCTTCAATGCCTCCTCCACCATGGTAGTCTGCATCCCTCTGAAAATAGAATCTCCACATAAAACCTTTTCCTTTTATATTGATTCTGTCAGGTATTGTGGTCACAGTGACACCAAGGTAACTAATATACTTGGGGATTTTAGAATGTGGGAAAACATTGTGTACATGATTCTTTTTTCTTATGGCACTGACTTTTTTCCTTTGGCTTTTGAGGAGCTCAGAGTCTATACCTTTTTCTAGCTTTCTTCAGAACTTGTGAGTATGTAGTTGTCTTTCTTCATTTAATTCTCAGTACTTACCTTGTCTTCCTTGTCTTTGCTTTGGCTGTCTTATGTTTCTATTGAAAGCTGCCTCAAGGGTTTTTATGGACATGTTGAGGTTCTACGATTAGTTTTTAATAAATAGTAAAGGATGAGGAATAAATATTATTTCATTTTTAAGATTCTTCAGTTCACATGAAATCATGGAACTTTAGGAAAGAAGGAGGCTGGGAATTCTTTTTAATTCAGCACCCATATTAGGAGACAGGAATTAGTTAACTTACCTAAGACTGATGTGGAACATTCATCTTGCATCCTGTTAGGTCTTTTCCTTTTGAGACATATCTGTGTTTCCAGTATAATGTCCATCCAAATCAACAAGTAAGATTCTACACTAGCTTTTGCATTTTGCACATTTTTTCTGAAGCTTTCTACATAAAGAGTGATTAAACATTATGTGTTCTAGGGTCTACTCTCCTCCTGCCAACCAACAGCAACTCTTTCCATAAACTACTGCTCAGGCAGCTGCCAAGAGAAAGCCCTTAGTCCCAGGACTCCTGCCATGAGCCCAGCTGGAGACCATGTCCAGGGTAAACTGTTGCCTTGGGTTATTTTGTCAGGATCTCCACCAGTTAGAATATACTTAACCAGCAGCAAAAGAAAGAAAACTTCCAGAAAGATCAGCTGCTGATGGTCTTGCTAAGCCAAATCACCCTGGCTGAGAAGATGTCCCTCATTTTTGTTCTGGGCCACAATGGGCATAGTAGTAAGCAGTAGTTTCCCTGGGTTGCTCACTCTAAATCACTTCTCCATCACTGAGTAATTGCCAGGGGTGATCCTGAACACATGGGTCATGTTATGGTTGATGAATGGACCCTCTTCATGGGCTCAACACTGATAAGACCTGGCAGGTCAGCATGATAGAATGCAGAGGGAGCATGCCTATGCCATGCAGGTAGCCAGAGATGTCCTCCAAAGAGAGTCTGTGACCTGGAACGCAGTATATTCTCAGTACCCACACTTTACTGCCAGGATGGCTAAGAGTTATTTACTAGAGTACATTTAATAATCTCTACTATTATGAATACCAATATTATAGTCTCTAACTTGAAAAGGAATTTGGAATTTAACTATCAAGCAACTTCAAGAGACACACATTGGCAAATCTAGTCAGGAAGTTCTTTATATATTAGAGATTGGGAGAGAACAGGGATATGACATCAGAGATCTGAGCTTTGACCAGCTGTGAGTTCAAGGGAATATAGTAAGAGATTCAATAAGTTAATAATGGATATAAAGATGAATGCTTCATGAATGGTCTAATCAAAGGGCATGGGCTCTTCCCTTGGCACTAAAACATTGTTTCATGTGCAACAGATTCAGATTCTTTCTGCAGCTCCTTCCCTCCTCTGGGAAGCCCCTGTCCTTCTACAACACTGCTAGGCTGGGCAGTGACTAAAGAGGTTTGGGATGGTAACACTGGGATAAAATGCTTCACTTAGTGGTCTGAGTGATATCGATGGATTTCTGTGTGAGGTGTCCAGCATTATTACTTGAGGAATTGCCTTGGTATATTCAGGGTTTACCATCTCTATACTATCAAGGACAAAAATTACTCACGAAGAGCAACAGTTACAGAATGAGATAGCTGCCTGTCAGGTACCAGGTCAATTTTCTGGCATCCTTGCTTCCTTAATTCTCCACACTATACTCAGAGGTCTCTAAACTGTATACTATTGAGAACAGAAACTACCCATGCATAGCCTCAGTGAAGTAGGGACAGAGCTTCCGATCTGGTGACAAGGCTAGGATTCTATTAAATTCTTCCTCTAATTATCTTCTACTTAAACCACCATAAGTAAAAGGATGAGCAGAAACCAATCCAGCAAGAGATGCTCACATAGACAATAGTACCATGAATCTCAGAACCAATGAGAAATTGGCAAATCGACTCTCCTTGGCATGGCCTGTGAATGTAGCCCTTAGTAGTGTCAAAAGTGAGTTTGCTCCCTTCCCTTAGGTAGGCCCTGAGTGACACGCCATTGCTAGCCAACATCTTCAATCATTTAACATGGGTTGTGACTGACCCTTGGGAGGCCCTGCATCCATTACAGGTATGGGGCAAGTTGAACAAATGATTTGCTGCTCACTTGGAAATACTTATGTGACTTTGGTTATTATCTCTCTGCATGCCTAGGTGGAGCCACATCAGTATTCCTTGCCAAGTCTACTTCAAGACAATGGAAACAATGGGACCAGTGTCTCACTGAACAGGAAAGCCAACACACAAGACAGGGGCAAGAACTTCCAAGTTTATCTCTCATTATCTCCTTCATGTGATGCAATCAGAATCTATCTAAATCCAATATTATACTTGGGGAGGTTTTTGCATTAGCAAGTTGAGGGAAATTGTATTAAATAAAAATAATAGTATGCTACATTACACTCCAGTCACTACTAGTAATTTCAAAATATTAAACATAGTTGAGAACACACAAGAAGCTGCCTGCCCAATGCCAATTCTTCTGCCTTTCTACCTTGGCAGTAGATTAGTTTTCTTCAGAGCATTGTACACACAGAGAGAAAAGGTAGGAAGAAAGACAGGGATAAGGAGAAAGAGAGAGAAAGAGAGAGGGGGAGGGAGACAAGGAGAGGGAGAGAGAAAGGAAAAAGGAGAGATGGAAGGGGAGAGGAAAAGAATGAACTACATTTCCCAGCCTGCCCTGCAGCTGAGCTAGTTCTGTTCCAATAGAGGAGAGCAGTCTTTCACTGGCTGGAATCTCCAAGCAAAGAAGTTGAAAAGTGACTATTTAATGAGCATGAGCCCTGCTTGTCACTCTTGATCATGTTCTTGCTTCAAATGTGTGTAGGATGGCTGCCAGTTGGCAACCATCTTGAAGGCACGTGGTTGAAGATCAGACAAGCAACAGCACAGGGGGAAGACAGGATTCTGAGCTCCTAAAGCTATCATGTGGCTGTGATGTCAGCAACCAGAGGCCAGTTTCTGCCACTTTTCTATAGTGTGCTACTGCTTTAAGGGCCAGTTATACCCATAGCTATGTTGGCATAATAGAGAAGGCAAACATGCTGGCTTGAGTCACAATCTCTAGTTCTTGCCTTTGGGTGAACAATGAAAACTTTGGCAAATTTGCTTTCTATCTCATGACCCTGGTTCTTTTTCTCCTCTCTATGAATTGAATAAACAAGTCGGTTTCATTTTATACTTGTGATTTTTTTTTTTTAACAACTGAGAAATATTTTTTTGGAATATCACTCTTAAATACTCATATAAAATAAGAAACAGTTGATTTGGACTTATGAGTTTTAAAATAAAAAACAAACAGCAAAAGCAAGAGAGAGAGGGGGGAGAGAGAGAGAAAGAGAGAGAGAGAGAGATGCTAGAAATCATAAAGCAACAGATGAAACCTCAAAAAAGTGTCAGTTAAACCAAGCAGTGATTTAATAACCATGATCTCTACAAGAAGTTAGCTGGGCATTGTGCACACATTTACAATTCCAGTGCTCTGGAAACTCACAAATCGGAAACTCTCTCCTCCTCTGGGCTGTATAAAGAGACCCAGAAAAAAATGAGAAGGGCATTAGGAGAAAGGAGAGATGAAGGAGAAATGAAGGAAACAGATACAGAGAATGGATAGGGAAGGAAGCATAGAGGAAGAAAGGCAGAAGGAAAGATTTCAGCCCTATCTGAGAGATTGTAACAAAGACTGGGAAACAGAGGTAGGAAAAAACTGTCTTCACCTGTCACAGCTCCACTTGAAAAGGAAGTTCAAGAGTTTGAGTAGACAGTAGGGAAGAAATGAACCCAGCTCAGGCTGCAGTAAGGACTCATGACTAAACCTTAGCCCATTTGGGACAGCACTGGGTGAGAAGTGACAACTGAGGCAATATTGGATTTAGAAAAAAAAAGAAGCTTCCTCCCCCACTCCTTTCCCCACAATCCCATCCCTTTCCTAACTCCCCACTTGTGCACACCACAGTTCTGTAATCCACAGTGATTTAATCTACAGTGGTTGGTCACCTACTGTTCATGTGCTGTCTTGCTAGGGATCGGAGGTATTCCAACAGCTACCTGTGTCTTAAGGTTCCTGAGAGGAATGATGCCTAAAGTCATAACTACAACCATAAAGACCATGAAAACTCAATCTCACGCTTACTTGAAGCATTGCACTAAAAGACTATTGAAAACTAAAGCTTCAACAAACAAGGCAAGATAATAAAATCTTTTCCCAGTTTTAAATATCTTATAATGCTCCATTATAACATTGCAGAAAAATGTGACAATAAATTGAGTCCCTGGACCCACATATAAGCACCCACTTCATGCAGAGTGTGGGAGAAAATAATCAGATCCCCAAAAAAGTGCTCAGTGCTGTGGCATAGCTTTTGACCAGCACCATGGGATTGTACTCGCCCATTTCAGGATTTATTATAACTCACATAAGCTTCATCCTGCAAGATATCCAGCAATGGAAAAAGTTAACTTTACAAATAAGCATCACTCTCAGGTTAACAGCTTGTCTGTGCACTAGCGAAGAAAATAAGAAAGAATTAAAGATATAAATATGTATCATAAAAAGTAATGAGTCCCACAATGGCAACCAATTAATTATCAGTCCATTCACAAGAATCAAAAAACCATATGTCTTATAAAGCCTACACGAACTCTCCATGTTTCTGTCTGGCAGGTTCCTTCCAATCTCCACCTCCCATGCCCTTTATCAAGCTGAAACAAAATCATCTGGAATGGAAAAAAAAAATCTTTGATAGGCCTTTCAAACTAACCTTGTGAAAACAGATATATGTCCAAGCCTATGGCGGCAAACAGTGTTATTATCTTCCTTCCTCTAATATTTAACCAATCTAAACACTCAGGGGGAAAATGTTATCTGAAATCCAGCCACTTTATAGGCATTCACTTGGTCTTCTTTAGACAACTGGCCTAGCTTTGCACTCAAGTATCTCAAACACTTGTTTGAAAAGGCTTTCTCAAGTGCATAGACAAACAGGAGAAGTGTTCTTTAGCAATCCCTCCCTCTAAGCCTCCAGTGATGCTATCTTCTTATACTTTAGTGAGGGAAAAGATAAATATGATCTGTACCATGCCCAGCTGTGTTGTTCTTGAGCTGTGTGGAATTCACAAAAGGAAAATTCTAAATTCATACGTTTATCAGTGGCCAAGCTTGGTAAAGCAAATAGATTTTAGTCTCTTGAGTTTGCTTCAATAAAAGATTAACCTTTAATAGTGCAACATACGTCACTCAACATATTTATGAATAAGGAATATTACCTACCGAGTATATGCTAGTGATATTTATACATCTTCCCATAGTTTCTATCATACATATTTTCACACATTCAGTACTGAATGAATAATTAGCCTTTACAAAATATGTATTAAAATGCACCAGTGATTCCTTAAGAATCTTAGGGAGAAAGATACTGGGGGTAGGATACACAGTCGGGTTCTTTACATGTACAGGATCGAATTAGTGAACATTAGCCCATGAGGCCTAAAGAGTCTTGGCGAGGCTCTGCATTGTGAAGGACTTCTGTAGGGAGGAGAGGGGTGTCATGGTGTCTTACCCCACTCATGACTAATGCTTTGCACCTGTATATGAGATTATTCCCAGTGCACACAAGACCCTCTTTCTTCTGTTTACTTTCGTGTTCTAATTCTATTCCTCGGTGGCCAGGCTGCCATTCTGCTACCCCCCCTTGTCTCAGTTAATGCACCATGGCATGCTGAATGCTCTGTCTGCTTAAGAGAACGTATTAGTTAATGATTACACAAGAGCTAAAGTCGCCGCACCACATTTCTAACACTCTGAAAAAAAGATTGCTAATTTCCCTGTCCCACGTCTTTGGGTATAGCTTTTTCTTTTTTTCTAAAAACTCAAGATATTTTTTTAATAGCTATCATCAATGAAACAATAACCTCATTAGCAAATTCTGAATGCACTGGACTCAGTTTTCTAGTGAAGGCAGGCACAATAAAATCAGAGCACACTGTTGGTAGGACCAAAGAATAAAATTTACATCCAGGTTCACCTTTGGATTCCTGGCAGCCTTTTGTCAGTTTATAATGTGCCTCTCCATTTGATAGCACCCTGCTCAGTCACAATTCTCCTCATGCTCGTGGTCTTAGAGAGTCTTAATCTAATCTCACTTAATTGCAAGGAAATGCAGGTATCAGTAGTTTCTGGCACCAACTGTATTCTTACCAGGCATGCCTCTAGAACCCAAAAGCGAATTATCTATTTATTTGGGACACCCTCTAAGTATGTGAACACTTTTGATTCCTGGGTTAAACCTGGACTTTGAAAAGTAAGTGGGTTTTTGTTATGAAAGCATGCCTTGCCTTCAAGTGGGTTCAAAAATCTTTATGTCTCAATCTTCCTTTAGTAGAAGCTCAACACACACACACACACACACACACACACACACACACACACACGCACATCCATACAAATACACATGCTATAATATTCGAACTCAGTTGACTCAGGGTAAACTATCCTTACAGATCCTTTTTAAAAGGAATCATTTCATGTTTTGTATTCAAAACTGACCACAGAAAATGGACAATAGAATGTGGTTATGAACCCATTGGCCACAGTTAGACAATGTTCAAGCCTAGAGTTAGGCATCAGACTCTGGATAACAACTGACTAATCTTTAGCACTATGGGTTGGCATCTAGTGATCTAGCTAGTTACACTGAGCTTATAAAAACTTCAGTGGAGAACCGGAGTAAGCACTCAAACCAAACACACCTTGCACCCATGACCAAATAGTTCATCTTCAAGATGACTGAATCCTAGCACATAGAAACTTCACAGATCCTATTTATATATACAAGTACATACACATAGACTAAGTATGCTATTTATGTGTCAAATCACAGTGTGAATGTCACATATGAAAATATGTATTTGTCAAGTATTTAACTCAGCACCGGTAAGTTTACTCATACACCGAGATTTTGAAAACAGAAGTTGTCAAAAGTCTGGTGGCTATTCTTAGTTGTCAACCTGACTACATCTGGATGTAACTAAAACATCTGTGAGGGATTCTGTCCTAAGTAAATCACTTGAAGTATGAAGACCCACTTTTAATTCAGATCTTTTGGGGTAGGAAGAGCCACCTTTAACCTGGGCCACACCTTCTGCTGGCAGCCTATATAAGGGATGCAGAAGAAGGCAGCTCTTGTGCTTTGTCTGCTTGCCTTCACTCCTGCACTGGCTTCTTCAGGAGTCTGAAGACCAGCTGAGATATCTATCCTTGTGGACTGAACAACTAAGTCAATTATTATGCCCATAAGGAGGACTGATGTTTAATAATCATAATAATTACAACCATAAAGAATAAAGACCAGGAAAAGACAAGCTCATACTTATGGTAAAGCATAAAACTAAAAAAAAAAAAAAAAAAAAAAAAAAAAAACCTTAAGTTTGAAAATTTAAGTTTGAAAAAACAAGAGTGAAATCTTTATCCAATTTTAATTTTCTATTTTAATTATTTTACTCCATCTATGCTGGGAAAGCGATACCAATAAGTTGATTCCCTAGCCCCACATGTAAGCACCCACTCCATGAAGAGAGGAAGAAAGTAGTCAGATCCTAAAAAGGTGACCAGCGCTGTGCCATAGCTATTGGCCAGCACCATAGGACTGCAGATGACTTACTGGTTATATATCACGCAGGACAATCCAAGTCTGGAAATAACATCTGCCCTCTGTGAGAGCCACTCCCTCATATCAAAGGACTGCCCCAGCAGGGCAGACGCAGGATGTACAGGCCTGAGCACAGCCACATCTTCACACCATGAAGCCAAATCGTTTTGATCAGGGCCACAGCCTCATTCCCAGGCCTCTCTCCTCTAAAGCATAACTCGCTCGTTGTTAAAATAATCAAAGAATTACCAAACTACGGAGCCAAACAATTGCTTATTCAGAAAGCCAGAAAGGAAAAGGCAGCTGCAGCTCCCCAGTGCTAAAACAACAGCCCCCCAAAAACTACTTTCCTGGTTTATAATTTTTTAATGCAGGCGTTTTAAAACCAGATATTTATTGCTCTTTTAAAATGTCTCACGGTAACGTTTTCAGCTCTGCAACATTGCCGCTACATTCCAAAGCCAGCTATCGTACACTGCCCATAAAAAAAAAATTAACACTACCAAGGCCATTTTTCCTGTGCTTAAGCTTATTCCAATGAAAACCACCCTATAGGCATAAACCTGATATTGCTGTTCACCACACATTAACTCGGAGTTCCTCCGGGTGTGACGCCCAGGTGACTCCTGTGATGCAGATTTCTAAAGATCTGGCTAGAACCCTGCATGATTGAGCACCCCACTCATGGCGGAGTACAACCATTGATCTTCTCTTATTTTACCCAATCTGCACTTAGTCTTAGAAGATTAACCCTTTGGCAGTGTGAGTTCACATTACTAAACACAAAAAGAGTCTCTCCTGTGGCTAGGGAAAGTGCATTAGTTTTCCACGTAGGACCTAGGGACTTGTGGGAGTTTGACATGATTCATGAGAGGTAGAGAGAGAACATGGCTGAGATGGGAGTTGGGGGTGGAGTAGGGGCTCTGCAAGAACGAGCTTATGGAGGCCTAGAGCTAAAGGGAACTTAGACATCACTTCTGTAAGCTTTCAGCACACCACCACTAGTGACAGAAACCGCATCTTTCTTTCTTACTTTTGCCCAAGAGTGTTTACAGGTAAAGGAAATAGGGGTGGAAGGAGCATGGCTCTAGAGAACAAAATACTCTATTATTAAAGAAACCTAGAAGTAAATGAAGACAGAATCGGTGGCATGAAGATAGCCTCTGAAACACCCTCTAAGACAGCCCTGGTTTATATTCTCAGCTCTGTTTTTGATGCTAAGAAACTGTCTTAGAAGCTGAGGTGGATGGTGACCATGTGAGGAAAATATGAAGAAAGGATAGCACCGGGCTGGAGAAATGGCTCTCCCGAAGGACCTGGGTTTGATTCCCAGCACCCTCATGGCATTTCAAAACTCTCTCAAATTCCAGGCCCAGGGAATCTGAAGGTCTCTGTGTGTACTAGGATGCACACAGTATAGTGCATGTGTAGACACAGCACCCAGACACACAAAAAAGAAAAAGGAAAGTAGAAGCAAACATTTGCACACCTGCACAGCACCTACAACCTTTTAACACTTGGTGACTTCACACTGAGTTCAGCCCAAGCCCGTGAGTGAGTAACTTCTTTCTGTCTGTCAATGCAATTTCCCACACCCCATCTCTCACACTTTCCAAATAGAAGGGAAAGGTCACAGGGTGGGTGCCAGATGCAGGAGGTCAACCCGATCCTGCCACATCTGGTAAGAAGAGCAAGGGGTTGGTGGAGGAGGGGTGTGTGTGCTGGGAATTGAGGAAAGAGCTGACTGGGAAACAGAGTGAAGAGAGACAAGCTCCCAGTTAACTTCTGTCCAAGCATCTGCCTCCCAAGCACAGGAGTGAAAATGAGATGGTCCTGTGCAACGGAGGTGGACAGCTGCAGGCTGCACACCCAAGAAGAACAGGACTTGTAAGTGTGGGCTGCGTTCAGCTTACCTACATGCTGTTCTATAAGGAACACTTGAACATTTATGGAAACATTTTCTACGGGATCCCCTGGTCACAAACAAGCCACCTTTACCGTTCAGAACATCTATCCCAAGCAAGGGAGCCCTAAACATGCATCTCTGCCCTAGCCTCATGTACTCCATATCACAGATTTGAAAGACACAAAAAACAAACATACTATAGAAGCCCTCAACTAAATTACCTGTGCCTCCTTCGCTGGAGATCCCATCACAAAGAATAACGTTCATCATGCTCTTACATAGAAACCAGCAAGCCGCACTAACAGAACATGACCAGGAAGAGAGAACATAGTCTGCACCATCTACGCTATGACTAGTCAATAATTATCTAGGTGGTATCAGTTGTATTTTCTGTGCATCCTGGTTGGCCTCTGAGTAAAGAGAAGCAGTGGAGGGCCCGGGAACCCTGCGGTCCCTCTGTAGGAGCACTATCTTAGGCGGCCTGTGTGAAGATGGGGTGTATGCAGCCTGTAATCTACATGTTTACTGCTTTCAAATTTATCCACTTCTGGAGAATAGTTGCTCATCCTAATCACATTCAAAGGCCCCATAGACAGCAGGAAGTGCCACTTATCAGCAATCTATTTCTTGGAAACGCTAAGGGAAGATGGCTTTGTCCTCATATGCTATCCTGGCTGCATGCAGGAGGCCTCGGTGCAGGAAGTACTTAAAGGTTAACAGGCATGAAGGACCATGTCACACCTCTCCAAAGCTCTTCAGAGATCAATGAAAATTAGTGTCACTTTAAAATAATGCCTGATTTTAAGGAAGGAAGGATATGTGTTTGGTAAATATCACTGCTTAGATCTAAATAAGCTTGGTCATAGAAAAGGGAAAGACACTCTACAGACACTCTACAGACCTTCATGATGTGCCTTGCAGACTTGGGTATTTTCTCATTTTATGGTACTAGAGTGTTTTTAAATGGTGAATTTTCCAAAGTACCCATAAGCACCCAAAGAGTTGGACCAGAAGAAATCAAAAGACACCTCAAAGGCAGGACATTTGCCCATAATGGATGAGGCCTTGGGTCAGGTATCCTACAAGGAAGGGGGTGGAGGGGAAAGAAACATTGAAATAAAATAAGTCTCCAACCTGAATGCAAATTCTGAAGGCAATTAAAATACTGTTTCTTACAAACTAAAGTGTTATTACAGCATAAAGACTGTGAGGCTTTCTAGATCTTCACAAATCTGAAAAAATGACCTATGGCTCCATGGCCAAATAGAGTGATCACTAGCCACATCTGACTATTTGAATACAAAGTATCAAAATCGGTGTCGGTTCTTCGTGCTGATGCTCAGTGGGCACGCACCAGGGGCAGCACCACCTCGGCTGGGTTTTCATCACTGTGAGAACTCTACAAGCAAACACTGATGCCAGGGTGCGTGGCCAATTTTACAGTGAACACGCTAAAATATAAGGTGTGGTTCACAACAAGTGCATGGAGGGGATGGCATATTTAAATCATGAAGAACCTTGGTTTTTGCTGTGGCTCAATTCTGAATTTGAGGAAAATCTTGCAGAATCTAAGTAAGATGTCATATAACTAAGTGATGGTGTCAGGAAAATATCTCAATTGTTTATTTTTTAATTTTTTATGTGAAATAGTTCTTCCTCCAAGTTGCCTCTCCTCTCTCTCTCTCTCTCTCTCTCTCTCTCTCTCTCTCTCTCTCTCTGTTCTCCCTCATGCGTGTGTACATATTTGAGTGTACGTTTGTGTATATTTACCTGTCCTCATCTATATCCATACAAGCACATTTACACATACACAATAGCCCACTGGGACAGTCACAGCGTCCAAGAACCAGATAAAATATTGTCAGTGACTTGAAGTACAGACATTAAAACAAGATTTTTTTTTTCATTTTTTATCATGGAGCTGGAGAAATAGTTCAGATGGTAAAGTGCTTAGGGAGCAAGCATGATGGCGTGAATTCAATTCCTAGCACCTACCTCAAAGCCAGGCATGTTAGCCCATGCCTGTAATCCCAGCGCTGGGGAGGCAGAGACCAGAGTGTCCCAGAGTTTCCTGTCCAGCCATTCTAGCTGAAGCAGCTAGCTCCAGTCACAACCAGAGACTCTGTCTCAAAAATAAAGTAGAGAGATTGAGGAGTACATCTGATCTCAGCCTCTGGCTTCTACATGCACGTTCTGTTCTCTATTTCTACAGAAATAAATATTTAAATGCATCTCACCAACAGAGTATGCTCAAGACCAAAGCCATTATCCAGGTGTCGTCAGTAGGTCAGACTCTGAAAAGTCTCCTGACTGGCATGTTTAATTAAGGAGCTATCTTGAGAGCAAGAAAGCTTGATAATGCTCCAAGGTCATTTTCTCTGCAGGACCATTGTTATCCTGATAAATACCTTAGTTTTCCAAAGATACATGAATGCCAGTTTAAAATGCACTGTTTGATCTCACCTTCTTCTTCTTTTTCTGTTGCACTACAGCTGTTTGATAATGAGGGTGTCCACATGCTCTCACACACAGGGGCAGTCCCACCATACTACTGGAAGACCTGCCCAAGCCTGAAGAAGCTATAGTATGAGCTACGGTGGTGATCAACTTCCAGTGTTGGTTGTAACACCAGTATAGCTGGCTATAATTAATCAAATGGTAATAAATTAAGAGAATTGCTATTCACATAATTATAAATGTTCACAGTTATGCCGACCATAATATTGAATTGTATTGTCTACTGATAACAAGTTTTTTTTATGAATACATATGACATAATTTCTTTATACTAGAGAATACACACTGAGATGTTCAATTCTTAAGGCTTTACTCATGAACTAAAATCCAGGCATGATAGGATAAGAGTTATTTAAATGTACATAACACCTCACCCAGCATTGTAACATAAAGTATACCCCTTTCTGCCATAGTCACCCAGCCTGGACCTTATGACAGACAGTATTTTTAAAGTGAGGGAGGGACTAAGTATGGTGGCACACATCTGCAAAGCAGCACTCAGATTGCTGAAGGCAGAGAGCCGAAGTCCCAGGTTAGTCTGGTCTACAATGTAAATCTGATGATATAATGTTATAGAACAAGACTTCAGCTCAGGGAAACAAACAAAACAACGGTGGAAGAAAGATTAGATTTCATAATGTTGAAAAACTCCTAACCTTGTATTTATTTTTGAAATAGTCATCTTAGCACAGAAGTAATGCAGAACTACATATTTGTTCAAAAATCCTCTATATGTGACAAACCATCCTGAAGCTCTATATACCATGCCCCAGTCTATGCTCCCTCTTCTCTGTAGACACATTCAGTATGACTGGAAGTTGTGTCCTAGGCTATTTTATACCTTTGCCATCCCTACACATATCTAAGGAGCCAGGATAACAAGCACTATAGCATTATTCACCACAATAGCAACAGAAATGGAACCACTACATGATTATTGACTAGCAAGACTAAATGTAATGTAAATCAAGGCCAGAAGTCTATATTAAACGAGTTGCCATTTCTAAAGTGCTTGAGAAGTATATGGGATGAACTATGAGTAACCTAGTTATTTTTTTCTCAGCATGAAGATCACTATATTTAGTGAAAGACACAAACTTCAGAAAGATCCACACATATATACTTATCTATGCTACACACAGACAGACAGACACACACACACACACACACACACACACACACACACACACAGGAGTTCTAGGATGCAGCTGCCCCCTTTCATTTAGAGAATGAGAAGTACTTTGAAACCACAATTACTGGCAGCAAAGAGAGAGAGGATGGACAGGCAGTTAGATCTCCACCGAAGGGTGGAGATTTTCTTCTTGTTCCCTGCTCCTTAGAAGAAGCTCCTTTGGTTATAAACTCTGGAAGCTGGTGGCAGCTTAAATGTGGACCTTCCCTGACAACAAGAAGAAATGTGAAGAGAAAGTTCCTAATTTTAAGAAAAGATGGAAACTTCCAAGAGGCAAGAGGAACAACAGGGGCTGAGAGTCCCCTCTGCTCAGTTGAGTTCTAACTTGGCTGTTCCATGTGGAAGCCTCTTGTCAGACATATCTTAATTTATAGCAGAAACAAAGGGAAGGGACTGTGCTCCACTGCACAGAGGGTTCAGGAAGGAACCCACAGACAGGGTGTTTTGAGCAGCTCTGGCAGTCTCTCCCAACATGGAGTGAGTCCCTTTACCTCCCTGCTCCCTATTCCAGAGGCTGGGACAGACGGCCTTTTATTGTTTCTGCATTGCCTAATAGGGGCCCTCTCTTCAGGAGCATGCATGTCTTTTACAAATGACACTTCCTTTGAAGACAGGCAAGAGATCAGATTAAGCCTTTCAAAATATATTACTTCTGCTTCCTCCTGGTTCCCTGTTCTCGCGGTACTGAATTCTCCAAGGGGTCCCAGATGTGAACTCTGCTCCAACCCCTAAACAAGGCTGCAGCAAGGGAGCTCATTCCACAAAAACATTCTTCTTGACTCCCAACCAGGGTTTCTCCCAGAGAGATGCCCTTTCCCATCTGCCCCAGCAAAATTCAAATCCAATCCATTAATCATGCAAGTCTCAGGGTTCTATTCCCTAACCCTAAGGAACTCTTAATTGCACTTCAAGTTGAAAGTGAACCAATTTGATTCCTCTTAGTGGGGGAACTATCAGAGGTGCTGCACTGTGAAAGCGTCTCCCAGAGTCACCAAGGCAAAATAAAAGTCCCTGGAAACATGTACTGCACGGACGATAGCCCGGATCATATGGAGTGTTCATTGTCTGTGGCTCTCACCAGAGTGTGTACTGATTTAATAAACAATTGCTCCATTATTTCTCTTTTCTCATTAAGAACTGCATTAGCCTTAAGCCTTCTGACATCCATGGACCACCATGAGAATTCTATGTACAACTGTACATCTCATGTCAGGCCTTCATTGTAAAAAAAAAAAAAAAAAAAAAAAAAAAAAAAAAAAAAAAAAAAAAACCCACACACATCTCTATTGGTTTTGTCATTTTGCATAATTGGAGAAGTCCAGCCCTTTTGAATCAGGTTTAATCCTAAATGCCTTTAGCTGGGATCACGTTTATTTTTAGCACTTGAATGTAAAACTTAAACCACAGGGTGCCAAATGGATGCAATAAAAACTTAGTGGCTTCCCAATTTATTTTAGGAATTCTAACAAAAAAGTCGACACAGAAAATTAAAGCATTAGTGTAATCTCAGAATCATGCGAGAGTTTCTGAGCATGGTCACAGAGCTTAGCTGGGAAGCGTTAGCACACTCTCCCATGTAACGATGAGATTATTCTCAGAAATTCTCTGGTGCTTCGTCTGATAACAGTGCTAGAATTCAGAAGACCTAAGAAAAAGGTGGAGCAGAGCAGTTGGATGAAGCAGCTTTGGGCCAGTGTGGGCTGGCTCCACCCAGAGAGAGTACTGTAGGTTCCTGGTACATGACAAACTTGTTCTCCTCTGGTCAGTCTCCTACCTTATCCCCTACTTTACAGTTTATCTGACCTTGAAGAGACAAGCCACATATTGGGAACTGTCCAATTATTTCCAGAGGTGCTGAGATACTTGAAAAAATACTTTTAGTACTTTGAAAACAGTAGCAATACAACCCATGAACTTAGAGCACCCCGATAGCCATGTGCCTTGCCATCTCTGCACCCTGTTGGCTGTGCTGTTTGCCATGTTTGCCTTTTCCCCAATTCCTTGAAGCAGAGGTCTCTGCTCCTCTGTCCTGAGCATTTCGGAGTGCCTGGCAGAGTCTGCCCTGAACAAAAACAGTAAGGCAAACTTTATTTTCATCACTGGATAAAATTTTCACTTAGGTGAAGTGAGCATTTTTGTGTGCTGTTGGCATGGTCTACAAATTCTGTTTGTAAATATTCTATCCAAAATTGACAGCAGATTTCAGTCACCACCATAACAACAAGGCCTTCAGCCAGCTTGACCCATACTGCTACCTCTGACCACACATTACAATCTTCCTTTTGGTCTCTCTTGTATTTAGAATCTGATGACTTGTTCTATTCACAGGGTCTATTCACAGTTTCAAGGCAGTGCACATAAGTTTGTGTCTGTAGATGAGAAAATAGAACTGTAGACACATACAGTTTTTCTTCGTTCTAAAAACCTAAACCAAGGAAATTACTACTTGTTTGGTCGGTGTCTGCTTATTTAAATGTTTTAAAATCTAGCCCAGTGTCCACCTATATTTTAATAAGTAACAAGGTTGCCTAGTGGGTTGCTACTTGGTGTCTCTTCTTAAACAAAACATAGCATGTGATAATATTACCACAGAACAAGCTTCTCCCTTTGTTTTCCAACATTCGGTTGCTTCCACAAAGGCAAAAGCAACACTAGTGTTTCATCATTGTGGTGCAGGGCGGAGACTTTTAACAGCACCAGCATTCAAAGTTCATCCACAGAGATCTTGGTCATAAACAATAGACAGAAACTACACACCAGAGGCAGAGAAAAGACCTGTGCAAATGCTGTCATTATCAGCCAGGAGTCACCTAAATGCTAACTCTTGTGAGTGAAATAAAGAAGCCAGGAATGAAAGAGAAAATATTTAGAACACTCCACGAGATGAGGCTTAGAATCTAGAGTCTAAGCTATTTCTTGTTGTTATTTTCAACATGTCATTGGTCAAGACCAGATAAATCAACTGTCCTACAATGTTTGTAATTTCCACGCATGACTTTAACCATGCAAAAAGTATCTTGAACAGTTTTTGTGAATTGGAGACAAATATATAAGGTGAATTACATTGCTTTCTTTTACATTCCCTGACTATTTACTACCTGATATACTAATCCAACAGTGTCTGCAGTTACACCAGGCACCTCGCCATATCCATTAACTAAATATTTATGGTGTGCTCATTCTGTGAGAAATAGTGCCAGGTGTTAACCGAACACACAGAACACATGCGCACGCACACACACACACACACACACACACACACACACACACACAATTTAAGACTCCAACACTCCCTTGTAAACAATCACATTTAAAAAGTGTAAAACTTTGTCTTGTTAAGCCTGGCAAAAAATTAGATTTAGAAATGGAATTCCATGGAAGCAGAAAAGCAAACACTCTCTATTTGTGTAAGGAGACGGCCAAGACGGACGGTGTATAGGCTAGGGTTGGAGAGAGTTGAGACAAACAGCGCTGAAGCAGATGTGAGATCCCAATGTGTATGACTCAAAAGTTACAGTATTTCCTATTGAAAATGGAAGAGCTTTGCGCTCTCTCCCTTTCTCTCTTTCTCTCTCTCTCTCTCTCTCTCTCTCTCTCTCTCTCTCTCTCTCTCTCCTCCATCTTATTTTAAATCCTCCAGTATCATTAACAGAGGATGCCACGTGATGAGATATTGTTTGCACCAGAATGGGTTTATGGCAATGGAGGAAACTGATGGCAAGAATGGATGCCAACTATTGCTCAAGGGATGTTTTAATAGCCCAAAAAGAGACATGCAAGTCCTAAATAAAAGAAGCCAAGTGGTAGCAAAAGGGGCCTGCATTTGAGAGCTGTTTTGAAGGGAGAATAACAACTCTTCTTCCTGGCCTTCATGCTTCCTCTTTTCCTGTAACAGGAAGTAATGATGATCCTTTGATATTCTAACCCTCGTGTACCAAGCATCTCATTTAAGCTGTCCTGAACCCAGTCACACAGGAAGCTGTAATGAGGAAGGCTCTGGTTACTCAACTGTCTGCAGGGAAAAGTATCCGCATCAACTGGGAACCCACTAGAAATGTAGAACCATCAGTTCCCACTGCTGACTGAGAGCCTGCGTTTTATAGGGTCTTTGGGTGAGTCTCAGACAAGGTACACTCCGAATCTCACGGTGAAGGAGTAGGCCCAGGTTCTTTAACACACTTCTTAGAATTTCCATCATTTTCCTCCATAAAACCCGGCAAAATACACAGGTTGGTTATAAGCTGTAGCTGTCGTAACCTAATGTGAACTGGAAAAGGTAAATAGCCAGAGGTAAGGTCATCTTGTCTTTGTGATCTTGTCTGATAAAGCAGATACTTTGTGCAACACTCTTTGGGCCCTCTCTGTGGAAATGTCAAAGGTACAAAGTTTTAGGCAAAAATGGGAAGAGTTTAGTCATCTAATTCTATGAATTATAAAACCCCTTCTCTAATACAGAGAGGAAGGCAATGACCGTTGCCAGCCCTGTCCCCTGAACAAGCCCACAGAGCTTATCCTAACCAGGTATAGATGTGGAATATGATAAGGCACGTGGTCACTGGTATGTTACAGGCAATAAAAGATGGCATCAAAGTAGTGTAAATGACTTTCAATCATTTCCAGTGCCTCTGTGAACCATTGTCTGTAATCCCTGGCATGTGAGCACCCACCTCGAGGATCCCTTTTTGACTTCCAAATAAGAAATGTGTCCAACGGGTGAAAAGTCTTACTCCTTAGTATATGACTCCTTCAATCACCTCCAGAATTAAACCAAAGGATCCACGTGCTACTCAGGATAGGGAGCTTTACTGTCTCTTTACATCACTGATAATATAAATTTCATTTAGAACATAGATATGTAGAACAGATAAGGAAAGGGAAAACAGGTTGAGGAAAGTATGCATGCAAGTATTTTTTTAAAGGTTATAGCTATAATAATAGTTTGCCTGAAAGAAAAAAGTCAATCACATCTGTAATAATAATAATTAATAATGGTAATAATAAAAACATTACAGATCCATGTGAGAACCAATCAGACTCTACCTCACTCTCATCTGTCAAGGTGAAATCTAAGAACAGGTCTCATCTCCAGAACCTCAGGGTATAGTTTTGTTGGGATCTCTTTGTTAAAGGACAACAGCCCACTTTTACTCTTAAGTAGTCAAATCCTTTTTGACTGCATTTACATGGTAGTTCCTTAAAACCATTCACTTTGCCCACACTTCATGGAAAAGGAAGCAGAATACGGTTACATAGTCACTGGCCTCAAAGCTGCCTCCTATCACCAGTGCCTTTGTTCAAACTCAAATGTATTTTCTTTCGGGCAAATAAATTTCACTGATAGTTGGTAATACTAATATTTGTGTCATGTTATCAAAAACATTTCCCAAGACTCATGGTCGCAGCATTATCAATAATAGATTTATCTGTGACATCAAAGTTTGGGTGCAATAAGCTTATCAGCACCTCCACTGGCTGCACTGTCTGCTTGTACAAAAGGCGCTTTGTGAAGCATGGCCCAGTTACACACAGTTCCTTCAGGTGCACAGGCCAATCACTGGTGCCAGGTCCCATGCCCAGCGTCCCTGCTGAGCTCAGAGCACCCCATCGGGACCCCACACACCAGAGCAATCTTTTATTCTCAGAGCTAGGCTGAAGGAAAACTAATGACCTGGTCCTCATGTTCTGACACCCAATGCTCCTAGACATTTTAATATGACACACAAACGCCATTCCATCCTCAAGGTCACATTTAACTCAACTCTTTCTGGGTCTAGAGAAACCTGCTTATTTAGACAAGAAGCCCTGTCCACTCTGGACAGGGATGTACCTTAGCTCCAAAGTCTGTTTTTGTCTTAGCTTAATCTTAAGGGTCTCCAAGTTTCAACATGGTGGAGAAGGATTTCCTCCCCCCACCTCTGCCTGGAATATTCCTGTCCATTAACAAATAGTCAAGCCTGTTTCATCATCTGAATTTTCACACAAGACCTAGGTCCCCAAGGGGTGCCTGTGACATGAATGCTGCCAATCATTTCCTTAGAACATGTGTGCATACAAGACACATGTATGTATGTGCATAGGCTAGTGCAGAGATCCATGTCACATTGTGCTCTATGTGCACTACTCACAGAAGTTTTGCATAATGGGTCTTGTTGTCATCTCCTTAAAAACAAAATTACAAGTTATAGTGATTGAGAGAAAGTCCCTCTGCTTCTGGGACTGGTGGTATGTGCCTGTGACTCTAGCACTTGGAGAGCTTAATCTAGAAAAATCTCAATTTTAAGGCAAGCATGAGCTAAGCAGTAAGACTCTTTCACAACAGTAATAATAATTGTAATAGTAATAAATCATATCATATAATTGTGTCATTTACCATTTCTTATGTTTGTGTTACCACAGATTCCTGTGGGTCTACCGACACTGTTGCTAGAAACATCAGCGTTCTAGACTCCTTAGTCAGTGACTTGACCCTTCTGGAAATGGAGGAGGGAAAGTTAGCCTTCTTATCATGACCCAGAATGTGGCCTTCATGATGTGACTGGAGGCTGAGCCTGGAAGTGACTCTTTCATCACCAGGAGAAATCTGACCCTTCCCTCAGAAGAAGTTTTAAAAGTTCTTTATTTTTCTTTTCTTTACCAAGTATCAAGCTTTCCATTCTTTCCCACATTATACCCCAGGAGCCCTCAGGAGGCATCTGGGCCATGGAACAGTGAACTACAGCAGTGCTGTAGTGAGCAGGAAGCTCAGACAGACATGTGGAAGGACCCAGCAATACTTTTCTCATGGCACTCATACCCTGATTCTTATGAAACCTCCCATGCCCAGACAGATCCAAACACAACCTTGCATCCCACCACAAAAGACATTGCTGGCCTCTAAGCCCAACACATCAGTTAAGGCACTGGCCTAGAACTGCATAAGCTTTATATTCAAACAACCCGGTCAACTGGCTCTGCATGCTCTAGCAAGTAGCCATCCCAAACTTCCTTCACATGCGGTTTCTGGTATGCCTTCAGCATAGCCTGAGACTGAAAGAGACAGAGCCGGTTGAGGGGAAAGGTGAAAGAAGTCAAGGAAACCTCCACTCAAACAATATTGTTTTTTGAAAAAAATGCTGATTAGTTAAGATAAGATGTTCTCTCAGTTTCCCCCAGAGTTTTATCTTTAGAGATAGAATCACAGTGTATGACCAAGTCTTAGCTATGTGTATGGGGCTGATTGGTGTTCCTCGTTCTTATGCCTCTGCTGTGGTGTTTCCTTGGGGGTGGGGGTCACATTCCAATGTCTTAATGGGGTGTAATCAGTAACACGTTTGCTTCAGGCCTCATAATGATGATGCTATTAACTGCATTCACCCAAAATCCTTTAAAACAGCTGTTTTCAACCAACTTTCGCTGTGAATGTACTTTTGTGTGTTTAATGCACTTGGCAAGCATTTGAGAAAGGCCTTGCCTACTGTTTTATTTGTTTCCATTTATGAAAACATGCATTCGCTATGAAAATCAGATGCCTTTGTAAAGTTATCAAGGATCCAAGGGTCCCATAAGAAAATGCGATCCTGTCTGTGCCGTAGGCAGTGAGTTCAGAAACACTTTCAACGCAATCTGCTAAGGAAAAAACCCCATGCCTTTGTCTAACTGGAGAACAGCCCTCAGCTCTTTGCTGGGTAGCATCAGAGGGAACATACTGCATGTTCTGAGGCTGATAACAAACCCAGTAGGACCAGCAAAGATTTCCATCTGGACATTACCTGAGCCCTGTTACATGTGTCATTTTCAGATCTTTATTTAGAAACTCAAAACTTTTCTTTCCTATGGGGTGTCACTAAGCACAGAACATCTTCCTTTCTAGTACCCAGCCTGGAAGAAGGCAGCACACTCTTCGACTGGCAGAAGGCCTTCTGGGACTAACTAGGCTCACTGTAAGTGAAAAAATCCAAACAGGACAGCCAAACACCATCATATATACAAATAAAAAAAAATTACCATGATTCCCATGCTCTTTACTCTCCAAAGGGAAACAGTGGTTGCTACTTGACTGTTCTGGGGGGCATTAGTTATGATCGGGCCAAGCAAATAAGAAACAAGGAGAAAGACCCACAGCAGACATCCACTCTAGGCAGAGCCAGGCGCATATGGAGGAGCCGGCTTCACTCTTCCCTGTTACCTACCCCCTTTATCCTGGTCTCATGTTTCCATGCTGAAATGATCCTTAACCTGCAATCAGGGGAAGGCCAGCACCCACACAGCAAGGTGCTTTGTTTGCTTTGCCTCCTCCAGGGGCCCTGAACAATAAATAGATCTACTGCTTCCTCTAAGTGTCTGAGGCAGTACCTCATCCCAGCCCTGGGAAGGCAGACAGAGCACATTTCCATTTCATTCTATGCTTTAGCTCTGCCTGCTTCGGTCCCTTTGCTAGTCACTATTCTTCGGTTGCAACAAAGATGACAGGGACTCTTACAGGTGCAGCCTCCAGCAACCAGACCTGGAAGGGTCTGCAAGGAAAGCAGGCCTAGGACCACTGGCTTATCTTCTCCCTGTCTAGAAAAATATATATACCCAGGTCATTAAATTGTTAACATGATGAATGACCTTATTTTATATTTGAATTCAAAGTGACTTTTTCTCAGTTCAACCAAAATGGCTTGAAGTTACCAAATAAAGAGTGTGTGTGTGTGTGTGTGTGTGTGTGTGTGTGTGTCCATGTCTATACTTAGAGAAATGGTAATATTGATTTTTGTTCATTTGTTATAAAAAACAGAAGCCATTCTACTGGGTTACACTGTTTACCTGCAATGCAGGGGCCTGATGTCAAAATTACATGTACATTTTTTTTCCTACTTTTTCTATACCAAAAGATGAGGCCATAGAAAATGTAGCAACTGATATACTTGTTGCTATATCAACAAGAAATGTTGATGTACTTGTGTGTGGAAAAGGGAAGAAATAAAGAGACTTATTGTTCAGAAGGTTCTAAAAGCAAGGCACTAATGTCTGATTTTAAAATGTTAATGGGTGTGCATTCCACCCATGTTGGATCCCAAATGACAATATGTTTTGTGTCCAGGGCATGCTTCTGACTAAATCAATAAACCACCCTAAGTCTGATAAAAGTTTTACAAAATATCCAAGACATTTAGAGTAATTGTTAACATCTGCTCATTATGATTCAAATGTGTAAGCAGGTTTAACAGCCAGATAAATATATTTATTCATCAGCAGCCAGCATGTCACTACTACCTCAGTGGTGACATAAAACAGTAAGACATTAGGACTTGCCTGAGTGTTGGATTCAGAGAATACAAAAGAACCATTGTACAGTTAAAAAAAAAAAAACAGAAAATTCTGATTTCTCCATGTTTTCAGAGACAGAGACAGAGTGGAGGGGTGGAGAGGAAAGAGAAGGGACAAATTTTAGTCACAAAAATATTTGATAATTTACTTTGTACTGGATACCTGGGAATTATGCAGAAAAAATTAAAGGAAACATAAATCTTAAAAGGGGATCTGAAGCCCCTTGTTACTGCTAAAATATGAAGAGTGGTCTTTTCCTTTTGTAGTTCCAAAAACACTATTCCATTTTGCTTTCTTATTGAATTTCATAACCCTAATAAGTTATTTTCACATAGAAAGGTTAAAAGCAGGTCTTTGAAAATGACATTGAAGAAATTCTAACAGAATGAATTTGGTTTGGTTCCGCGGGGATACCTCACACACACCCCGCCCCCAGCCTCCAACTAACATAAAGCCAACATCCTAAGCCACAAACAGTAGTAAGGCCTTGCTTTAACAGTAGTGAGAAAATGTTAACCAAATTCATTCATGCTTATTGGAAATATTCTGTTATAGTGGAATTACCTCTGTCAATGTAAGATGGTTTAACCTGGTGGTGTGTGTGTGTGTGTGTGTGTGTGTGTGTGTGTGTGTGTGTGTGTG
>JANHMN010000001.1:114046932-114059882 GCA_030674055.1 Rhabdomys pumilio
GTGTGTGTGTGTGTGTGTGTGTGTGTGTGTGTGTGTGTGTGTGTGTGGTGTATTCTGCATGCCCTTCCAGTAGTCCTAATGACCGCTATCCTCCTCCATCGACGCTGGGGATCTCAGGTTAGGTGTTCCTTTCGTATTTGATACTGAGTTGTTTATTAACTTTCAACTACTTTTGTGTTAGCCTCAATTGTGATTATGTGAAAAAATTCTTTGAAGTTGCCTCAAGGTTAACTCCTTCAAGCCACTAATGTCAGGCCTTACAAACTTGGTGACATTTTCTATGAGAGATCAAAAGATCCCAGAGAAGTAGGTGATGATACCACCAGCCTTCTCTGCAAAGTGGGTCTAATACCTTCACCAGCATATGGGTGAACTGTGAGTATCATATGATGGCTTGTACTGAATGTTGGTTAGACTGACCATCTAGAATGATACTGGCCAGTGCATTCTAAGAGGCCAGTTGCAAGTGCCAGTTTTCTCTAAAAGGACCAGATGATTAGCAAGGTAACGATGAGAACATTAATAGAGCTAGGCTATCTAGCTGATTAAAGCTGTAAAGAGAGGCAAAAGCCTCTTCGTGGATTGGTCTGCTCACTAACCTGTAATTATATTGTCAGTTGCATTAACTTCATTGCCCACTAATAGAGTCTGCTTCAAGGGAGGAGGCCAGTGTGGGGCTGGTTATTTATTTTTATGTCCTAATTAATCAGTACTGACATCAAACCACATCCTTCCTCCTTGCTCATTATTTAAATGACCCATTTATATGGATGAACCTCTTTGCTTTGTGCATTTCATTATCACATAACATGCTTTCAAAACAAAAAGGGCCCTTTCTGCTTCAGCAAGTACTTTCAACAAACGGCTACTGGAGCTACGCTCAAAGCTTCGGCTCTTACTAGGCATGCGCACCCACCAGGGAAGAGCCGACAAAAATCAAGTGGTCATTGTGTGGTGGGAAGACACAGTGGGTTAGTGATGAGTGTTGTAGCTCTGGGGATGGGTAGGAAAAAAGCTCAACTTAGGAAGGAAGTGGGAATTCTACCTTTTCATAAGAGCCTGAACAAGCAACCTGCACCTCAGGTTTCATGGATGGGAAATATACCTTACTACCAAGTTAGATTTTAAAAAAAAATCTGTGGAGTAATGAAATTGAAACATAATTCAATGTAGCCTGGCAAGCCTACCCTGGAGATGCACCTTCTAACTAAGGCTCCTAGAGCTGTGTTAATTATTTCATATCCTTTGCAGAAAACTACATGGCTAACTGTAAATCTGCAACCCTGACATCATTCCAGACAATAGGGTTTAAGGGAGAGTGTGGAGAAGTCTTTTCCTCTTAAGATATGCCTTTAAAAAAAAAAAAAAAACCAAAGGGACATTTTCTATGTTCTCATGTCAATAAAGTTCCTCTAGATTATAAGACAGCCTTATGATATTTTTAGGAAAAACAAAAACATAACGATGATGACAACCTGCCAATCAAAGGGTGATCTGTATGTTAAATGATGTCACCGAATGAAACTGGAAAAATGGCGTCATGTGGTAGCATAGACTTATAACTTTGCTCTATGGATATAATCACCCAATTGCAAATACTTGCTGGATTAACTTGTAATTTTAAGGCAACTTTAGAAAGTATATAAGGAAAGTTAGATTGATCATGAGTGTGCACTTATAAGATACCTTAAAAAGTAAGTCTGAATTGATTAATGTTGGTACTTGGCTCTGAGGAGAAACTATCACTGACAGCCACAAATACAGATTTGTATATTTGTGAGTTGTGTGTGTCTTCCACACGTGTGTGTGTGTGTGTGTGTGTGTGTATGTGTGTGTGTATGTGTGTAAATGTGCTAACTAGTGTATGTGCTCATGGAACCAAAAGTTGACCATGAGTGCCTTCCTCTATCATGTCCCTCCCCCTTTCTCTTCCTTTCTTCCTCTCTTTTGTTCTTCTTCCTCTCTGTCTGTCTGTCTCTCTGTCTCTCTGTCTCTCTGTGCCCTCCCCTCACTTATTGACTTATGCAGAGTCTCTTACTGGACTGGAGTTTGCTATTTGGGGTAGACCAGCTGGCCAGCAAGTTCTCAGGACCTTCCTGTTTGTTTCCCAAGAGCTAGGGTTATGGAGGCCCTGCTAGCACATCTGGCATTTTATGTAGCCCCTGGGGATCCAAACATAGGTCTCTATGCTTGCATGGTAAGCACTTTACACCCTGAGCCATCTCCCCAGCCCAGACAAAGATTCTTTTTAACTGATGTGCCTCAGAGACTGAGGAGATCTGCCTTTAAAAACTGTCGGGTGATTCAATAAACAAACTCAGCTAAGGAAACAAACATGACAGTTTTATACATTTTTTTCTAAAGTCCAAAAATCATTCTCCAAGTTTCTAGTTAGGCAAAAATTACTTTTCACTGTTTCACTGAGCTCCTGTGGGGTATGGATCAAGTATATCCAGATTTAATGGCTTTCATCCTTCTTTTTAGGACAATTCTCAGTTTGGAAAAAATAGCCAAACAAACACTGCATGGCCTCCACAGCCCACTTGCATATTTGGGGGCTTTTTCACCTGTTTGAGCACATTTCTCTCTTGTGACTTTACACCTGCCACTTTGGTGATCTGGGAACTCTTCTTGCCTGAATGCCACATACTCAAGGGAACCCTCCAGTCACTCGTACCCAAGACCTCAGTCCTCTGGGTGAAATCAATGTCAAATTATTCAAATAGTAGCACCACACCATTCTCCTTATGGAAAAAGTTCATTATTCAAACAATAGTCAATAAGGGGAATGAGGGATGGCTTGGCAGTTAAGAGCACTGGCTGTTCCGCTGAAGGTCCCAAGTTAGGATTTCAACACTCAACTTTGGGCTGCTCACAGTGACCTATAACTTCAGCTTTGGGGATCAAAAACCTTCTTCTAGCCTCCATGGGCACCTATACTCACTCATGGTTGTGTGTGCATGCACACACACACACACACACACACACACACACACACCCTTAGAGACATATACACACTCATAATTCAAAACTAAAAGTAAATATGTTTAAAAGTCAATAAATCAATTTGTCCTTCGTTTTCCCACTTGAGTAACTCTAGTTCCCCATTGCTGTCTCCTAAAGACCCAACTCTCAGTTCAGCATTAAGGGATAGCTGAGTTCCTAGAAGATTCAGACATATCTTATGACTAATTATAACATTGCATATTGTATGAGGTTAGGATAATTATTAATTTAATACAGTAAATATAATTACACTAAAATGTGGCCTACATCTGCCTTCCTTTGAGTTCCTTGGAAAACGCTCAGATTTCTCAACCTTCTTCAGCTTGTTTTAGAAATACTGAAATGTGCTGGTTGAAGATCATTGTCTATTTGAAAGAAGTAGGTAACTGTCCGGTATGGAGTACAGTAAAAGCTGGGAGCTTGGTTTCTCTTGTGGCCTAAGCTAAGGCTTCTCAAAGTGAGAAGTTAATGAAGCTGTTTGAGAGAGTTACCATTACAGCTCCCATCATTAACAGTGGGGTTTGCTTCAAGCCACAAACGTTCCAAAATTTCTGAACAGCTTTTGTCAGTGTTGTATGCATGCTGACCTGTTGGGAGATGGCTTTGCTGTGATCCAGGTACAGATGGTTATTCTGCAAGCTTCATGTCAGGTATTAGATTCTCTGTCTAAACAACAGAGTTGCCTTGGAAACAAGGTGGCTCAGTCTTCAGAGCCTGATCACATGACAGTGCCAAAGGACACTATATACTTTGGGCAAGGCTACAAGTGTTCACATCTGCTTCAACAGATGTGCAGTTTTTAAATTTATTTTTTAATGAGTGTGTATAAGAGGCATAGAATATGACGCCTACCCCTATGTGGGACCACAATTTCTCATCAGGTCACCAGTTTGGCACTTTGTATCTTAAAAGATTGGACTTATAGAGGATTAGTCTGTGGCTACTTACTGTGAAGGAATCAAAGGTTGTAGCAGCCTTTCTCCTGAAACCTATTACTGTAGCTGATGGGAATCCTAACTTTATTTACTTGTTTTCCCTCCATGCAAGCAAACTCTAGAAAAAGCAGGTGACTCCTAGTATCTGCCTTAAAGCAACAAAGGCAAAATTTGCACAGAGGAGGTCCCTCTAAATTAAAAAAAAAAAAAAAAAAAAAAAAAAAAAAAAAAAAAAAAAAAAAAAACAAAAACAAAAACAACTAAAGGTTTTCAGGAGCTACCTTGAGAGCCCCAAAAGATAAGAGGGAGATGGGAAAGAAAGGGAAGAGAGAGGAGGGGAGGGGAGGGAAGTAGAGGAAAGGGGAGGGTGATTTCTGGTGGAGCTCACTCTACATAGAAACCATTATTGCATTATAGTTGACCACATTGGCCTAATAAGAGGTTGAAGATCTGAATCCAGGCACTGCAGAGTATTTAAGGTACCCCGGGGAATGGAAACATACCTGGATCGAATTATACTGAGCTCAGAAGCACACAAGGCATTCTAACTCTTTTCATTACCCTGTAGTCGTATTGGGTGGTGTTGTTTATTAATGTTCAATCAATGATACTAGGATGCAAAGGATGTCAGTTCAGAGAAAGAGGACAACATAGGCCGCCAAAACATAGCACAATTGAATTGTTTTGGCCAAGACCTCAACTGTAGGGTATATATCAATAGTCATTGCTGCCATTACTAGCCAATAGTGTGGCTGATGTGTGTTTGAAATCTCAGTTCTGGGAAGAAGCAGCTAACACAAATCAGCAGAATGTGTGGAATCAGAGAGAAAAGCTATATTGTGAGAGAAAAGTATAGAGCTACTATCACGGTCTCCTGCCCAGGTATCCTTAAGTGGCCCATCCTCCACCTCGCTGCTGTTGCATGTATGAACCTTCAGATGCAAAACACTGTATCCAACCCCTGGGCGGGATGAAGTCTTTGCAGACCTGGCTGTTCTTCTAGTTCATTGTCTCCTGCTATAGCCTGCTGGTCACTTCTGTAGGCTCCTTTCTCACTCACCTTCTCTAACTCTGGAAGGACTTCTGTTTCTTTGATACCATTGAGAAAATTGCTCAGGTTGTCTCTTCAAGCAGATGAACTTGGTACCTTTGTTGGCTGTGGTTCTTGTGTTCTAGGGCAGGTCACTATCAAACACTAAGTATTTTTGGTCTTATCTTCCTGTCTTCTTACCCACTAGAAAGTTCCCTAAATATGAAGAATTTCTCTAGACTCCAGGGAAGTTCCCCCAGACATATTAGGTCTTCCATTTGGGTGGATAAGAGGCTGCTATGAATCTCTCCTGGCTGGCCCTAGATAACAAATGAGAACTGGAGTAGTCCACAGTTGATGGGGAATTCTCAACCCAGCACCTTAAAAGAGTTTCCATTCATTCTTGTGTTCTTGTCAATTTTTCTCATGATGGAACTCTTTCTTCTAGTCAACCATGTCAACTAGAAACTAATTAATAAATCAAGAGGGCTCTCTCCTCTCTCTCTCTCTCTCTTTCTATCTCCCTTCCTGCCTCTTTCCTTCCCTATCTCTCTCCATTTCCCTCTCCCTCTGTCTCCCCCTCCCTTCCTTCAATAACTATATGACCCAAGGTGCCTAATTACTTTATTGGTTTGTCATTAACAACTGCTTGGAGTTTCTTGTTTTGTTGATTGCTGGGGCCTTTGTTTTGCTTTTTCCACTGAACCCTTCCTCTATTTTCCTGCTATAGGATAGTCAGATTTCTGTACTCAGTGACTTCAGTTAGTCAAAAGTAGTATTCATTTGTTGTTGTTGTTGTTGCAGCTGTTTGGTTTTTTAAAGATGATTTAACTGATAAATAGATAGGACAATGGCTCAATGGGAAGTGGAAACATGTGAAATCAGAACCTAAACCTCCAACACCCACATAAGAAGCAGGCATAACTGGGCACACCTATAATCCCAGCTCTGGTGGATACAGACAGGAGCATCCCTGGGCTTGCTTGCAGTTAATCTGACCCCCCCCCAAAAAAATCTCCAGATTCATTTTCTTTGGCTATTTGTGCTTATTGTATTGCTTGTTCCTCGACTATTTGCATCTATTGTATTGCTAGACCCTCAACCTAGAACTGACCTTAATACAGGCATGTAATCAAAATGATATAAATGCATAAAAAAAGAGGGGGTATAGGATAGGGGACTCTAGGGAGGGGAAATGAGGAAAGGGGATGACATCTGTATTGTAAATAAATAAAATATCCAATAACAAAACAAAAAAAAAGAAAAAAGAAAACAAATCCTCTAAAGGACCTAAGGTAGAGAACAATAGAGCAAGATACATGGCATCCTCTTCTGTCCTCATACACAGACACGCCCCATATATACACATGTACTCATGCGTGCGCACGCACACACCAACACACACACATACCAACACAGGGAATATATATGTTCTGGAACAGTATGGGTAGGGGCATAGTTATCCAATGATGGAGGGGACATTATTTCTAGCACTGATCATGTATACCACGAAGAATCATCCGATACAAATGGTAAAACAAGTGTCTGCACACGTTGTGCCTCTTACCTTCTGTCTTCTCTAGCAACACAGAAGAGCACTGGGAAACAGCAAGCAGGCTACCCAGAACCCCACACTCTGGAAGCCATGGCCCTTGTACCTGGGGGCCCAGCTGCAGCTCTGGGAAACTATTTAGACAAGGATAAATCCGATTATCTAATGCAACCATGTTAATCATAGGTTCAGCTGCAGCATTCCAATCTAGCCCTTCTTCCAGAAGCTTCTGCAGTATATAACTCTGCCAACACAGACCCCAGAGGAGAAGGTTTACCAACAGTCATTTTCCCAAGCCTGTCTGCTTTTCCTACCAATTCCACTCCATAGAATCTCCACCACCCTCCACCTGGCTCTACAAAGTGCTCCTGTATCTCCTCCTCTTCATCTGGAATATTACTTTTTCTATTGCTTAAGTTTTCTTTTTATTTAAAGAAATACTTTATATCTTAATGCCAGACAAAATATGAGTGTTATGGGGTTTTCAAGTGGCACTGGGCTTTGAAACTTCTGGCTCACTCTTGCTATCGCTGTCATAATTTGGCTGACATACTTTACATATTGAGTATCTAAAGATGTAATTTAAAGAAATATTTTAGTGTCTTGTATAATGGGATTTCTTTTTTGAGTTACAATACACGTGACTCAAGGGATTTGCCACCACCTGGTGGCAGCATATGCAAATGTCAATGTACCTTGATGTAGAAAAGGGTGGAGTTGAACCCACTACTCAGAAGTTATACAGTAGTATCAGGAGTACCCCAGAGGCACATGTCATGGTAGAAATATACATTTAAGAAAATACAAAATCTCGTTTGAAATGAAATCCAAGTACTGAAAAAGCTAGATTTTCCATAAATAAAATTACCACACTTTATTACTCAAATTTCTGGCTTGCAGGAAATATTTCCATGGTGTCTTAGAACCAATGTTGTGGCTGCATGTGACACAGCCAGCAAGGTTGTCCTGTGCTTCAGTGTCGGTGCTATTTTCCCCTCTAGTCACTGCTTCTCCCTCTTGCAATCAAAGTAAATGCTAGATTCTCATTTAGTGCATTCTATCTGGGATTCCCAGAGCTGTACTCGGCCTCCTTCAAAGCCAAAGGCCAAGAAAAGACAGCTTTCACGGGCCTTCCTAAACCACTGCACACAGGGAATGGGAGGCTCGTGCTCCTACTGCAGCAAGGAACTTGGGAGTAAAGGAAGAACTTGGGGTCTTCCCTTTCCAGACCTCTGTGCTCTCTCACATGTCCATCATTGGCTGTACTGATTTTGTCTACAGGAACCACACCACCCTCACTCTGGCCTGACTTGGCAATGTTCTGTTCAGGCAGAACACTGTTCTCACTAGAGCTAGGTTCCCGTAAGTGAAGCACACGTTTACTGAAAGAGAAAGGAAACTAGAGCCAGCCCTTTCTTTGTAGTCTCTGGGAATGGCCAGACAAACTTGGAGACCCTCCCCCAAACAAAGGGTGCTGTCCTTAGCCACTCCTTTGGCTCAGTGACTCAGATGCCATGACTTTCTTGATCACAGTGATATCTTAAACTGACTTTTCTGCCAGAACACAGGAGAAGCTTCAGGGTAGGACAGGGACACCCTGCCAGTTCTAAGGTCTGCAGAGAGCAGTGAGCAAAAGCAAGTAGAGCTCCAGGAAGTCTTGGCAGAGCAGAAGGAAGGCCTTTCAGCAGCTATGATGCACGCTGTCTGAAGAAGCCACCATGGCTTAGCACTGAGTATGAGTCAGTAGGATAACATCCTTACGGGTTCACCCTCCACCCTCAGTGACTGCATGGCACTTAAGGACAAAAGTGATTAGCTATATTGCAGCTTCCAATCGAAACCGACACCAGGTTTCTATAAACACTCACAGTAATAGTCTTTAGCAGCCTTTCCTGGGCCAGCTATAGATGAAGACATTACAAAACATGTTTGATTTGCAAAGATAGGGTGGAAGGGGAGTAACCAGAGTGCCAGAGAAGTGAAAAAGCAAGAGCCCACCTGGTGACCTTCATAGTGGAAGGCTTTTGCCATGACCTATGGTGTTCCTACCCCACACCGGCATCTTGTGAAGTTCATTTTGAGCATTTGAAGTATGCCACCATTGATTCTTCCAACACAGTACAGTCAACATTAGGTACTCCACAAATCTGAACTACCATTTACACAGCTCCTTGGTATCTGCAGCTTGGAGGCTTATGGACGCCACTGACTACTGATGTGAAATTGTAGGCTGTTATGAACTTGGGTCCAGCAGCATCTGAATAAAGCCAAATATGGCCAGCCATGGGCTGTCTGGCAACTGCAGCATCCACTCCACAGTTCTCAGCTCCTTAAACTTTAATCCCCACCATCCTGGATGTGGAATGATGAAAAAAGTACCACTAGTGAAGTTATGAATTCACAGCAATCCAAAGCAACTTAGAAATCAAGCCTGAAAACTGTGTCCGAGGTGTCCATGCAGCACTTGATCATGAAGCACTACAGAAGGCCTCTGCAGCTGTGGCTGAGCATGCATCCATGCTACGAACTGCAGGTGCTCCCACGACTCAACACAAGAGTAAATGTTGCCCTCCACACCTGGGCTCAGATTCTATACATTTATAGATTATGTATTACAGTATTTTTACTGTCTATACAAAGTGTTCTGCTCTTATGAAAACTGAAATGTTTGATTACAGAAAATACTTTCAATATTTTCCTAGCATATTCCCCAGAGTGTTATCAAAATAGTGTCTTTGTTTTTACTATGTTAAAAAAAAATGTCTGATTTCTTTTTAATGCTGTTGAAGTCACAGATAAGTTTTGCTCAAATCAGTACATAAATTTTGACTTGGGATTAGGGCAGATTTTTCTACAGTTGCTGAAATGGTTTGAGATATACTTCTGCTTCTATGTGCTACATATTTCTGAGAAGTGGCATTCTCAGAATTGACAATTATAAAACATTGGGGCTGGATATATGGCTCAGCAGTTAAGAGTACTTGCTGTTCTAGAAAACACAGGTTCGGTTCTCAACAACTATAGCATGAAGCTCACAATTACCTGTAACTACAACTCCAGAGCATCCATGGCTCTCTCTGGGACACTTCCAGTATTGTACACACACACACACACACACACACACACACACACACACACACGCTTACACACACAATAAAAAACAAATCTTTAAGAGTTAAAAAATAGGATTAATCAACTGAAAAATGTTTTAGATGTTTTACGTCCTGTAGCCCCAATTTAATTATTTATGTAGAATTAAGCAAGTAAAGCCATTTTATTTAGTTTACATATTTGCTTTTGCTTTTAGTAGATGGGAGAATTCTATGTATGCTAAAGGATTATTTTAAGTAAGATGCGTTTCGGTGTAGTGTCTTCTTGGCGTATGTCTATTCTGTATCTCTATGTTATATACCCAGGGCTGTGTAAAAATCTTTCATGTGAGAAAGGCTCACAAGGAGGACAAGTGTCAGAAATCAAGTTAGAGGTAAACAAGGCTTAAAATGCATTTAATAAAGTTTCCAGAAAGAAGAAAGCTTTCGCCGAGGACACAGACCAAAACCACTCAAGAAAAGTCATGTCAAAGTCACAAAGGGAGCAAACAGGTACACAGATGCTAATGTGCCTTCCTGCTGTGGTTATTATATAACAGAGGACAGGGTGGCTGGCTGCCTTAGCTCCCAGGCCATAACTACATATCTTGAGATCATTCTTGATATTCTCAGGTAAAGGAACACCGAACAGTAGTCATTTATCTGACAAAGGACCTTGGTTCCCCCCCCCCTTCTTCTCTCTCCATCAATCATTAAACAAGTAATGTCTTTTTATGTTATTGCTTTGACATTCATTAACACTCACGTCAGAGGAAATCTTCGCAATTAAAAATTCTATCGGGCCATCAAAAGCTGTTTGGCTTCAACTTGCTACAAGTCATTTTTTAAACGGAAGCAATAGCACTGAGATAGATCAGGAACTCACCCCAAAGTTCAACACGAATTATCTCTTTTATGACTCATATAGAAATCAGATTTTGACATATCTGCTTTAACTGTAAGGACAATCTGGACTGACTAGCCTAAGAGGAAGAAATGCCTCAGGGAAAAGGGAAAGAGAGAGGGGGAGGGAGGGAAAGAAGGGGAGAGAGAGAAGGAGGAAGAGAGCAACACGCTTGCCATGTTAGCATAGAAATGCCTCCTTTTGATAAATCCCGAACTTCAAGGGTTTCCACTAAGGACCTGTGAGCTCAAATACTAGTGTCTCAAATACTTGGAAAAGGCCCTACATAAATTTCCTTCTGGTTGTGAACAAGGAGAGAGTGTCCAATGGGAGAGGTGGGAGCACTGTCTAGCGTAGGGTAGCTTGCTCCTTTTCAAACCACTCCCACTGTGGGAACATCACCCATAAAAACTGATTATACATCATCTGTGGCAATCTCTTCATGCAGCATCGAGAGAAATATAAAACTGAACAAACACTTCTCATTTTAATAAAGAGCAATTTAGAGGGAGGGAGAAGAACAAATTTCCTTCTTGGAAAAAAAGTCTGTGTTGTAAATGTGTCTTTTATTTAAGGAGTGGATTAACCTTGTACCATCTGTCTTTATAGACTATCTACTTTACAAAGAGCAAATCGGATGGAAAGAGATGCCTGGACACTTCTCAGCATACACATTTAAAATGCTGTAAGATCTAGCTAGAATGTTTCTCTCTGCTTCTATCTACCTACATTGTCTTTTCAGTGTGTAAATTATGTTATTTAATTAAAACTAAAGATTAAATGTGGCCCTAAAGTCTTGTAGGGACTTCAAGATACTTAGAGCATTCAAGATAGTTAGCATCATCTAGATGCACTCTCTACTAAGAACCAAAGCATTTATACAACTTGGGGAATGGACTTGTCTGCACTTCTTCTTTATTCTGTTCAACAACCAGAAAAGATAGAACTTTGCAGATGGTGGGCCTAGCTAAGAAGAAAACTTGACACTTCCCTGTGTCTCGCTACCTTGATGAAGAAATCCTGGGTTTCAGAAAGTAAGCTATAATGGGGCTTTGAACATCCTCTGGGTCCTGCTTCAGATTTGTTTAGTTTCAGCAAATGAAAGCAATACAAGCTTTAAGAAGTATTCCAACCTGTGATGGGGGAAACTTAGACATGACCCCCAGTATCGCCATGGATAGAAGATTCCAGGAAACACTCACCTCATGGTGTTCCTTAAGCTGAAATCAATGCCATTTTTTTCCTGAGTGATTAAAAAACAGAGCTCCAAGATTTAGGAAAGGGAAGTTTCTGCTGTCTGAATTGTGGTGGATAGGATACCTGGATGATAATTTCCACGAAGGATTGGTTCAAAACCACCATCCACCTATAGTCATTGTTCCAAGACCAAAAACACCATGGTTCAGAGAGCTGTTTATTACAGACAGATGGATAATACTTTAAACAGTAGCTCTCCTCACAAGACTATAAACCTATTACACAAACTGAGGCACAGAGGTTGGGCTCTCCACCCAGCCCAACCCTTGGCATGGCTCCTTAAATCTCCTCTCCCTATGAGACCTACAGACATCCACTTTCTCATTTGATTCCTTCAGGATCAAACTGTTCTTGGGGGGAGAAAGGTAAGTGAAGACTCAGGCTTAGAACACACTATTAGGTCACTTGATTTGACTTTGGGCCATCACTGTACCAGCCCAAGCACCTAAGCCTTGGGCCCATTATTCAAACTCTTTCAAAGTAAAGTTCAATCAACCAGACTAAGATATCTCAAGCTCATGACATCAGAATCTGATTCACAGTAATTTTTGAACCTTTTGAACCAATAACCCTATCCCAGATACCAGCAGACTATTTAACCAGGAAGGAAAGCTGAAGGGTCATTATATAATTAAAGCCCTGCATTTATTAATGTATCTACACATTTTTGGATGGGGGTCCATGTACATTAAAGCCTGATGCTGTTTTATCTCCTCTCTGTGTCCCAAAGTAATCAAATATAAGAAGAAATAGCGTAAGTTTATTTTTCCTAAAAATTGAGTTGAAACGGGTTGGGGAGATCGCTTGGTAAATAAAACTGCTTTCTCTACAACCATGAATACCTGAGTTTGAATCCCCGGCACTTACGGAAAAAGTCAGGTGTCACTACACATGTCTATAAACCCAGGATGAAGAGGTACAGACAGGCAAATGTCAAGAGCTCATTGGCCACCCAGCCTAGCTAAAATGGAGAGTTTCCCAATCAGTGAGAGACCCCGTCTCAAGACAACAAGGTAGAAAGTGATTAAAAGTAGATGCCCAATGCTCTGGCTTACACATATGCAAGAGAGAGAGAGAGAGAGGGAGAGAGAGGGAGAGAGAGAGAGAGAGGAAGAGGGGAGAGAGGGAGGGAGAGAGGGAGGGAAGGAGGGACAGAGAGGGAGGGAGAGGGAAAGGG
>JANHMN010000001.1:114059982-114076826 GCA_030674055.1 Rhabdomys pumilio
GGGGAGAGGGAGAGGGAGAGGGAGAGGGAGAGGGAGAGGGAGAGGGAGAGGGAGAGGGAGAGGGAGAGGGAGAGGGAGAGGGAGAGGGAGAGGGAGAGGGAGAGGTCTTAAAGAAGTCTTCTATATAAATCTAAATGTCACGTGCTTCAAATGCCCACATCTATTGCCCTGCCTTTCACTCTACTCTTTTTCAACAGTCGGGACATGTCCCCCAGGAAGCCATGCAGAGACTAAGGAGCCATTGTTGAATCTTTGGTTGGAGGTGGGCCCTCATAGGAATGTGGTCTGACAATATTCTTGATCATTTTCAGGGAGCATTTCAGATTTATGCCCATTTAAGATCGCTATCTCTTGGCCCTCAGCCTATTGCCATGAAGGCATAACCTTTGGCCAAGAACTGCCCAGCCCAGAGCCATAATCACAGGCTGAATTGTTAACAAAGAGAACAGGAGCCACTGAAGACTGAGCCTCTTCCCTCATAATAAGAAATCACAGATGCTATAATATAATTGAAATTCCCATACTAAGTTCAGAGCTCTGGAGTGGTAGATGAACCTTAATGATGGTTGCTCTATAAATCAGTCCTGGGAAGGTGACTGACAAAGTAGTCTCACAGCAACTGTGACACAGTGTGGCTGTGCCATCTTTTGAACTATTCAAGTAGCCTTAAGACAGTTGAACTGTTAACATATTCTGTTTTACCTTAAAGAATTACATTCACAGCCTTAATTCTATGTCTGCTGTGCACTGGAAAACAAGTTGAACTGGCCATTCTGTTTGAAACAAGTTCTTCTGAGCTTTCTAAGTGTCTTCCCTACCCAGCCAAGGCCTTCCTCCATCCTCCAGTCCACCCATACCACATGGCTGTCTCTTGCCATCTCTGTACTTTCTGGAGTCTCTATAGTTATGAAATTCTCTCATAAAACACAGTTCCCCCAAATATAGACAGTAACCCAAACAAGCTGGAACCAGAGCTGAGTACAGCCCAGCTAACCACTGCCCTATTAAAGTAGGTCACTGCACTTCTATATGGGAGCCTGGGGTTCTATTTGCTTTTATAGCCACTCCAACACCTTGTTGGGTTATATTATGATTTGTCGAGGCCTCACGCAGTAAGTGGTCCTAAACTAAGACATGAACTTTTCCTTGTTTCTCGTTCTGTCACAAGCTAATGAATTCACTTGAAGCAATCTTGCTTTATAAGTGTTCTGTGGGTTCAGTGTCCAGTTCGTAACTACAGCCCTGGTTGTTGAGCATGCCGCCATGTTGGCAAATGAGGAATTAAGTCAGTGTGATTCCGTCAGAATCCTTACTCACACTGTATCGTGATTTTTCTGTGAAAACAAGGCAGAAACAAAGAGTGAGCATCTAACTAGATCAGGTCAAACTAGACAGACATGATTCTCCCTCTTCAATCAAAGCATTCTTCCCTCCTTCTTAAAGGTGGCAAAGTAATCACAGAAACACAGGATCCTGTAAAGAAAGAGAACTGGTGATTCCTATCCCAGGAAGCAAGATGTTAGCTAATC
Source organism: Rhabdomys pumilio (assembly GCA_030674055.1). Taxonomy (NCBI): domain Eukaryota; kingdom Metazoa; phylum Chordata; class Mammalia; order Rodentia; family Muridae; genus Rhabdomys; species Rhabdomys pumilio. The sequence goes on from JANHMN010000001.1 coordinate 114,061,512, forward strand.
CACTCTAGGGAAAATTGGGGCAAAATATGTCTTTTTAAAATCCTAATTCAGACAATAAGCAGCAGCAGTGTTGATAGCCCCTGGCTTTTCACTCTGAATCAACAATAGTGGCACGTCTTATGATTTTACTTTTTCAACACCCTCCCCAAACAAAGCAATGAAACGTAAGATGCTGTGAACGAGACTCTGAAATTCAAGGAGGCAGGATAATGGCTTGCAGGTGTGGACATTATTCATATTTTAAACTAAATTAAATTCTTCCCCATTGCTCTAGCAAAATCAATACAATGCAATTACCACAAGGTGAAACGCTTCTAGTATTTAAATGATACACTAATTTTGATGACAGTTTTCACTCATGCTAATCAAAGAAAAGATGTTGATAGGATTTATATTAAGAATAATACCCAGGTAGAAGGTAGGCACTAATCCTTCATTTACAGCCTAAAAATACTATGAAATTTATAAATCCCAAACGTGGCATCCTTTTGTGTCCATTTTCTTTGCGTATAAATCACTAAGGAGGTCAAACAAAGGAGGGAGACTAAACCCTAGAAGAGTACAGCTTGCTTAAGTATGCAGATGATGTTTGTTTGAAAGTGGTGGGTTACTCTATAAGCTGTTGGGTTGTGAGTTTTTGTTAGGTGTGTGTGTGTGTGTGTGTGAGAGAGAGAGAGAGAGAGAGAGAGAGAGAGAGAGAGGACAGGCAGACAGACAGACAGACAGACAGACAGACAGACAGACAGAGGTGTCTACCTTTGGCAATATGTGCTGAACTTGTGCAATTTATATTGGTGGCTTGAAGACTGGTAAGAAAATAAGAAGAAACAAACTCATGTACAAAGTCCTGTTTGCTGTGTTAGTACAGCATGAGATAACAGAAAAGGGGTGGGGAAGGCAGAGACTGAACCCTGTGGCCACACCTACTGCCATGAAAAGCTGGGACTGTTCCATAACATGCATCTTTTAGCTTGAGCAAGTGTTTCTGTTGCTTTTGCTAAACAGAGAGTAAAAGGAGCACTAATTAATTCATATAACAGCATAGCATGAATAGTTGGTAATTATTTGTCTCAAGCACAAGTCATATTTCATTTTACGTCATGGAAAAGAATGATTTTTTTAAACAATTTGAAAAATATGAAGAAAAAAGTAATCTTTTTTTCATTAACCAGGATTGTACCAAACTTGCCTAATTTCTGTTTATGATTTAAACAGAACCAGATCTGAGCCTAATATGTGGGCTCTTCATACTGTTCTGATTTCTTATGTACTTATTTGAAGAGAAATGGGGATGGGGCCCAGCTTTCCCCGTACCCGGCTCACTCACAGTGTTTCTTTTAAGACACTGAATGCCACAAGGTCACATTGAAAAACAACACTGTTGCTGTATGTCCCTTAGCAGTTTGATGAACATGTCCTTCTGATGCAGTGAGACAAGACCTTGAATTCAGTATGTGGATGTAAGGATGATGCAGGGATGGGGAGGAATGGTCTTTGGATGAATTCCACACTCTCAATAAGGTCTAAGCTCGGAATCCACCAGCAGTCTCACTCCCGCATCCTTACAAAACTAGTCAATTCTTTGCTATTACTTCCTCCCTCTATGAAGATACACACTGAGATCATTTTCTGAAAACACACTCATGGAATTAACAGCCAACTCTTCAAATAGGTGTATCTCTTCCACTCTCTTTGGTCTTTCTCAAACTGTGTTTAACAAATGCCAACTGTGGGTTTGGTCTGGAGATAAAAGATGAAAGGCATTAAGGTGGCTGTAGTCGCTGGGAGAGAATGGAGGTGATGATGTAAGATGACAGGGAGGGTAAGCTTGTTCATTCACCAACTCAGGTCATTCAAACACAAGTTCTTTTTCCTTATTTGTCTACTTTTTTGTGTTGGTGAGGAATGTATATGAGTGTGAATGTACCACAGATTATGTGTGAAAGCAAGAGGGGTTCCAGGGATCAAACTCAGGCTGTTGCCTTGGTGACAGAGCCTTGGCACTGTAGCAGCCAAAAGAAGCCTACAGAAAGTACTTGTAAAACTAGTATTCCACAAATTCCATGCTGTTTTTTTTTTTAAATAATCACGAGTAAAATCCTATTTGCACCATCCTAAATGTAACAAATCAGTAGTGCTATGTTCTTGTCTTTGTCCCTAACCCTTCCCACGTCCAACTACTACATGGTTAGGTTTTTTGGAGGAAGGGGTTGCTTTTCTTCTCTTGGCTCTTACCTATATTGGGTGAATGTCAACTAAACAGTTCCTTCCCAATAAGAAAGAGATGTGCTTCTAAACAATGAGCCCAGGTAGTGCTGAGTGTCCACACAGGGTCACGGGGAGTGCCTGGGTCTGCAGCAAGAAATATAGTTGCTTTATGGAATAGAAACGTTCAGTCCGAGGGACCACAAAGAAGTCTAGGTCTTTCACGCTTGGTCAGTGGAAGCAATTTCATCACCCCTCATGCATGAGTGATGGGATCTAAAGGAATGTTTCAGCCCTTCAACCCTCAGAGAGCCAACTAAATTAAATAATCAGTATCATTCTTAGCTCAACAAATATTCTTAATGGCCAGTCAACAAATATTCTTATGTTGACAAGTCTGAAGTTCCAAAATAGCTTTCTGTTTCTTTTAGAGACTTCTCTACTGGTTTATTGGTTTAACTTAGTTTCAGCATAAGTGTATCCAGTTTTCTGGTCAAATACAAATAATCCAGACCAAAAAGAGTTAGAAATGTCAGTATGTCTTTTTAAAGTATGTATACTCACCTCCAATATTGTTTTTTTTCTGTTTGAAGCCAATGATTGAGAAAAATGTATAAAATGCAATTGAATATAAAGAATTTCATGTGAATTGGTGATAATGAAATACTGTTTTTATCCACTAGCTCATGCTGATAAGTATGAGACCCAATCTGAAGTCTTTTCTAATATTCAAAACATAAACAACGGGCTGGAAAGATGACTCATTGGTTAAGAATATCTCTTGTACAGGACCTGAGTTTGCCCAGCACACATGTAGGGTGGTTCATAACTCTAGTCTCAGGGGATCTGACACCCTCTTCTGGCCTCATATGTACATACCTGGACATATACGCACACATAATAAAAAAGTAAAATAAAGCTAGCTTAGGTTTAGACACTAAGCAGCTTTGAAAACATCCTGATACCTCAAGTGTGAGATATAAAACAATAGGGAAAGTCCTCAGTCACTGGGGATGAGTTTTCCTCTTGCTCATAATTCTCTTTGTGTTTTTCTCTAATTTCTCTTAAAATGGTATGGATTAAAGTTATTTTTCACAGACATGGCTTTTCCCAGCAAAATCCAAAAAAAAAAAAATGTAGATGTCTTTATTTTGTCACCAACAGGTTCCTATTACCATAAAAGGAAAGAACTTCCTATGCAGAATGAACTAAGTTAAACACTGAGTATTGATAGAATTGACAGTATTGATAGAATCCAATAAGCATTAATAGAATTGGTCTCATTTGAAAGTTAACCCCCACTTCAAAACAATCTCACTTTTATACCTTTATTTGTTCTAGTAGTTATGGTGAGCTGAGAGGAGCTTCCTAATTCATAATATAACTATCTTTGGTGTCGGTGATTAATACTAGATTTTATTTCATCACTTGAGACAATCCTTAATGCTTTAATCTCCTGATATAGGAAGATGAAAAAGACAGATACCACATTCATCATGGGTGCTGAGGGGAATCACAATCTGTATCTCAACCAGAAGGCAGAGATACACAGTGGTTACCTAATCTTATAGGGGCTAGAAGAAGAAGAAAAAAAAACACATACAACAGAAGAGAGCCCAAGAATGTCCAAAGTCATACTAGGTTTCTGAGTTCTACAAGGGAGGAGAGAGAAAGACAGAGAAAGAGATAGAAATGTAAAAGTACAGAGAGAGAGTGAGACAGAGAGATACACACAGAAAGAGACAGAGTGAGACACATACACACACACACACACACACACACAGAGAGAGAGAGAGAGAGAGAGAGAGAGAGAGAGAGAGAGAGAGAGAAGGTTGGTTACAAGCAGAGGGTACCTTGCCAGCAACCAGGGCTTCCAAGATAATGGTGAACTTATGCAAGAGATAAAGCTGTCTTACAATGGACATGTTGACTGTCAGCGCCAGGGCCCAGCCCACTGGAAATCAGAGTTGGTGAAGTATGTGATTAGTGTTCTGTTTCTGCCACACCTTTCAGTGGAGGTCATCTTTCCAGTCATTAAATAATCTAAGAGTGATGTGTACACAGAAGAGTTTGTTCCTTATCTTTTCCATGTCACACCTGGTACTTTCCATGGACTCTTTGTTCTTGTTTTAACAAAGTTGTGTAAAGGCATTTTTTCCCCTTCCCAGTGACTTTCTTGAACTTGGCAGTTTAACCCTGTAACAACCAGAGGCATTGAGCTTTCACTTTCCCTGGAAAAAGTTAGCTGTTAACAGAAGTAACGCAGAAAAAAAAACTATTGTTTGCATTGCTTTAAAATAAATACACTAACTCAGTATTGGTTGTAGCCTAACCCTACTTTAAATTTCTTCTCTGCCACAGTTGCCCTGGTACTTAAGGTGAAGCACAACTGAGGAAGTAAATTTATCACCATTATAAAATATCATATAATAAACACAACCAGTTCTTACAGATGAATAAGTACAAAGAAGGCATCAGCTTCATTGATCTATGCTTTCAACATTGTTCATCTCAGGAATGGATGGCAGATCAGCTGGAATCACTTCATCCATTCAGCAGGGACTGGGAATGTGAAGTATCTTGATCCTAGAATATGGACCTAGTACAGTTCTTGAGTTCAACCCACAACATTCCAGAAGGAAAGACGAAAGGAAGTAGAGAGAGGGACGGAGGGGAAGAAGCATAAAGAGAGGGGTTCAGAAAGCAGGTAAAGGGGTAACCCTCTAAGATACTAGATGTCCTGTGTAAATTAGAAAAAAGAAAGAAGCAGACTCTAGGCTAGGACTGGGACCTCCTGGATCCCCACACCTCACAGAATGCTGTGTTTCAGAGACAGTGTCTTCTCCCAGCTTGCCTCCTGCTGTCAACCTCCTCCTTCTTCAACCTGAGGTGGTGGGTAAGGGCAAGAGTCCAGTCCCCACCCAGCCCACTTCTTCCTTTCACACTTCAGCAATCCCGTTCTTTATCAAATCTGTGAATGTTATGTGCCACATGCAAACAGATGATACTCCTGAACTTTGATCTCCAACCCAGACCCCTTACTAAGGTGCTTGATTATATATCCCTTTAAGAATTCATAGACAACCCAAGTTTTTCAGTTATTAAACAAATTCCTAATTTGTTCTTGTCATGAAGGTTTCTCTTTCATTAAGAGGCACAGTTGTGTAATCACACTATATCCTTAGTCTCTCTCTAATATCTGATCCATAATTCCTATACAGTCATTGCAGAAAAGTCGCAACTACACGTCCCCACCCATTCTCAGGCTTCTGTCATGACTGTGCTCTGGGCTGAACCACTCCCCCTGAGAATATGCAGCCATACGCCATGTCCTCTTGCTTATTCAAGCTTTTCTCCATCTGATGCCAGCATGTCTTTTCAAAGCAAAAACATGTTATAGTATTACATAAAACTGTATCTGGCTTTCCATTCCCGTTTTAAAATTTAAAACTATTAATAGATAGCATATTCAAATGTTCCTAATAGCATAAAAAGATAAAGAATGAAAGCCTTCCTACCATCCCTATCTCTCTACCTACATATTCTCCTACTGTGTCCGCACACAAGAGTTGCTCCTGTTTCAGATGCCCCAGTACTGTGGATCTGACAAGACTCTTCTTCTGGTTCATTTGTTCTTTTTTATACCCAGCCCTTGATGCTCTTCTCTGGCATCCATTGCTTCCATGAAGGAAATTCTTTTCTATTGGCGGTATTCCATGAACTATTTTCTCTGGCTAGAACAATATCCCCTCTCCTCTCCATTCTCTCGGAGTCATTCAGATATCATTGTATTCCAAGGTTCATGTCCCTCTACTGCTGGTGGAACAAAATGATCTAATATCATAATCATATGTCAAATTGTTCATGGTTTCCTATGGCCTCTCTTACTGCATGATTGATTAACTCTTGAAGGGCAAAACTGTTTATTCTACTGTTTTCCAGGGAGTACACTCAGCCTCCTGGAGTAAGAGACACTGCATAGTTTAGACTCAATAAATATTAAATAGAGTGAGTTAATCAATATGTTTTCTATAAACATAGGAAGTTCAATAAAATGTTTCCTAAATATTTATACTTACCAAGACAATGAAATGCACTATTTAGCTGGCAAATTAAATGGAACACACTGTCTCTAAAATACTAAGGGTATACAGTTCTTTACAAAATAATTCTATATGTTAAAGAATGTCATGGTTTCATATCCAAAATGCTCCAGGCATAGTAAATATTCTATCTATGCTTCAAAAATAAAGGGCAAACAAGAATTGCATATTTCCCACAACATCTTATGATACATTCACAACTCTAAAGGTACCCATGTAATTTCACGCATTCTAACTAAGTCTCTTTGTCATTTGTCATGTAACAATCTTATTTTGCTTATTCTCATATACATGGCTATTATTTTTCAGATATAAATAATGACACTTGTGTCCATAAAATTTTAGGAAAAAAACACTTTTCAGTATTTATTTTGTTTTCCTCTCTTTTAAAGGGAAGATGTCTAATGGCTTGACCTGAGTGAACTTGTTTTGATCAACTTGGAATTCTTTGCCATTAAAAAAAAACACGTCTTCCTTCTCATCATGATGGGACTGTACATCGAGGGATACTTCCAGACATTTCCCTTTCAGGTTTCAAAAGGAAGTATTAATCAAGCAGAAGATGGGAAATTATGACATTCCACCAGTGAGGTTTCACTCCCGAGGCCAGGATTCAGTTGATCACAGGGTGCAGGTGACTATCCATCAAGAAGTCCATCATAACACACATTAAAATGTCTGGGCTAATCAGGACAGAAGCCAAAAATAATATCTTTTGCTGACACTCAATGAAGACTATCAAAGGAATTCCCCTGAAAATATACTCTACAAACACGCAAGACAGAAACAGAAAATGACGTAAAAGGAATTCTTTCTCATAGTGTCCCTAAAGGAAGTAACATGTACTTTTAGAGAAAAAGATGAAATAGCTTCTCTTCTACATACAGTTTGAGACTGCAACATTGTGAAGGCGCTTCCAAAAGCGTTTTGACCTACCAGCTACCAGAGAGCATAATAAATCTCCAAGTTATGTTAAACACTGATCACAAGGGCGTGTAACTACCAATATCCTCTCAGATCCTCCCGATCCTTTTCCCAAACAATTAGCTACATCTAGAAAGCAATGACAATTACCTACAAAACAAAGCTGAAGACTGTGGGTTATAAACCAAAAAGAAAAAAGAAAAAATCCCCACTTGATTTAAGGTCCATGTTGTTGTCTATTACAAATGCTCTCATTTCCCTGTTGGCCATGAGTTTTCTCCCAGGCTCATATAACCACTGATTCTATTATTTGAGGCAATTATTGTTATAAAATCACACTTAACAATCCAGCACAGAAGCGAGAGCTTGAGTTTTGATTCTTATGTGCACACATAAGACCCTCTCTTTCTTTCTCACATTTAACTGTATTTTGTCTCTTACTGCTCATTTCCCTAAAGGATTCCTAGACTTCTGAAAGTAGAGTTCTAGCTTCTGTCTGTGGCCCACAGTCACTGTCTCCGAGTTCTTACATGCAGTAGACTCAGCAAAATCACTAACTGGATAACAAATTAAATTATAAAGGTAGGTATCTATCTGATAGGAAAGACTAAAAAGAAGTAAGCAAACAGAAAGCCGTGGAAAATAGGTATTTTCATTTTGACAACTATGCTACTGTTTCTCACAAGGTATGGTGGGGCAGCTGGATTATGCTTTAGTGCTATTCCTCACAATGATGCTTAAAATGAAAAAAGCTCATAGGTTCCAGGTTCTCGGGCACATGCAGCACAGGAAACACACTGGTGCACTGGGCAGTGGGATTTATAGCATTTAAGCTATATCGCTTAGTACAGGTACATTCCCAGCTTTGCCTTAGGAAAGAAAAATATTTGTCAGGAAAATGCACAATAAGATCTGCCCTGTGAATCAATAAGGGGAAAGCTGGTGATCTTATACAAAGACCATGACAATTCAAGACAGCCAACTACAATAAATCCTTCATCAAACGGGCTTTTTCTCAAAGTAAACAAATAGCTGAAAACACCCTAATTTTTAAATAACTGCCTTGAAACTTGAATACTGCGCCTATCTAAGAAAAATCAAAAACACTTCCCCAAATTATTAGCTTTGAGCACACGTATCAATCGCTCTGTAGAAGAAGAAATGTCAAATGGCAGCGGAAACAATGGCCTGCTTTCCTGAACAGCACAGGCCCATTTCTCCTTAGACACAGTTTACATAATGCAGGAAATGGCTGCGTCTGGTTCCTGGTCTTTCTGATCAAGTCAAAACCCTTAAAGGAAAAAGCATTTCTTTCATATTTTGCTTTTTTTTTTTTTTTTTTTTTTTTTTTTTTTTTTTTTTTTTTTTTTTGGTACTTTTGTTTTTCACAAGTTATATTTCCCTAAACTGAAAATGGGAACTAGCTGTGTAGGGTCTGTGTTTAGAGCTATTCTTTCCAAGAAATACTTCACTAATGGACAATTCACAGCCCTCCTCATTAGTTCTGCAGGTGGTCCAAAGAAAAGCAGAAAAAACAGTCTGTGACTGTGATTCAGAAGACACTTTAACTCTATGGCTTATGACAAAATATTCACTTAAAAAATTAAGTCAGAGATCTCAACAGAGCAATTTCTTTGAGTGTTTGAAACTGTGGCTGATTAGACAGAAGAGCCGGTAGTAAGAGATGAGGTCAGAGGGGAGCCAGGGCCAGACTATGTGGGGCCTTGAGAGCATGGTGGGCAGCTTTGCACTGTACTCCCGGGGAATCGGGAAAACACTGGATAGTTTTGAACTGACTTGTGTTTTTAATCAGTCCCCTTGGCTGGCTGCAATGTGCAGAGCAGATTGATGTTAGCTCAAGGCCATCCTTCTCTACATAGTTTCAATAAATAAATACATACATACATATACGCAAACATACATACATACATACATACATACATACATACACACAAACATACATACATGCACACATGCACATACACACATGCATAATAAGTACATAAATAAACAAATGAATGAATCGAATAGAGTAAAAGAATTACTGATTAATCCTGTGGAGATGCCAGCTGACAGATGAAAGGTGGGTCTCTATGATCTGGTGCAGAGCTATACACAAGGAAGTGATGAGCAGAGGACTAGCATCTGAGGCTCTGTTACAAGTGAAACCACCTTCTGTAGAGGATAAATGCCGGCAGAGATTACAAGAGACCCAAGTATTGAGCCTCATTGTTCCAATATCTATAGGTTGAACAAGGACAAGGAAGTGACAAGACAGATTTGGGAGTGACCAGTGAGCAGGAAAAGCAGAGTTGATTGATTTGCAGGAAATCAGGCTGCTCTGGTTTCAAAAAGAAGAAAGTGATTACTGAATTGAGTAAAGTGAAGCTTGAGAAATGACCATAGGCTTTGGTAATATGGTGGTTACAAAAGTCTCAACAGGAATGTCTTTGGTGTCAATGTGAGACAGAATGTAGAAAAAAAGAGAGTGTGTGGATTACTGCACGTGGATCCAAGAAAACCATTGAAGTAGCAAGATAATGGAAGAGGTAGTAACGGTCAAGAAAGCCTGGCTTTCAAGCTCAGCCTGGTACTACGAGCCTGAAATCACATCAACTCAGGAAACTGAGGCATTATGAGACTGGGACACAGAGGTAACTGAAGGCTACTCTTGGCAACTTATTGAGTCTCTACCTCAAAATAAAAGGTTAAAGGGGGCCGGGGGTTGAGGATCTGACTGCTAGTAGAACTTTTAGTTAGGGTGTACATGACCTTGGTTAGGCAACCTAAGGTAGCCTCAAACTTATGGCGATCCTCCTGCCTCATCATTTCCTAAGAGTTGGAATTATAGGTATGCACTACCATGCTTGGGCAAAAGATTAACTTGTAAACATGTAAATAGTATGCTCATACATAGAAGAACATGATCACATGGGAGGATAAAGCCCAATGATGCTCCAGAGAGAGCAAAAGAGAGTGGCATTGCGAGAGTTTATTTGTATACCCATGGGAGAGGGTGACCTTCTCAGTTGAAAACCAAAGTTATTTATTATCCAAGGATACCGGAGGAGAGAGATAAGTGCACTGAAAAAATGAAGGGCATAAAGTAGTTTTTATGGAAGGGCAGAGAAGGGCAGTTGGAAGTTTTAACTAGGACCAGGAATGCACCAATGGGGAAGTATAGGAGTTAAGGTCACGTGCAAAGGAGTTCTCTTACTTGAGGAGTGCTTAATTACTTACTGATTAAGATGACTAAATTAGGCAAATTAGGTTAATTAGGTAAATTAGGTAGTCCCTGGCCTGAAGACTAACCATTCTTTCATCAATCTGGACCTGTCTAGTACTGCCTTCTAACCTCGTTCAAATTGCATTTTGATGAGCTGGGGTTTTTTTGTTTTTTTTTTTTTTTACGATGTCAAACACCTCTTTCATGTTGGGGCTGGTTTCTGTTTCTTCTTGCATTCATTTTCATTGTTTTATTGCAAGGAAAACATGAGAAGAAAATGTTCAAAGAGGAGAAAAGAAAAAAGAAAGAAGTCCAAAAGGAAGTACAAAGAAGAAGGAGGAGAAGAGGAGGAGGAGGAGGAAGAGGAAAAGGAGGAGGAGGAGGAAGGGTAAAGGACGAAGGACGAAATGGGTAAGGCAAAGCAGGAACCCGTGACACATATGCTGCCTTAAAGGGCAAAGAGACCATGAAGAAAAGTATATCAAGGGAGAGATGAATTGCAAAAACACAGAAGTAGTTCAGACGTTCTAGAAGAAGGCTAGGTACCCTGGAAGTTATCCTTTATTTTGCCAAGTGCTTATTAATATTATGATTATTATCAACGAGCCACACTTATATACTTAACGAGGTCAAAAACACTATGAAGAGAGCACAGCCATACAGCCTTCAGTTTTCATGATGATGAGTACTGGCATTTCCCAGCAGGAGAAACAGCTGGGAACAGACTAAGGAGGATTTCTCATCCCCAAATCCAGATCTGCCCACTTATCCACCATTGGGGTTCACATCCTCTTTGCCCACATGGCTTTTGCATTCAGGATATGCAGAGCAGGGTGAATTCTGAGTCAGTTGACAGGTTTCCCACATTGCTCATCCTTTTCTAGACAAATCCAGAGGAAAGTGGAGAAGAAAGGCAGGGCACCTACCAGAATAGACCCTGAAACATTAACCCCAGGGGTCTAACTGTGAAGCAGATGGGACCCAGCCACTCATCCAAGTCTCACACTGTCCTGTTCAGCTCTTTGGACACTTCATTTGGACATATTTGTTTATTCCTTTGAAAATATACTTGCCTTCATGGATGAGGAATTAAAGAACATAGAAATATTTTCTAGAGATGTTTAGCTCTTTGAAGGAAAAATGAGATGAGAAAGACAAATTCAAGTCACTTACCAATAGTTTTCAAACTAAGTGCTATAAGTGGCTGCCAGGCATATTAAGCCCTTGTATATTTTCTGAGGATTAACAAGCTCATGCCAATATTATAACAGATTTCCTTCTGGGATCAAAGGTCACTGTTGCCATTCAATACTATCACAGAGCCAAATGTCAGGAATCCTTCAAAATTCTGCACTTCTAGATACTAATTAGTAATAAGTAAGAATAAGCCCAGGAGTTATAATCAAATGATAATTTCTAGTATAGAAATATGTCATAATTAAATACTAATGTCAGCCACTACAGTCATACGATTAACCCAAACTAATTATTCTCAGCATAAAACATGACAATTATAACTAAAATAAATAGAATTAAAATCTAACTTATATATAAAAATTCATTGTTAGGATCTAAACTCAATAACGAAAGTGATTCTAATTTTTATTTACATGATAGCTAAGATCCAAACTGGGATTGGATACCCCACTATGCTTAGCCCTAAACTTCAATAATTAAATAACAAAAATATTTGCCAGAGAACTGCTAGCCACTGCTTAAAACTCAAAGGATTTGGTGGTACTTTATATCCGTCTAGAGGAGCCTGTTCTATAATTGATAAACTCATATTCAAGAACATATTCCCATGTTTTTTTATTAAAGATAAAGCCAGGTGTAGTGGTACACACCTTTAATCCCAGCACCTTGGGAGGCATAGTCAGGTGGATCTCTGTGATTTCAAGATCAGCCTAGTCTACAGAGCAAGTTCCAGGATAGCCAGGGCTACATAGAGAAATCTGGTCTTGAAAAAACAAAACAAAACAAAACAAAACAAAACAAAACAAAAAAAAGAAGCTGAAAAAATCATAAGTTGGTCAAATGTGACAAATACTTAAGACTAAACTCATTTTCTCTTTGGTAAATAACTCTTTTCCCACATACTCAATAAGAGTCAGTGCTTTCTGGATTTAAGTTAGAATTTTTGAAAATAGTTAAGATAAGTTATGCTTAAATGGGGAAATGTTATGTGGTTTTGTGATTCAAAATAAATTTAGAAGCCAGGCCAGACCTGAGCTAAAAGCCATGGATGGTATCTAAACTGCTTACAAACTTCTGTTCTTTTACAACTTCAGAGAATGAAGTTTCTAAGTAAACATTCAGTTCAAAAACATTAAGTGACTCTTCCCCCTCAACACAGACGTGTTGCCAAAGGATGGTTAACCTAAGGAGGAAGACGGTATCCAGAAACTATCTGTCCTCCAAATCTAGATACCAAGCAGTCTCACTAATAAAACCAGAACAATGTTTCTCAAGGTGCCTCAGTAAACAAAATACCAGTGATTCTAAGAGCCAAAAGCCTTGGGCTTCAAAGAAGTCTCCTTTAAAAGATCTGATAGTTTTATCTGTGACATCTTAAGATGATACACGGAACACAAATGTCACACACGCAGTTGGCCCACACATTCACATGCCATATATCTCCTGTGAAGGGAAATATAATTTTAATCAAATCTTCACTATGGCATGCCTCATTAAAAAGATAAAAAGGTCTGCGTGCCACTCCTCCTTTGTACATCAATTTTGAAAGCTCATAATATTAACAATCACAATTTTTAGTAAACTAAATCTAAACACCATGACCCAACAACATGGAGTTAACTTTGTCCCAGTGTCAGGAACCTTACAAGAGGAATTATTAAATAGTGCTCTTTGTTATTACAGTCCTCGAAGTGACAAAGCCCAGAGATGCAGGATTGAGTAGGCACCAACAACACCACCTACTTAGACTCCTTGGAAAAAATTTATTTGTTTTATGGAAACTCCTCGCCAATTCTGGCCCTGAAATTAAACAAGCCAGGGAAACAGCCCACACTCAACAGGATCACACCTAAAAAAAGAAAAACACCTAAAATATTTTTTAGGACTTCATATTTTCAGAAAAGTTAAACAGTTTTAGAAACTATTGGAAGATAGATACTTTCCCCCTCTTGATATGACAGTGATTATATATCATTCCAATTAAGATTGATATTCCTGGGGGGAGAGAGAAAGAGAAAAAGTGGGGGTTATGATTGAGGGAGGGGGAGGGAAGGAGGGAGGGGGAGGGAAGGGGGAAAGAAGGAGGGAGGGAGGGCAATTGAAGAGCTGTGGAGATGTCAGCTACTAATCCACACATCCCAACAGCCCAAGATATAGAGCTATTCATAAATGTCTCCATCTTTCTTCTCTCCAGAGTGTAATTACTTCAAGAAACAGAATCCTGGTTTATTTTACTCAAATCCAGAAACTCACCACTTGTGCAGCGACACACACTTCCCTCATCCCTGCTTTAAACATCCACATCCTCAGCTGTCACTCCTGCTGCATGCCACAGGACAGCATGTAAACTTCAGAGATCTGAAACTCAGAATTTACTCTCTCCCCAGCCCTCTCCCTCTCCTTCTCCCTCTCCCTCTCCCTCTCCCTCTCCCTCTCCCTCTCCCTCTCCCTCTCCCTCTCCCTCTCCCTCTCCCTTTCCCCCTTAATCCTCTCTCTCTCTTTCAGCTGTGTATGTGTGTGTGCATGTCTGAGGGGTGGGGTATAGACCATGAGTGTGTTCATGTGTGCTTGTGTGTGTAGATACCAGAGGAACATCTTCAAGTGTTGTTCCCCAGGCCCTGAAGGCTGGGAACCCCATGCCTTATATCTTCTGATTAGGCTGGTCTCTCTGCTGTCTCTACCACTCTAGCACTGAGACTACAAAGATGAACCACCATGCCTAGATATTTTTATGTATGTTCTAGAAATTGAATCCAGATCCTCATGCTTAGAAGGAAAGAAACATCCAACTGAGCCACGATCTCTGCCCCAAATTTACAAATTTTTCTAAGCATCAGTTGAGCAGTTCTCAGCACCAGTCATGGATTTCTCACATGGCTGGGAGCTAAAGAACTAGGAAAGAATAATGAAGAACTAATAGGGTCAATTTTGGAAATTAGAACACAGCTCCATCATTTATTATGGAAGAAAGTAGGAGAGTCATTCAATGTGTTGCACCTAACCATCATTTAGTACAGAAAAATAATACCAACCTAGAAGGGCTACATGTGTGACACAATTGTGGTGTACAAGTGACATAACCTCAAAAATTCACAGGAGAAGAGTCAGGCATTTCATAGTATGTAGCTATGGAGACACACAGAGAGTCGGGCTGCCACGGAAGGATTCAGAGAACTTGTATAGATGGATGGGAATCTGTAGGATGGACATCTGTAGGATGCATAGTTGAGTATTTGTAAGACTGACGATCAAGGGCAGATACAAGTAGGTGAACTATGGAATTTATGATCCAAATAAGACATTCTTGAGAGGGAAGGTGGGTAATATTAATTATCACCCAGGAACCAAACCAGTGAGCGAGGACTCTCCCAGGCAAGCCAGAAAGTTTGGGAATTCTACGAATGAAGGTACATATGAAGACCTACCCAGGGAAAGGAAAAGCAATGACAAAAGTCTGGTGAGGAAGAATGAAGGGTGTGTGAGCAGGAACATTGCTTCTCTAAGTGGATGACTGTAATTATGACAGAGTTCATCCTCACCTCCAAACACAGAGAGAAGGACAATCACACACCTTCCTGGAAGTGTCTGTGCCATAGTGCTCTGGCTATTGTGGGAAGAAGAGGGGAAGAGAGGGGAGGGGGGGGGAGGGGATGGGTAAGA
>JANHMN010000001.1:114077226-114155145 GCA_030674055.1 Rhabdomys pumilio
AAGGAAAGGAAAGGAAAGGAAAGGAAAGGAAAGGAAAGGAAAGGAAAGGAAAGGAAAGGAAAGGAAAGGAAAAAAAAGGAAAGGAAAGGAAAGGAAGAAATGGTGATTTTTAACTTCCAAGAATCTATCCCAGGACTCCTGGGGAGGCAGGGGGTGTTGTCTGTCCATTTACTAGCTACATATTTATTATAAAATTATGACTACTGACTGAAGTTGTTTCATTCAGGTTTCTCCTTTCTCCAAAGAAGGCTTAGGCTAAAACCGGTTGAGATAGGAGCTGTGACCAAGTGAAAGATAAACACCTGCCCTTTGTGATCATATAACATGTTCCAATTCTGTGCACGGTAGTCGTTATTAAGTTTTACTTTTATAAATGTCCTGAAAGTAACTTGACTCAAAATCATAGACTTGAAGGAGAAAAAGAATTTACCAGAGATTGGCATTTGTGAGCATATTTGTGAACATCTTTATGACAGGACATGCTTCAAAGCTGGTGCTCTCTCTAGTGGACCATTATGGCATGTCAGTCTAATACAGCCCTACCAGTATATATACCTGAGGTTCTGGAAGGGTTCATAGAGCCTATGGCTTTAGTTACTAAAGAGAAATTCACAAATGTCTAAAGGAAAAAGAAAGCCTTGGATTAAATTGGATAAGAAGAGTGTCACCAGAACCAGCCCCCACCCAAGTGGAAACATCATTCAAGGAGTTTGAGGTCACCAGAAAATGTATTATAGAACAGAGGGGAAAGAAGTCAAGAAAAGCCTAGAAGAATGTGACCTTAGTTGTTCAAGGACAGAGTCTATCTGGTGGTGTGATGGAGGGTAGGTTGGAGAACAACATCTCGACAAAGATGAGGACACCAGGTAGAAAGGAAAGCACAGGCAAAGGGTGCAGACATGACACCTGGCATCAAATAAAGGCAGAGGTACAGAGAAACACAAATACAATGAGTTGTAAGATTCAGGAAGAAAGACACTCCTAATACTCGCTGCTGTAAAGGTCAAGTCAGTACAACTGGACTTTTGGAGAATACACTGGAGATTTTTTTTTTCTGATTGCTAAGGCTGGCTTCCCAAAGTTTAGAACATGGAGGCTCATACAACTTTATGTACCTTCATCGCTATTAGCATGATTTTATAAAGTAATACCAACTTCTCACATGTGCTCCATTCACTTTCTGTATGTGCTAGGGATTGAACCCAGGATGTTGTCCATGCTAAGCATGACAATCCGGCATCATTGAACTACATCTCAGTCAAACACCATAATTTTTGAGCTATATGATGACATCAGATTTTCTAACAGTGACGTGACGTTTTTTGCACGTTCAGCCGGGTGTACAGTGTCTTCTGTTAGTCTTACATATGTTTTCAACTTTGTTATGATATTTAGACCAAAATGATCTTCAACACTACCTAAATGTCATGAATTTGATAGTGAGTACACCTTCTTCAGTGAGGAGTTGCTTTCACACTAAGGCCCGCTGTCATCTTACACTTCCCCAAGACAGATCTAGGGCCATGTCTTGTACATTGCTAGACTAGCCACATCTGTGGAAGCCCCCGGAAGCTCAACACCCCTTACAAGCTCTAATGTGAAACTTCATCATTAAAAACCACTTCAAGCTCTTTCTCCAATTGATCACAAATGACCTAGTAATGTTCCCTCTGTGGAAACTAAGAGATCGTATGATGAATTCTTTTTAGAAAAGTGTTTCATTCATTATCCTAAAAAAAAAAAAATCTTAAAAGCAGAGGATGCTGATGAATGGCTACTACAAGCAAATAATCCCAATTCATTCATCAAAAGGCACATACAAGGACACAGCTCGTGTCTGGGGAAGGGGCTCACAATTCTCCAAGAAGAACAAATAATATCGTGACGCAAACCTGACACCTGAGGACACACGGTTGTTGATACACATTCATATGCTTCACAACTGCTAACTAACAGAGGAAGTGCTACTGCCCGTAGGATTCATCCAGACCTATGAAGAAAGTAGTTTTGGGAGACCACAGCCAGTGCTCACTCCTTCTTTCCAAGAAGTGGGTGTATCTTCCTTCTAAGGCCATACTGGGGAGTTCTACTTGGCAATGAAATATGAATTCCATAGTGGATTCCATGAGGCAGAACACAGTTGAATCTATCTACTTGTGGCCTAGAAACATTGAGAAGACCTATGAAGTTACAGAAGAAAGAAACAGACAGACAGACAGACAGACAGACAGACAGACAGACAGACAGACAAAGCCTATCTCAAGACAACAAGATATGAAAACTGCAATGCTAAACCAAGAAATTAATTCGGGCCAAGGTTTATATCTATCTGTAATAGAAAAACCATTTGCCAAATATGACCACAGTCCCTCTGCCCAAGAGGCCACCAAAGAACTTGAGTATATAGCCTCTGCAGCTTCTCTTGAAACAATGGATCCTTGTTCCTTGCCCTCCCAGCTGTGACAGGCATGATAAAAATGGAGGTTGTTTTTATATTCTCTGTGCTGTTTTGACACTGACAGCAGTGTGGTCATTTGCCAAATAATCAGAGCACGCTGGCATTTTTATAAATAAAGTGCTGGGGTTTGACAGTAATCTGTGCAAGGAGGACTTGGAGGACGGACAAAACATGCCTTCTTTCCCATCCTAGGAAACAGGCCTCCTTGGCGATTTTTCAATACACGTAAATGTCTTTTGACCAGAAGGCAGCCAGGACTACAGCTATGACATCAGCCCAGACCAGCAAAAACGACACAGGGAAGTGGCTCTCTCTCCTCTATGGCTTGCAGGAATGTGTTCCTGGAACTTGGTGTGTTACGCAAGGAGGATTTTATTTCATGCAGAAGAGGCATCGGTGTGGGAGAGGACAGAGGCAAACTGAGGCTCTGTACTCTCCACAGTGTTCGGTGCTCACATAAATGGCCTTGTTCTTTGCTAGAACCCTAGTTCCTAGCTTCAAGATGAGAAAACCACATGTACACTGGTGGGGTAACAAAAGCTGTGTCTGCCACAATCCAGCCGAGAAGGACTCAGAAGCATGAGAATACTCAAACAAAGAGGAAAGGATACATTGCATGTCCTCTGTAAGAAAAGCATCTTTGAGACTTAGGGTTGTTCAAACAACCTACTTGTCACTATATACATTTATGTTTGTCTTTCAAAAAAACAGTTGTTTTTTTTTTTACAGGTTTCAAGAAATTTTTATGAATAACATCTCTCATATTTTCTCCTAGGAGGCTCTTTGAGTGGTAAGCATATTTAATTATTATTTAGCAAGTGAGAAAAACTGACTTTCAAGAAGCTTAGGCAAAGCCGCAGGTCCAGCTAAGGAGATGCGACTTGGGAAATATTCTCAAACCCCTCTAATTCCCTCTGCTGCTGGGCCTTCTGTGTCTCAGATTCCTCCCACATGCTGAATGTACTAGAACTCCAGAGCCCAAACTTCCCCAGTAGTAGTACAGGAAGAGGGGCCAAAGACCTCACCATTGGTACCGTGTGCCAGCAGGAACTTGCTCAGACAATCTAACTATGGGGGCTTTTCACAAAGGGTATTTCCATAGTTGCTCCCAGCTTCTTGAGTCCCACATCCCAGCAAAGTCAGACTACACTCTGTAAGGACAAGGCTTGCCTGTGGATATCAGTCCTACAGTAACAGATTTCATACTACACATGGCTAGGCTTCCCAGGACACAGAGATAAGTCTAGAATGATCTGTGCATGCACAGGATCTAACTCGTGTGGCTTGGAGAATCCCCATGTAAACAGGGAGACACAGAAGCATGCTTAGGGAACAAGCAGCAGAGGACTGGGCAAGCACAGAAGCGCAGAGCAGGGTCCAGCTTGTGTCACTTTCAGATGGTTGCTAGAATGTACTTCTAGCAATGACTAAAGTCAGTATGTCACTGTTTTGGCTACCAAATTCCAAGTAGCTGCGGACAGACTTTGCCCTCTGCCAGGGAATTTGGGGACACTGAATAAAGGTCATGACACAAGCTCTAAACATGTGGCTGTAAATAAATAAAGTCTGCCTTTTACTCATCTTCTGTTTTCATGTGTTTGTATGTATGTAGTGTGTATGTATATGTACATTTGTGTATGTATATGTGCATGTATATGCATACATGAATGTGGGGGGGTGTTAGTGTGAGTTTGTTTGGGAATGCTATGCTTACATGTATTTGTGTGTATGTTTGAATGTATTGTAGTGTATATATATGTGTGTGTATATGTATGTGTATATGTATGCATGTATATGTGTGTTATATGCATGTATATGTGGTATATATGTGTGCATTTGTATGTGTAAAGGTATGTGTAGTATATATGTATGTGTGTATATGTATTAGTGGTGTGCATATGTATATGTGTGTGATATATATGTGTTTTATATGTGCACCTATGTATGTGCTTGTATGTGTGAATGTATATGTGGCATGTAAATGGCAGGTATGTATGTGCTTGTATGTATGTATATATATGAATTATGTGTGATGTGTGTATATGTATGTGTGTGTACATATATGTGTATATTTGTATGTGGAGTGGGGTGGACAGAAGTTAATGTCAGGAATCACCTCATTCCTCTTCTTTATTCAATGAGGCACTGTCTCTCAAGAAAATCCTTAGCTCCTTTCCCTAGCCAGCTTGCTCTGGGGATCCCTGTTTCTGAATCCTAGGGCTAGAATTACTGGCGCTGGCAGTATTTACATTATTTGTGGAGTTCTGAAATTACCATGCTTTCATGGTAAACACTGTAAACCACTGAGGCTCCTCCCACCCATCTTCATCATGTTTTAAGCTGCAAGTAAGAGTTTAACACATGTTTTTCTGAAGCGTTAATGCAGCACCTTTGGGCAGCTTAGGGTAGATCTGCCTGAAAGGACTGTGAACATCACACTTGACTGTGCCACACTAACTCCAGTCAACTTTGCTTCTGAACTTGGACACCACTGACGAAGATAGAAAGACGTATCTCAGTGCTGATTCTTCGAGGACAGTGAATCCACTGTGTCAGTCTACATGAGGTCTCTGGCGGTTTATTTAGCCTTTCTTTAACAATTAATAAAATAATTTTGCATGTTATTCAGGATTGGGCATGATAGGTGTTGGGTGTCAGTATTTCACAAAAACTACAAAAAGATAAGGATTCCTGAGACTATATGGATTTCACAAGCAGAAAGACAAGAAAAAAGATAAAAAACGAACACTTCAGAGTCCAAAACATGATGCCCTGAGTTTGGGAACACTCTGTGACGATCACTGAGTCAGGTACTAGGGAAAGATGAAAACATGGTGGCTAAGGAGCTACGTTGAGAAGCAGAAGCAACTTAGTACAAGAGGAACCAATGATGTATGCTATGGATCTGCAGGAGTCAGAAAGGAGGACTCCTTTAGAGAAGGCACTTGAGGAGACCTTATAATGGAAGTGTTACTGGAACTAGGTTTGGAAGGATGAGTCAGATCTATGGAGGGAAGGGACAAGAGCCACCTCTTGAACAATAGCAGCAGCAAGAAAGTTCTGTTGAGGGAACAGGAGACAGGCCAGGTGCCCTGAGCATAGGAAGTACGCAGTGCTCAGAGAAGCAGACGACTGCTGAGCCTCAACAGTGTGCAATTGTGAACATATATTCATTTCAGATGTAAAAACATTTCCTTGTGTACAAGTAAATACTGTAATTGAAGTGACAGAGTAGACATGCAGAATTTATTATCTGAAAGAAAATCTAATCAATAGGTATTTCATTTCGAAAAGTTAATGAAATATTATGGAGAGAGTGGCCTTTTAAGCTTTGATTTTTAGATTCCGAGAAGGAGCTTAATTCCCAGTGACAAGGTCAGTACTAGTTGAATGGTCCCCTGCCTCCCTCGGAAACAACTGCTCTTTCGTTCTTGAATTATTTATTAAAATCAGGTCACAATTATTAAGGTGCACCTAAACTTCTCCTTCTGCAGATCAGCGAGTTAAGAATTATGTCACCTTCATTATTTCTATCAATTTTCAGGGTATTTTAAAACACTCATATGCCATTAAAAATACATCCCAGAAACAGGTTTGCATGTCTAACAAAACCCTGGTCTGAGTCCATGGCAATTAATATTCAGTCAGTAACATAAGCACACATGCATTTAATACTATTATCATCAAGGAAGGGCAGAGGGTTCGAGTCACTGCAAAGGACAATGTGGGTATATTTTATCTCCTGCTAATTAGCCAAATTAGATGAGCTTCTGGAAGATTATTTGAAAGCAAAGGTTTGCCAAGCCTACCTTCAATAAGCAGTTTTTTATGCTCCCAATAGCCTAAGACTCAACTCTTAGATGACAAAAATAAATCTTCTGGTACATCCATCATGGTTAGAGCAAGCTACTTCCAAGGTCAATTGTAGGGTCAGATATGAAAGGTGTGCCAAAGCACTGCATATGCAAAATCATAGACACCAGGTCATTCCATACGGATGATCTTTACTGCAACAAAAAACCCCATGCATTTTCTTGCATTTATAGTAATGCACAGATATATCTTGATGGAGGGCCTTAATAAAAACTGTTTTTCCCAAATAGATAATATCATTCTATAGAAGAAAACTAATATAGTATAAAGATATTGTGCTCTTTTGTGTTAAGATCTATGGCAGTGAGTAAACTCTGCGTTGTAGGTGGTACGTATAAGGCAGCGGACATCACATACACACTCCATCATTACTGAGGCAGCCCCTCTTTCAGAAGGATCCCTTTGTTAAATAAATGTGTCCCTCATAACTGTCTTTGAAAAGCAGACAGATGCTGATCCTGCAAGACTCTGCACCTCCTTTGAAGCCTTTAAAGGCCTCACTTCAAAAACATGTCCTATTTTAATTATATCATCCTGGTACATGAGAGATAAGGTGATTTCTCTACTTCCCGGATCAAAAGGAACAGCAGGATTAGTCAGAAGCAGCTTCATTGACGACCGTTCCGGCTGCTTTAGGATCACAACATTTGAGAATTTTATGCCCATCCCATGCTTTCAGTGTCTACCAGGAAGTCCCTGCACTCTGTGTGACCCGACTGAACTTTGCCACACCGCCTGCTCACCACCCCTGCTGAAGCCAGCCACTAAATCTTGCCAGCTATCTCTTTGTTGTCTCTTGTGTGCTCAGCCCTTCCTTGCAATCTTACCAAGCCAGTTAAGTTGTACTTTTCACCCCCCTCCCCTGTTGACATAAAATGAACTAAGTGCAGTTATCTGAATGTTGACTACACATTTTGTCAACATCTCAAATTGTATAAGTCAACGAGATTGTGTTTCAAGGCAGAAACTTACGATTTCATAGCTCATCTCTATTTGCTTGCTCAGAGCAAAAGAGCGGGAGGAAAATTCCAGAATGCTAAGAGAAAGTTTGTTTAGTCTTGTCATCAAAGAAATGAACAAAATTATTCAGCACCCTATAAGTGTTTTTAAAACATTCTGTTGTGGGAAAGGAAGCTATTAGTTTGTTTAAATATACTGGAGGCTGACAGGTCTTTAGCCAATGCCTGTGGAGAATAGAGTGTGTTGGAACTGGAAATTATTAGAGTGCTGATGGTGCCATGACTATGGTAGAGAATACAGATGTGCTAGATGTGTGGCAGTGCCCACCTGCTCAGGAAAACGGTAGAACTGAAGCTTGAGCTCCCAAGTCCAGTCCCAGAGCAATGCAAGAGCATGTTCCAGTTCTCCACCCATATGTTAGAGGAATATTATACCTGGTGCCTGAATCCATGATCTCCTGAGTTTTTAAAAACATGTCTTAAACTATATATCTAATCCAAGTAACATAAAATATCAGACTTTTCAAGTCTGAGAATCCAACTTTAGGACAATATTCTTTGCTGTCTGAAGTACTGTGTTGAGGTCAGGGGAAAACACCATTAGTCATCTAGCTATCACCCCAAGACTTACACAGAAAGTCTTCCTGGTAACACTACATGTCCTCCAGTGAAGAAATGTTACTTGACATAAATATGGAATTATCCCAGCTGAAGATATGGACATGTTCTTTGTCTAAATTGCAGATGTGAATCTCTCAAGATTGAGAAACCTGGATGTTTCCTTAAGTTGAAGATGAGTCACACTAGATCTAATTTTGTGAATAAAGACAACATTACTTTCTAATGCTCCTCAAGCCATCGCAGACATTCTGCAACACACTGCACTCAGTTGCTGAGGCAGAACAGGACTAAAATTTTCCTATGGCGCTTTTATTTTGGAAGCTGTTTAATTCTGTTGAATGAAGCAAAAAGGTCCAGACCTGACATGAAGGAAGAACATACAGACTCAAACTTAGGCATACAAGCTAAAGCCTAAGTAGCAAACAATTTGCCCACACAATTAGGGTTGTTTCCCAATATCTAACCTTAGATAAAATGTGTTACCCAGGACTGTTCTTGATGTGTGCGTGGTTCTCTATGGCTGTTACATCTCTCCTCCTCCTCCTCGTAGCTCCTCCTCTTCCTTCTCCTCTTCCCTCCTTACTCCTCCCACATTAGCTCCTCCCAAATTACCCAGTTTATTGTAAAATGTAGGGGGGAAGTATCCCATTACAATGGCTTCCTTCTCTACCTTCATTCTGAAATACTGATGGGTATCAATGGAGTGCTAGGGTCCAAGTCTTTCCTGCAATCTAGAAGCAGAATGATAAAGATCAGACTCACTTTAGACCAGTGATTCTCAACCTGTGGGTCATAATCCCCAAAAGACTATCAGAAACCCAGATATTTATATTACGATTCATAACAGTACCAAACTTACAGTTATGAAGTAGCAAAGAAATTGATTTTATGATTGGGGAGTTACGACAACATGAGGGACAGTAGTAAAAGGTCACAACATTAGGAAGGTTGAGAACCACCACTCTAGATCCTTGTGCAATCTTACCTATCAAAGATACTGCAGAAGAAGTAGCCACATGCTCAAGCAGTGGACTCTGTTCACCCTGTAGAATTCTTGTTATGTGTGAAAGAAAAAAAGCAAAGAATTTATACATATAGCTATAATTCCAACACAAAGGAGGAAGCAGGAAAATAACTCAAAAGATACTTCTACTGTTCAGCAAATAATTTCCTATCTTTGAACAACTCCTCCAAACAACTGGGAAATTTGCCTGTCATTTATGATATTGACTGCATCTGTGGTGATTTGAATATGCTTGGCCCAGGGAATGTCACTATTAGGATGTGTGGCCCTATTAGAGTATGTGTAACCTTGTTGGAAGGAGTGTGTCACTGTCAGGGATAGGCTTTGAGACCTTCCTCCTAGCTACCTGGAAGAAGTCTGCTCCTGGCTTCCTTTAGATGAAGATGTAGAACTCTCAGCTCCCCCAGTGTCATGCCTGCTGGGACACTCCCATGCGTCCCACCTTGATGATAATGGACTGAAGCTCAGAACCTGTAAACTTGCCCCAATTGAATGTCCTTGTAAGAGTTGCCTTGTCGTGGTGTCTGTTCACAGAAATAGAAGCCCTAAATAAGACAGCACTCCTTCAGGAAAGACTCTGATACAGTTCTGATGAAAGGAGAGCTTTCTACAATATGGACATATGGACAATTCTGTAGTTGACATCATCTTAACGCTCTTCAATGTTGCAGTCTAATTATGACCTAGTTAATCTTAAATTAGCTCTTCTTCTGAAATTAACATCTAGCAGATAAGATGGAAAGCAAACGTTTATGTGAAACTTCAGGAGAAGCTGAATTGATATTTGCTCTTCCCCACCCTTCTCTTATCTGTCACCCAAATATGATAACTGCAGCTTTAATGGTTGCATCATATACCTGAGAAGGAAGCCAGCAACCAGAAATGATAGGACTAAAGCACTAAAAGAAACCAAAGCACAGGGAGCATCATGGTGCTAACATAGCAGAGGGCATTATGGAACCAAGTACCAGAGACCATCATGGAGTCAGTGTGCTAGCCCAGAACAAGCTAACTACTTCAAGAAGAGAACGAAAGATTGGATGTTTTGACAGATGTGTTTACTGGATGACTACTTTTTTTGTTTTTGTTTGTTTGGTTTTGTTTTTAGTATTTCTTTTTTTATGTGAAACTCTCTATTGGATATTTTATTTACATTTCAGATGCCATCCCCTTTCCCCATTTCCCCTCCCTAGAAAACCCCTATCCCATCCCCATTTCTCCTTTTTGCTTTTATACTATTTTTTAATGTTAATCAAAGGCTTTATAAGTTTGGTAATGCTCAATATCAATCAGAAGTGTAACCCAATACCCAACCTAGATATATCAACTATCTTTGACTGGTGGGGACATGCAAACATCCACCTCTGTGTCCCCGACCCCCTTGTCACCTAGCTCCTCCTCTCCTCCTCCTCTCCTTACTCCTTCTCTTCCTCTCCTTACTCCTCCCACCTTAGCTCCTCCTACATATCACCCTTCCTGTTAAAATAAAACTTTTCTCTTAGAATACAATTAGAGCATAACTATACCAATTTGTGTCAGTAAGGTACAAGATAGACCTAATACCCAGTCCATCATTTTGTTGACTAAACAGAACCTCTGTCGTCCTTCCTAACTGAAAGACTTAATTCTGAACCTAGCTTTTTTTTCTTGGCTTTAGAATGAATGTCAGCTGAAAACCATCCTCTCAAACCTTTTCTCTCAAAGTAAATAGCTGGGATTGGCTATGAGACTCTAAGTCTTCAACCCAGTCAGAAATCCAGAATGACTGAGTTAACTGAAATTATGGGAAGCATACTGGATGACTACTGCTGTTATATTCTAGGCCATAGTTAATCTCATTATGATATTTTCAAAGACCAATACATAGCTCATTCAGTAAACTACATAAAACTGCAATAATCAAGATTTTTAACATTGCATGACCATCAATTTCTATGCATGAGCTGCAGTACCTTAGATGATTTCCATCTCAAATTTTACTCAAACAAAATCAAACAGTTCCTTTAATACATTATAGAAGTAATAATGAGTTTTAATCTGTGCACTATAACAATGCTTGTGTTTCTCTCTGCCCCATATGCTCCATATTATATGTGAGAGATAAAACAAAAATAAACAAACAAAACAGCTGGGTGTGGTGGCACATGTCTATAATACCAGCACTTGGGGAACAGAGGCATACAGATCTCAGGAGTTCAAAGTCACACTCCCTGTCTACATAGTAGTTTAAAGCCAGCCTGGACTATATGGGACACATCTTATTAATTAATTAATAGAAAAATGATAGACTCTTACCAGGTCCTTAATTTGAATTCAGTTCAAAATTTATACAATCAGTCCCAAGAGATTTATCAAATATCTGAAATAGCTTTATCCTAAAAATCATTTGGGGAGTCTGGGCCAGCATTCTCTTGTCCATATACAGGAGTGAATACTATGTGCCTTTTACTGGGTCACTGAGAGGATACCTTAATTCTGGGGAGTTCCAAGAATTCCATTGAATTATGAGCCATCTATGTTCTCTCCATAATAAAATAGGTTTCATAAGCAGACAAGGTGGCCAAGCCTAATGATGTGAGTTTAGTATCCAGAGCTCACACGTAAAAGGAGAGAACAGACTCTAATTGTCCTCTGATCTTCACACATGTATGGCGGCTATCACAACATCCTCTCTGGCCTCCTCAGGCACTGACTGGATGTAGTGCATAACGCACATGCAGGCGAAACACCCACATACATAAAATAAAAACAAGTAAGTCTTTTCAAAATTTTAAATAAATGTAAGTCACAGAAAGAAAATTTTCTATTATCTAAACATATGCATTTCCATCTAAGCAATATTTTATAACAAGGTTTTACTGGACTTTGGTAACAAAACTCATTATATCTTCTTAATTATATGTATATAGTCTTAATTTATACAGATAAATATGCCTGCATAGCGACATGTATTATTGATTGAGGTACAGGTGTGTGGTATTCAACTGTCTACAGATTCACCGTAGTTCAGTTTCACATAATGATGCTAACTCTGATGGTAACACAAATCTTACCATTTCTATACTTAAAAACACTAATAATTATAAACATGACCACTCAACTGTTCTTATTGTTTTTACCATTTACAATTCTCCATGTAACAGTGGGCACCTTCCTGTCACTTAATTCTATGGCACCTACTCCCCAGATGTAGATCTCCCTTTTCACATGATCAAACATGTGAAACAAACAAACAGCAAACAGAGGTCATTGCCATACAGATAATAATACAGGAAGGCATTCTAAAGAGCCTGTGACCGTGGGGGTTTGCACCTTTCTGAACAAGGGTTTCCTCTTCTCAAAACTGAGAGCAGCCATTGTAACTACCTAAAAGGGTTAGTTTGAACATACTGGTTTATAAATAAAAGACATGCACAGCTGCAAAAATATTAATTATCATCTCTCCAAAAGGCAATACAAGGTTTATATAACAAGTACTTAGAAATGGGATCGCTATAAAAATGGTCTGTAGTAAATTACGACGGAAGGCAGGAAGAGTTATCAGAAACGCACATTCTATTTGCACAAGTGTCACAAGACAGTGGGAGACTACAGGAATCTTTAACACATCATTTGTCTTCAGTGCCATTAAAAATTGATCTGAAAAGACATAGGATGGACCACATAAATTGACCTCACTATAAAAATTCAAAGGGCTTGCCAGATTCGTCTTTCTTTTTTTTCTTTATTTTAATCTTTTAAAAGCATGTTTAGATTGTATTCATTTGATTTGAGCGGGGCTTTTCTCTAAAATAAATTGCCTGTACATGCACACACTCACACATGTGGAATTCCTTTTCTGTAAGCCTCAAAGAGGCTTTTGATTCTTCTTCTGATTCACCAGAAAAGAGTGTGAGCAAGTGAGATGCGCCCTGGGATTTGGATGGCTCCGGAGTCACAGCATGCACTTACATGGAAACCAGATGGCTGCGGAAAATGTGTCTTTTATAAAAAGAAATAATAATAAAATAAAAAATAAATGGAGTTCTGAGGTGTTTCTAAGACTCTTATCCTCAAGTAGATCTCCCCTCAAAAGGTACAAATCAAAAGACAACTAAGAGAAACAATGCCTAAGATAATCTCTTAGTTCATCATGATAGCGAAATCACATGCCCCATGGGCCACAGCTTAGAAGGCAGCACTGGAGCACCCATGACACAGTTGTAGAAAGGCCAAGCCTTCCATCATGCAGGGAGACTGGAGAAGCAGAGGGGAACTCATGGTTAACAAAGTTGAAGGCCCTTGGAAGAATTCATTTTTTTCCCTCCCTGAAAAACTAACCACAGTTTCTAAGATGGCCTGCTTAAAGGACTTCACTTTTTAATCTTGCAATATTAATTCCCCGAAGCTTTGAACTGACAGGCAGGCCAATGTAAATGAGCCAGAACAAGAGTCAGAGCCAGGATTTTTGTTGTACCATGACAAAAAAAAAATGTGTTCTTAGTGTCCAGTGATTAATGAGCAGGCAAAAAGAAGGTTGGAGCAGGCAGAAGATTGTCTTGGTGTCTGCATGGTTTATAGTGTCAGGCAAATACAGTGAACTACCCTGAACACTCATATATACATATTTCATGTGCATGGATCCATACCACATGGGCAATCTCATGTAAATTTTCACTAACATTTAGCATTTCACAAAATGTTTAAGCTAGGCATGGTGGCACACATCTGTAGCTCCAGCACTCAGGAAGGAAGGGAGCGCTTGCTGGAGGCCAGCCTGTGCCACTCAGGAAGGAGGGAGCACGTGCTAGAGGCCAGCCTATGCTACTTAGTGATAAACCTGTCAACATAAAATAAAAAAGAAGCTTTGTTTTTAAATCTGATAATGGATATTATATACTGATGAAATATCACTGGCACACAGTAAGTTCTGCTAACTCAAGTTGGCTACTTACAATGTATCTTACTTAAATGAGTCAAACTCGCTACTTAACTAAAGACTTAATTTCACCAATAAAGGGAATTAATTCAACCATTGTAACCAGTGATTTTAATCACCAAGAATAAACTCAGTATAAAATGTCTTTAAAATTCAAATAACTAGAGAAGTAGGGGAAAGCATACTATTAAAGGGAAAAGTATTTTTTGTTAACAGAGAACTTCTAAAAGATATGGTACTCTACAAAAAACACAGCCTTTTAGTTTATGAAATTCAGATTCACAACATCCTCTTTCATTGAGTATGACCACCAGAAATGTTCAGGCAAAGTGTGCCCGGGCATCATGCACATCGATGAAGGGCAACTCTAATGGTGACTGCTCATGAGGTTTAGCTGAAGTCAAGAAAGAGAAGGCTTAGAGGGGAAGCAAATGGGGAGGACACAGAGGGACGTGACACACAGAAGGCGACCCACCAAGCATTGACACTACACAGGGTCAAAGCTACAAACACCGGTGAGAAAGAGAAGAGTAGCCATGGTGTTCTAGAAAGAAGGCAGCACAGTTATGATATGCAACAGACTCTGGGAGATGGGGTTACTTCCATCTGATTAACTCCTTGGCTAACACCCCTGCTGTAAATATTTCATGTATGTGTGTGTATCTATGTGTGTATACATATATGTGTATATATGTGTATATGTGTGCATAAGAGTGCACATGTGTAGATAGTCAAGCATGTATGCACTTACAGATATGTGAGTGCATGTATGTGTGTGTATGAATGTGTGTGCATGTGTGTTTGTTCATGTGCATATGTGTGTATGAGTGTGAATGTATATATGTGTGTGTGTGTGTTCACACATACGTAGAGGTCAGAAGAGCACAAAAGATCAACTTCTTTCATTATGCCGTGTAGGTTCTGAGGACTGAATGCAGGTTGCAGGCCATCAGACTTGGCAATAGGCATCATTACCAACTGAACCACCTCCCCATCCCTCTCCTTATTCTAAAATGCTGAGTTGCCTAAAATATGCTTCCTTAGTACCAGCACCACTTCCTCAAGAACTAGAAGGTAATTCAGTGGCTGAATAAATGTGTTACGGACAGACACAAGTTTTTATGTTTATTTCTAAAATGCTTCTAATTGTTAGAAACAATTGTTACAGGTAAAGAAAAAACAAAAAAGCGAACAAGCAAATGGTGTTTATGTTTACTTCTGTTTGAAAGTGTTTGCCATACTACTTTCTGGTCTTTCCCTGGCTCCCTCCCTCCCTTCATTCCTTCATTCCTTTCTTCCTGTCTTTTCTTTTCTTTTCTTGTCTTTAAAACCTAAAAGCAAATGAAGTCACAAGCAATGCATTTTGGGGGGCAGCTATTCATAAGTCACTTCCGAGTGTTTTTCATTGGCTTAATAGTACATTATGTGGGTTTTTTTTTTTTAAATAGTTTTTAGAAAAGTATTTGCAAGTTTTTGCCTTCTCATAGGGTTAAGTCTGTATGGAATAAGCATATTGGTTTATTTAACCCTAGTTTATCCAATCCAGTTATATGACTACTTCTGTTACTTGTTTGGATTTTCTGTCTTTACATCAATGTGACTGTTCTGGAATCAATTCTGCTGATTGAAGAAAAACTGCCCATAGCAGGCTGTACATTTACAAATTTCATCTTTGCTGCTAAACTAAGACAAAATCAGGTTGAAAACTGATGCCTGCAGGTCACTTGGAAGCTTTAAGGATTCTAGCCTGGTGCTCAGAGAAGACTTAGAAGCCAAGATATTAACCTCATCTGCTGATTCCAGCATGCAGCTGGGAACCACAGTTGGAGAGCACAGTTGGTAGTGGGAGAACAATATTCAGGGTAGCACAAGAAGTGTTGTGTTGAATGTAGGCTCCTCAGTGCAAGAACACTGGGAAGACATTCAAGTATTACAGACACAAGGCTGAATATTCAAATATTTTTCACCCGATGAGATGAAATGGGAAGAGTAATTTCCAAAAGTTGTCATTTTATGGTGGTAAATTATCAGTGTCCCTTTGAGCTAATGACATACAAGGATGGAGAGTCATCTGAAGAAGAATATGCAGTTTGTCTGATAAAGGCAAGTGAAAGCATCATCTATTAAATTTCCCTCAACAGAAGTAACAGAGGGCTCGTTGGAGCATGGTAGAGCTTACAAAATGAGCATTTTTTAATGTGTATAAGAGTTCTGCTTGCATGTATGTCTATGAACCACATGAGTACCTGGTGCCAACAGAGGACAGAAGAGGGTATCATATCCCCTCAGACAGGCATTATGGATGACTGTGAGCTCCCATACAGGTGCCATTGAATCCTTGCTCCCCACTGGAGAGCAGTCAGTGCTGTTAACCACTGAGTCACCTCTCTGCTCCTCTGTTCTTTTCTTTTTTCCTCTCTTTGTTTCCGCTTGGTTTTGTAAGACTTTTGAATCATCTTTCTGAATTCATCTTCCATGGTACCACACTTAATGACCACTTTATACATAGTAGTCCTTGTGCCCACCAGTTCTCCTAACTTTTTTTTTTTGCACAAAATGGCAACAAAATCATATCTTGTTCTCTGTGAGTCACAGGAAGCCATCTTTTCAAAAACATCACACAGTGTCTTGTGATAACATTTCCTGAATAGAATCTAGGGAGCTCTCAGGGACCACATGAAGTCATAGAGGCAGAGTCTCCTATAAAAAGTGAGAAATATTAATAAATACAATGTGTCTCCTCATCAAATACAAGCTCACTGCCAAGGACTATCTCACGACCCAGAGAGAAAATATTTAAGGTCTGAAAACATGACAATGAAAACGTGGAAACGTATGCTATTTTTAATGCCTCAGATGATGTTCAGTCTGGGAAAACTCAAGATAACTCGGTGTTTAAAATAAAATGCATGTTTTATTCACATCAATTGCTGGCCATTTATCTTATGCTCTTAAAAAGATTATCCATTAAAATGCCATCCTTTTTCCTTAAAAGTTTTGTGCTAGGATTCCAGCCATTTCCGTTTATTGCTACACAGAAGAGGATGTCTGGGCAGGTGATGTACTTAATAGATGGCAGCTAAATGAGAATGAACTTTGACTCATTTAAATTAACTCCAATATTTATTGTTACAAGCTTGACAATGCTCTTGGAAACGATCAAGTATGACCTCTAGAATAAATGAGTTTAATAGAAGAGACTAAAAAGGACTAAAATATTCTAGTTAAGGGAGTCATTTTTTAATCAGAAAGCAGAGGGGCTTGGGATGATTATTTGATATATAGTATCACAGAAGGAAAACTGGTGGAAACTACTTCAGTAACATTAGCGATACGGAAAATGATTCTGTCTTCCCACATGCTTGCTTTCCTTAGTAAGATTCAACCTCTAATAAAAATAGCAAAACCAAACTTACCTCTATGGTATCACTGTACAATTTAGAGATTATTTTAATCAGCCAGTATGTTGATTGATACAGCTTAGAGTAGAATAATAATATCACTGTTAATTTTCATCTCTGAATATAATACATATAATATAATCACTATAGATAGATAGATAGATAGATAGATAGATAGATAGATAGATAGATATTCACTAGATCCCCTGGAGCTAGAGTCATAAGCAGTTGTGAGCCACCCAACATGGTGCTGGGAACTGAACTCCAGACCTCTGAGAGCATAGCACTCTTCATTGATAAACCACTTTCCAGTCATGATAAATACATTTTTAATCAGGAGGACATTTAGTAAGCTCTCTTTGCCTCTGTTAGGCATGTCTCCACTTGAATTGGAATGACTGTCACTCATATGGAGATACCAACCAATGTGTTAAAAGCCTACGCTGAGCAGAGATTTGAATATGCTGGTCAGTAAGCTCCAGGACGCATCTTTCAGTGAGCTTCAAGAATATGCTAGATGTTATCAATGCCAGTTCCCATCACTTTAGATAAAAATGTCACTATAATAAGAAAGAAAGCATAATTTATGGCCCTGGCACCAACCCCCAGGGGGTTATTGCTGCCTGGGCATTGCTTCCCACTTGCTTGATGTGTGTTTTATAACCAGGCCTTTCTCATAAGTAGGAATGCACTCTTTCATTAACAACATCTCGATCTTGAATACTGTGAATCTCTGGTCCATACTCTGTTGTCAGAAGTTACCTGTGATATGCAGTGGGAATTCCCTCCTTGTGGGAAAATTCTATTAAAATGGAACATTGCCCCATGTTTGACCTCCAGGGTTCTACACGGAGGTGGGAAGATGTTTCTGTGGCAAAGTGTATTTTTCACTTGGTGACTAATGCCCAGTATAGTCTATACTCAGCCAAACAGGAAGGTAGAGATGCTATCAGCAACCAGTCCTGCATGGCAGCTTATCTGTCCTTTGTGACCATTTTCAATACTGTTTACCAAAGGAAAACACATTCTCAAAACCCTATTCTGTCTTATTAAGAGCGCATAAAAATACGGAGACATTATGTACTCACAAGAACATGTATGTTTAACACAGAGCATTTATTTGGTAATAACAGAGTCAGATAGTATTTGTGCTCAACCATGCAAAGCTACATGGATGTGCCTTCTACCACATTATGCCCAGATCTGGGGCTCTCAGAGAAGCTGTTCTTACCACCAGGCCCCCTCACATCCCACCTCACCAGGTCCCCCACATCCTGCCTCAGCAGCCACACAATTTTCAATTACCAGCTGAGACTCCACTGCTCTGCAGTGTTCCTGGATGCCTAACAAACAGAGTTGGATCCCCTAACACCTCCTCCTTACAGAGGGGAACAATTATCACTGAATCAACTGCCTGCTTCTTTCTAAGTCAGTTTACCCCAGACCTCCCACTCTGGAAAGCTGAGCCAGAATACCATCCCCAAAGCACCCAAGTACCTAGGATGGTGGGCGCCTCACAGATATCTACTGAGTTATAATGCTGTCTATTGGAACAAGGACTACTGAAGCCAATGAAACCTTTTTATCAATAAAACTTTTTCAAGACTTTTTAGAAGGTATGTTTATGTTTAGGGCGTGTATTTATATATGTGTGTTCCCTCACTGTGTTACATTCTGTAGTTTCAAGGCCTTGTATAATCCCTACATGCTCTACATAGTCTAAGCTTACAGAACATGGAAATTTTTTTAAAAACCATTGATTCTGGTGAGGCACTCAATGGGCAAGGACATACCCCTGCCTTGAGGATGCTGGCCCCTGGGCCGGCATTATGCCCTCACCCAGGCACGTATTTAAAATGTTGGATTAGGGCTAGGAAGATAGATCAGTGGGTAAAGGCCCTCACCTTTACCCACCCTCAGCCTGACAGCCTGAGTTTGATCACCAGGCCCCAGGAGGTAGAAGGGAGAATGGACTACCATGTGGAATCCTCTGATCTCCACATATGCATCATGCCATCATACATGAAGAGACACACATACACAAAATAAATAAAGGTAACCATTTTGATTAAAAACATAATAAATAATCAAACACTGGGTTTCAGGCTCTACCTCAGATCCACTGAATATGGAATCTCATTTTAAGATTGTTGACTTATTTATTATGGCCAGTGCTATACAGAAAGCTGTGTCTGGTGTAACTGTGGAGTGGAGAGAGATGTTGAAAAAAAACATAAAATTTACATTACACTCAACCATATTGCCTAATCCTGTCTTAGACAGCGGGAACATTCAGAAAGCACTAGGTGTTTGTTGTATCACATATGATTGCGTTAATTACATTTTCATGTTAGCTAGTGTGAGTTGGAGATAGGAAGGAGAGGGAGCACCCCCAAACTATCTGACTCTGCTTTCAAGCAGTCAGGTGGAAAAAGGCATGAGGATCTCCTTTTAACCCCAGATGTGGGAGATGAATCTGCTGAGTATTTGTGTCTGGAATAAGTAACTATCGTGAGTGAAATTTTCGGTTCTCTGTCTTTGGTCTCACTCCCCTACAAATGTGCACATTTTTCACATATTTAACAAGTAATACTTTTATCACCCCGATTTTGCTATTGATTGCTTCTTTAACAGAAAAATGCATCACAAACAAAAATGAATGAAGCTGTCTGAAGAGGAAATTCCATAGTAGCTTTACTGTCAATGCCTGTCATAAATAACCATGACATCATAGGAGCCTTATCTACGGGTTGCCGCGACTGATCGATGGCATCACTCTGGTAGTGTAAATAGCTTCTAATGTCCCATCTTCCACCTTCAAATAGGCTCTGATTATTTATGATGGCTGTTAGGTTACAAGTCTGAGCCGCGGTTTGGATTTATTTTCTCCTCATAGCTGCTGTGGATTTCGAGTTAGATGGGATTATTTTTTAGTTTAGATGATAAACTGAGAAAGAACTGTCATGGAGACTGGAACACCATCATCTCATCTGGTCGATGTCACCGCTTGGCTATGAATTCACAATGCCAGCATCCTTCGGCCAGCCTGTTATCATCAACCAAGCAATATTAAATGCTGGCAGTCAATCACTGGTTGTTACCCCAGGAGGAAGAAAAACAAAGGCAACAACGTATTCGACGAGGCTTTCCACAATTAAAATACACGTAGCCTTGTCTTACTAAAGCAGAAAGGGGCACATCATCTGCATTGCGTGTATTTTACGGTAATGAAAGTGCTCCAGCTCCGAGGTGACAGCTCACGATGATTTACAGACAAAGTGGGGAATCCATCAGCTCCTTGCAAGGTATTCTTCATAACCATAAAGGAGCCTGACAGGCAACTTGGGCCAGGATATATTTTTTGCTGAGAGAAATAGATATGCAGCATGTCTACATGAAACAGGCAGGTAAAACATTAAAAATCTGTCAATTATCCAGGTATTTTGCCAATATAATGACAAATACTGGATCTTTCTGAGTGTTAGATGGACATCATATGTAGCCCAAAATAGGTGATGGGCTAGATTTTGCACTTGTTTGGGTTATTGAGGCGAAGGGTAAACAAAGGAATCTTTTTCATTCCATTAGACAGCCACATTTTCAATAAGATTTTAACAACTTATTACTTGCATTTTCCCAAAATTAAAGTATTTATTTTTCTCATTGAGAAAAAGGATGCTACAAACCTGTCCCTAAGACATTAGGGGAAAGGTTTTCCCATAGAAAGCAGCATAAGCCCTCCTGTAGCTATAAGCTGTATATATTTTTCAGAATAATTTTAAAATAATTATAATAGCTATAAGACTATTTAAAAATATCAGACTTCAGTATTTGTATTGCCATTTCTTATGATTTATCAATTAACCACTGTTAACATTGATTTAGATATAATTTTAAATTGTATGACAGTAAACTTATCTAAACTTGAAATTATTTTATGTGAATTTTAATTATGCATTGAAGGGTGCCCTCTTAGGAATTCTGGAGTGGTTTTTATCTCTACCTAAAATAACTTGGCATCAGCTTATCCCTAGCAACATTTTACAGACAGTAATAGCATATCTAATTACTTAATTATTGCAAAGAAAAGAACACGAGTTGAACAATCCCTAATCTCATCAAGTTATGAGATCATTATAGCAACCTATCTCCCAAATTATTTACACAGTTTCTGCTTCATCTGTTACAGATTGTTTTAACAAAGTCATTTCTGAGGACAACTCTATATTTTAAATTGTTAAGAATTAAAAGTCCATGTCCGATGAAAGCAGTTTCTTGATTATGTATAAAATGAAAACAGAAAATTCCCTGCTTAACAATTGCTCTGAACTGTTGGGTGTAGGAATGATGTGACTCTGGGCTCTCTTTCTTTCCCGGGGAATTTATTTAAGTATTTATTCCAAATATGCCATGCCCTGCAAACAGTCCCAAGAAAGCTGAAATATCTCAGCAGAAGTGTGGCCACTAAAAGCTGACAATGCCTGTTTTGTCCCCTCTAGGCCCTGGTACTTATTCAGGAAGTAGGATTGGTCCAGCCAGCTGATGCCAGGGTAGGATGATTTATTGCCTGGTGTCCTCGGTGGCAATTGGACCCTTTCCCACTGTCACTCACAACTTGCCCAGACTGTGTCCTAAAGAAGAGGTTCCCCTCTGTCCCAAAGAAATCACAATGCCTGTCATAAAGTGTCTTTTAACAGAGGGAAACGGTATGAAATGGGCAAAGAAAGGCACAGTCAGAAGAACAGGGAAGATGGATGCTGTGTAACCTTTTCTCAGGGACCCACTTCTTCGACTTTTCCTCCTGTCTTTAGCAAGTTTTTGTTTTGGCTGATGACAATGCCTAATAGCCTGATAAATTGATTTTCTGAGTCCCTTTTCTCATCTCTTGAGACGACACTAACTCACTGGGAGTGCAAAGGACTCACAGAGGCAGGAGACAACAATTAGTTCGTTGAAGATGTCAGAAAGAAGCTTCAGAGTTTTGTCAGTGGAAATCCTCCTTGACTGGTCAGTGCTGACAATGTTGGCAGCTGCTTGCAAAGTGCAGCAGACAACAGCACAGCCCAAGGAGGAAGACCACTCACTGCACACCAGAGCCCCCTTGACTCTGTCTCCAGGGCTGTGAATTCCCCCAGACTCAAAGGAAAGCCCATGGCTGCAGTCTACAAGGCATTTCTGTGAAATGCCTTCCTTGGCAGCTACAGATAGAAAATCACATCTCGGGGTTGCTGTTAGTTGGGATTTAAATCAATGTCTAACTAAATTTCTGTAATTGTTTTCAAAACCTTTTATGAATGCGTGATTTCAGATTTACTTCTCATTATGGCATTCAACTCCACAGAGCATATTAATTTCAAGAGACCTTTTTAGACATGAGTTAAGGGGGTGAATCATTTTAAGCAGGGCCATCCTTGGGTGGCTGAGAACTGTTCACCTTCAGACCCACTGCTTGCAAGCTCTGCTTTCAAATGACCAGAGAGAAGCGTCAATCACCAGTCTTCTAATTGAAAACAACTTGACTTGTCTAGATCTCCATAAAATTCGAAAATTCTTGAAAATGTATAGTATTCATTCTCATTGTATTTTAGAAAATATTATAAATATTAATATTTCTCTTTTGTTGTAAACAAGTAAACACAAGATTCTGTCCCTGTGATATCTTATCCAAGAGGTTATTTGTGGTTTGGTAGTCTTGTATAACTGTATATTTCTTTAAAGATGCCTAAAATGCAACACTATACCTTATGTATATAATGTGTCTAGATGTATTGGTATTTGTGTAAAATTATCACTTCGGGCAACTTCTAGAAGTTGTAATATAGCCCAGAAATACTTGTCATTGTTTATTCTTTCAAAATGATCCCCAAATAATGCAAAATTACTATATAACTTGGAGAAAGTCAATCAACACTTCAATGTTTCTCTCCTTTCGGACAGTAATATTAAGTGCACAAACTCTATCAATGACAGAAGACAGAGACAGAATTGTTGTAGTCGACAACCAGGAATTCCCATGACCATCCTGACACAACAATCTGAAGATGTTTTGGTCTGCAACTGACTAGCTAATGAACTTAGCTCCTGAACCTATCTTTTCTGTCGGTAAAGCTTAGGATTCTGACCAACATGAAGCTGTGCAGCCATTATCATTCGAAACTTGCTGACACAGGAGAGATGGCTCAATGGTTAAGAGTACTCATTGCTCTTCCAGAGGACTCAGGTTTGGTTCCCAGCACCCATATGATGGCTCACAACTTTCAGCAACTCCACTCCTGGGAGATCTGACGCCACCTCCTGGCATGACTGGGTACTGCAGGCCCACAGAACATATACAAGTGGGCAAAACACTCATACATGAAACAAAAATAAATAAATCTTTTAAAAAGTTGTTTTAAGGAATAATCCACTCAATGTAATCTAGAATTCAGCTGGGATGAGGTTTCTTAAACAAAATCTATAACTCTGAATAGCCGATGTCATATCCTAAAATTGTGGAACATATATGCGAATCTAGGTACACTAGGATCTCTGCTTGTGGCTGCAGCCTTTTCTTCTCTCGTCGGCCCTTTGCCTGTGTTAAAGCAACATGAGAGGGAGCATGGTACAGCTGGGATATGCATCCCACAGGTTTTACTCCTGATCTGCCAGACAATAAAAATTAGTGAGCAAGAAGAATCTGGAATCGTGGTGGGTCAGAGAGGTTCTCCCAGACAGGACTTCCCAGAGTTTAGCCCTGCCACACTGCTGCGCATCGCGGTGAGATTACTACAGCTGCTGGAGAATAAGTGCATTTAGCAGTAAATGTGAAAGCCACAGAAATAAATTCCGCAGTCAAATTGTTCGTTAAGTGCATTAATCCAGTTGTGAGAGACCCGCAATGGGGAATCAACCGCCCCGCCATCACGAAGCTTTTAAAAGCAAATCAATCCAAATTATATCAATTTGACTTACACCTTCCCGGCAGCAGGGCTGTGCTACCACACTGCAAATATAAATAAAAAAAGCAGTTTTTCACGGGTTCGGAAACTGGCTTGAAAGCTTTTGTGCAGTCTTCACAAAAACGGGGATTTCACAGATAAGAAAAGAAGGTATCGCGTCTGACAAGCTTGACGCAAATTTTTCCCTATTTTACTTTCGGAGCCAGACCATTCAGATGACTCTGATCACCTGCTATCAAAACAGTCTTCTCCAGTTCTGCTGTGATGTAAGAAACCAGCTGCCCATCCCAACCAGGAGCAGCCAGTGAACTAGAACAGCAAAGTCCCTTTTACACAAGAGACTTTTAAAAGCCAAACTTTCTATAAGCAAGCAGCACCCCAGAGAGCCACAAACTGGGAGAGATTAATTCTATGCCCCTGCACTCCTCATTACCAAGAGACCTGAGGTAGGTCAAATACAAGTTAATCTCCAAAATTCCACTTCTGTACATGCATGTTAGGTCAGCCATCCCAGTGTACCGGCTAATGTCTTTAAGCCTTAGGCACACAAAATAAGGAGCTTGCCCAGCAAGTGTGAAACAAACTAAATGCCTCTGCCTCCTAGTGTTTGCACGATGACAGGGTAGCCATACAGAACCCGGAAAAGGAGCACACATGTGGTACCTCCATGCTATCTAAAGCATACCTGGATGAAAACAGTAAAAATGTAATTATCCAAAAGCACTAGCACAGGGGAAGAGATTTTATTTTAACCTACCCACTTTGAAATGTAAAAAAAAAAAGACCCTCAAAGCTGAGAAGTACCCACCTCTGTTTAAAGAGGGCAAATGGCTCATGCAGAGGGGGACAAAGGTGTTAGCAGAGCGAGACTACCACCACTCTGTGAAGGTTCAATGTTTTCCATTCTTTGAGGCAGAAAAACAACAACAACAACAACAACAAACCCAAGGGTTATATGTTATTGCGAAGCTAGTAAAACCAGGGCTGTGCTTGTCCAGGAGGCCTTGAAACAACCTGACTGCCTCTGCCTCATACAGCTCTTCCGGCCATTCCCGAGGCTCTGTCTGTCCCAGGAACTGCATGTTTTTCTAATGTGCTAAATGCTGTGGTCTCATCATAAAATTAAATGAGACATTATCTCCTATTTCGAGCACTCTTCTGTCTAGAAATTCTTGCATTCCAGCTTAGTATGATGCTCACCATAGCCCAAAGTTTGCAGGGTTCAAATAATAGACAAGGTTAGACATAAGTAAGAACTATGTGGGGTTAAGTAAAGTATCATCTCGTCAGTGACTGCAGAATGGAAGTTTAAACTTTTCTTTGGCATAAGCAGGTATTATAACCAAAGCTATGTGAGCATGGAAGAAAAATGTGCACTTAGACCCCATGTGAGGAATATGTGAGTGGTCCTCAACTGTGTGGGAAAAAGAAGACGAAGCAATCCTACTGTCTACTGTCATAAGTAAGAGAATGTAACTAAAAGTCACAGAAGTACTGCTTTCTACCTATAACCGGCAGAAAGAAAACCATTTATCTGTGCATTGTGCTGTGCATAAGAAGAAAAAACCACATTTACTGCTCTGCACACAATTGATCAGTACTGCTAGAGAAAATCAGCAAACAGAGGAGGAATTAGAAATGCACCCTCATCACTCACTTAGCATTATTTGCAGTAGCAAAAAAAGTATAATAATAAAAACAGCCCAAATGTTCAGCCATAGAGGAATAGTTAACGAAGGATACATCTATTCATTAGAATACTATGCAATCAACAAAAAGGAAGCAGTCTTTTACACGCTGCAATAAGATGCCCTCAAGAACATTTATTAAGTGGGCAAAAAGGCAAGCTCAAAACTTGTGTGCTTGCTATATACTGTTAGCATGGGAAGGAGAAAAAACATGGATTTGTATGAATTAATAAAAACACATGTATCTAAAAAGATACACAATAAAAATACCGATTGTGTGTGCCTCTGAGCCAGACAGATATAATGATTGGGGATATGTGTGTTTATATAATTAAATAAACATTTAAATGAACAAATTAAACAGAGTAAAAGGATCTTTGATATAGTATTGTGAAACTAAAGCAGGTTTATGGAAATATAGGTAGACATTTGCAAAAAATAGACTTCTGTTTATATATATATATAATGTGTTTATATGTGTATACAGTTTCACATAAACCTTTTTGGAATTACATGCAAAGAATCTTTGAAGCCAAGGAACAACATAGCATATCTACAAGGACAAAGGAGACCTACTTATGTGGTGTTTTAATTTTACCATGAACCTGTGTTGTTTTCATAGTCCAATTAACCACAATCAAAAACCAAAAACAAGGAAGACATAGAAACAAGCAAAAAATGTCCACCAAGGAAGTGATGAGCCTTCTAAATAAATGGGCATGTCCCACAGAAGATTCTGTTAAAGCTATAATCCATTCTTCTATTTTGGAAACTCAAGTGAATGTAGGTATGTCCACTTTAGAAAGTGGGTGGCAGGCCCCTGGGAACAGAAGAGCACCAGCCAAGAACAGGAAACTGTCCAGTGTACCACATAAATATTCCATATGCACTGACTGACTGGTAAGTCCAAGAGCTAAACAGACTGCAGATTATGTGCAAAGCAGCCCACTGACACCAATTACCACGCTGGGACAATATCTTATTTTAGCAGGCTATAACTTTATTGGGGTGAAGTAGAAGCCTCTGGAAATGGATCGTGTCTCTACTTTCCACTAGGCATCTTTGTGGCAAGACACTGAGCTCGAAGATGTCACTTCTGCTCTCTAAAACAAGCCCTCCGTCTGCCATTCCCCAAGCTCCTTGACAGTGAACAGGGGGGAAGATTATGGGCTCTGTCTGTGTGTACACCCACATGTGTAAGGACCGGAGGCAAGAGCCCTAAGGAAACTTAATATGTTTTATCCACTGAAGTCAAAAGAGCCTCGTTCTGTGTGTGGAGCATGAAAAACAGTCTTACTACCCCATAGTCACACCTCATAACATAATCCTGTAACACCTACTGACCCAGGATCTCCAAGAAAGGGATAGTGTTAATTCTATTGCACTTATGGGGAGTTGGGGGAATATGCAGCCCAGAGCTGCCAGGACTCGGTCCTCTTCACAACTTTAACCCTCAGGTTTCCTGCTCCACTTGACAAGATTAAAACAAGCTCACACCTTTACTTGGGCATAAAGCCATCCTGTTAAGATGAATGCCACTAAAAATACAATTGCTAGTTTTGTGTAGTTCATACCTTCAATAAAGACACCCTTGAAGATACGGATGTGAAATGAGTTCCTTGGTTGGTTCAAAGGTGAATAGAGTCATCCCCTGTACCCACTGTCATCAGACTGTGTTCCTGCCATCATGGCAAAAGTGGGCTTTCTCCTTTAAAATAATTGAGTCGAATAATTTAAACAAAACAAACATCTCAGAATGACTGCAAAACCATCAGTGGTCGTTTCCTGTTCAGATGGCCCTCCCCCATCCCAAGTCATGTTGGGAGCTTTCATTTTTTTCAAACATTGAGCCATTTTCCTGCCTGCTCAGAGAAGGCCACTGTTAACCAGGCCGCTAAACACTGAATTGCGTGGGGGTTGGGGGATTTGTTTTGTTTGACATCCATATAAAGTTGTGTTTCCCTTTCACCTCACTCAGCTCCCCTTCATGAATGTGTTTTTCTTCCTCACGTTTTAGACACATTTGGTAACAATCAGGCTTTTATTTAAAGGAGCCATAAGATAAGGTATCTGTGAGCGTCACACTTGGAGTAATTGATCACATTTGTTTCTTGTTCGTAGGTTAGACCCCTTACTCCTGCTCCCCCTTCCTCCTTCTTTCTTTTACCTTGGCATGTTTCTCATTATCCTCCTCCTTGTTAGGCCTCGTAGGATTTTCTACTGTAGAGAGTGGAAACGGGACAGGACAATACGATTACACACCCATCTTATGGGGACAGCATCCCTACTCTGGCTCTGGCACTTCTGACCAGCTCATGCTGTTGAGGAGGGCCCTCCCATGGATACAGGTATGCAGCCTGCAGCTGAGGGAGGCTCTGGGACACTCACTGGCTGCTCTGTGGGTTTCATCTCACAGCCTGGGCTGGAGTGCTTCACTCTGAGACTGTTCCTGCAGGATGGCAGAGTTGTTTTCCTGTGACTCAACCTATCCCGGCTCATTTCATCATTTCATTTCTTCTACATTCGA
The DNA here is from genome assembly GCA_030674055.1 of Rhabdomys pumilio. Lineage (NCBI taxonomy): Eukaryota > Metazoa > Chordata > Mammalia > Rodentia > Muridae > Rhabdomys > Rhabdomys pumilio. The sequence goes on from JANHMN010000001.1 coordinate 114,105,634, forward strand.
TATCAATGTTCATTTATTGTTAGCCCAGGATCAATACCGGCAAAAGATGACTCGTATCTTTTCCCATTTCTGCTTTCCACAAACACCCTAATCAGTAGCGTTTTATTGACACTGTCAGACAGGGCTAATCTCTGACACTGTCTAAAGTCTAAAACTGCAGAGGTAGGAACACTCAGATTTTTCTCTTTGGGTCCATGGGCCAGTGAACATGAGACCAGGTCATTTTCCTGTTGGAGTTTCAATAACAACAGTCAAACTAAAACCTCTAGTTATTCATGTCAAGTGAAACAAAAGGTCTGAGGGGAGCACCAAGGTAAGTTATCTAAAGTTAATTCTTCTACATTCAATATCAATGTTCATTTATAAAAACTCAGTGGGTTCAAAAAAAAAAAAAAAACATGAACCAACTCTATGTAGGAAAGTTCAGGGAACATTGCTTGGCCTAAGTGGCTGTCCTGCCCCCAACACTGTCTTAACAATTTCTGATTTTCTTTGTATACTCTGGCTGTTTGGTTGCTCAAAATTAACAAAAGCAGCATTGAACTCCAGATAAACTAAAATTCAGGAAGAAATGTGGAATCCAATCTAAGCCCTGTCTACTCATCAAGGGCAGCCATGGGCAGGCCGTTGACCTGGCCTGACCTTCGGAGTCCTCACTATTCTTGAAATGAGTAGACGAGGCTTTCTGGTGCTCATGGCAGTTTTATTGCTTCCAGTACCATATTAACTAGATGAACTCATCACACTACAGATGATGGAGGTCCCTAGTTAATACAAGGCTCTGTTAAATGCTAGAGCCAGTAGCCACACCATTACAGCACATTAAAGTATATTGTGAACATAATATGCATACCTGATTTTAAGGGTTTTATTGCCAACTGAGTAAAGATTTGAGTTGGTAATTCTTATTCTTTAATTTCATATCACTTGTTGATTCGGTGTATGTGTGAGGGATGAAGAGCATCCACACATGCTAGGATATGTGTGTGGAGGCCAGACGACCACTTATAGGAACCAGTTCCATCATGTGGGACGTAGGATTCGAACTCAGGTCAGCCAGCATCTTTACCTGCTGAGCCATCTCTTTTCCTGAATAAGAAGTCTATCTTGTTTTGAAGTTACAAATGATAACGTTTGGGATACATTCATAAAATAAAAAGATGCTATTATGACTAATTATGCCTCTTTTTTTTTTGCTTATTTTTAAATGCAGGCTCTAAAATACTTGCATTGCTTATGTGGTTAATGATATCTCTGTGTGTGCGCGCACGCACACACACACACACACACACACACACACACACACACACACGTAAAGCAGTAAGAAGGCTCTGAGTTGACTATAGTGATTGGATTAGAATGGAAAGAATCCGAAAGATTCAATTGGTTGTGACTTTATAATAAGAAGGAAGTGGTCTACATAAAAAAATTCCCAAGTTAAGTCAAGTTTGAATTGCCAAATGCTTATAAAGAACATTAAATGATTAAAGGTGCATTGTTTATGACTACAGGGCTGTGACAGCAAACACATAATCCTACTTCAAATGGTTAAACTGCTAACTTTATCACCTAACTACTCTGATTCACATTTCTCAATACCAGAATTATGTGCTTGATATTTCATCCACATCAATAAAACTAAAAAACATTGGTGGAAAGATTTTTTATATAAATTATCTTTTATTGCTTAATTTAGCAGTATCGACGTTGTATCACACTTCTAATGAACTGTAGAGAAAACCCACATTTTTATGCCTCTTGTCAGTACTTGGATTATTAAATTATTAAGGAAACCTAAAGTTTCATGAACATCAGAAAGTACTGTACATCTAGGTGACAAATACTTTAGTAAATAATTAGATTTATGTAAAGTATTATAAACCTATGCTATAGTTCATTCATAAAATTGTGTGTCTTTTTGAAGGAATATATATCTATATATATATATATCTATATATATATATATGATGAATACTTCCTGTATTAGTCATGAAAACTAACTTCTAAAAGAAGCATTACTGATTTCATGCGGCAGTAGACACAGGCATGACAGAACACAGCCCAGAGCAGAAACAACTTATAAAACTGGAGAGGTCATTTTTTTCTCTCTAGGAATATTAAAATAGCATCCAATACAAGAATGCACAGTGATGCTTGTCCCTCCTCCTTTTAGAGTATTTACATCTCAGAAGATCCCCAGAACCTGACACCTTTCAATGCAGGGGGGGGGGGGGCCCACCCCGCAGGTAAAGGCTTTTGCAGATCTGCTCTTCCTTGCCTTAATAAGGCCAGTGACCTTTCAGGCCCAGCTCTTCTTCGTTTCCTTTCCTATCATTAGTCTGAAATGGCATAAACTACCGCTCAATTTTCCTCATCCCCTCAAGGCCCCACCTCTTTAGTCCAAATTCACCTAATTAGGAACTTAATTTCCTTTTTTTCCCAGATGGGCAAAACTGATAATGGAGAGAAGCTATTCATCTCTGCATCACAGAAGATCATGTCAATGACCTCTCATTTAGCAATGACAAGCATGTGTTCTCAAAGTTGGCTGTTCTCTTCTGGAGGACAAGTTTCTTTACGAGGTTAGGTTTTTCTAACCATAGGACTCAATAAATTTGTGCTTTGTTTGTTTGCTAGCTAAAAACACAGAAAGGTGAAGGATTCAAATGTGAAGCCTAAATTAAAACAGAGCTCTCATACTCATGCCCCTGTCATAAGATTGATAGGACTTTTGTTCCAGCAGAAGATGACTGGGTGAATTAAACACTTTATCTCGGGAGGTTAGAGGAACCGTTTGGTGAACCTGGCCATCCTTACCAACCAAACTTACACAGTTTATTTTACCAAAAATGACACATATAGGAGTCACCTGTGACTCTGAGTAATCAGCTAGCTTTTCTGGGACACTATCTCCCTGACTCTATCACCCTTTAACTATGGAGTTTCTAATTTAACAAACACACACGCATAAAAATAATTCCTAGTAAGACCTAGTGCAGAATTCCTACAAGTTAGTAAGAGAAGAAAGGCCACGCCCAGCTTTTACTCCACCCCCTCATCGGGAAACTTTGAATGTCTCCTTTTGTGTTCATTCATTTCCTTTCACTCACTCTGGTAATAATATGATCATCAGCATCATTACTAGACTTGGAGGGGGACAATGAGGAAAGAGTTAAACTAGGAACAAGACCACTCTGTGCTCTCCATAGGTGGCGATTCTCAGACCTTCCTGCCAGGAAACTGGGGCAAATCATTGCACTGACGCTTTTTTTTTTTTTATACCAGATAAACTTTCTCAGCACAAAAGAACATAATGAAATAAATAAGGGAAGGGAGAATAATTCTGTCTAAAAGGTGCCTCTTTCAAGTGGATGGCCCCACTCCTCTCTGCTTCACAGCGACCAGTTGTGTGGAAAAGAGAGCTAGCCCTTTACTGTCTGACCCAAAACTGTGCTAACATACCTGAGACCTCTTCTTCTGGGGCAGGGGAAGGTTTTTCTGTCAATTATAGTTTATTTTAAAATGATTAAAATGTAATATTATAAAGCTAGAAATTTCTAAAGAAGTTAATGAAATGTTTTGGGTTTTTCCTCCTGAAGAGAGTGAGTCTAAATGTACCCAAAGCATTTGACTATTGTAGAAGACAGCTAAGGCTAAGACCATGCCAAATTCAGTTCCCTAGAAGGGGATATAGAACAAAACACTTGTCAACAAAATTAAACAAGTGCCCCATCGTTTCAGAAAAAGTAATACTGAAAATATTTTTACATGAAAGTATAACTGCTTAGGTCAGAAAAATCACTAATACTTAAAAAAAAATTAAAATAGAGAATATGGTGCAGTTAAGACAAGGAATTTAAGTTGTAAATATCTCAGAGCACCACATAAACATCTCTCCATATGAGGATAAACTAGAGATTGTTCTTACAGGTTGCCATGTTTTTCTTTCGCCTCCTGGTATCACTCTACATGAGTTCTAAATAAATAAATAAAAGGGTGACCTTGGGAGACTTGATAGAAGCACCAATGTTAGGCAATAGGGTATCTAGGCACAGCATGTGGCTGGACCAGGAAAGGGAAGAACAAAAGAACTTGAATGGAAGCGTATACTCTGCTCACAGAGACACTAACCTAATTCACTTCTAAAATGTCTTCCAACAACCTGTATCTGTACAGCCCAATGGCTACACCTACATCCAACTCCAAATGTCACACAGTACAAGCTCTGAAATCTGAGGCTAAGCAACGTAGTTTGACTCTATCCCAATGTGCCTATAAAACTTTTCCTCAGGTTATTCAAAATGTAGTCAGCTCTCCTAATTATTTTTGCTAATATGAAAGTAGCACTTTTCTTCTGATACATTAGACAAACACTAGATTCATAAGTTACTGAAAGACGATTTGCTTAGCTCGTCCATAGCTCATTCACAACATTTAAAAGCATTTGTCACTTCTTTCTACTTTAAAAACCTGTTTAAAACTATTCTATAAAGTCCAGAGTTTTCCATTACAACTGGAATTAACCCCAATGTAAACCAAAATAAAAAGTCAAAATGACTATAAGGCACAAATAAACGGATGTTATGGCGTTTTTAATCTTAATACAAGAAAGGTTAGCTTGAGTAACTAAGCCCCTAGTCTCAGCATGTTTTAGATACTGGAGCAGACAATAACTCTAGGAAGGGCTGCAGTCCACACTAGACTATTCAAGGATGCATAAATGCCAAGCCTCCTGCCTAGTGTTACTTTCTCCTTATTCCAAACAACTGATCACTAGTCACCTTCCAAAAGGGTCAGAAATTCCTGTGTTCATAAAGTTTAACTTATTAGTCCATAATACTCCCATATCTATGTATTAAGTGACTTTCACAGGACATGAAAGAACATATTTTTCTAAAAGGGCAATTTTGGATTTTTTTTTTTTTTTTTTTTTTTTTTGTATTGTGGTTTGGTTTGGTCACAATTGCACACATTAATTGTAGCCTAACTTTTAACTTGTAGCTTGGAAATACAAAATTGCTTGTACTCCTCAGAAATGTGTGCAAATTTTAAATGCATTTATGTTTTATGGATAATCGCAGAAAAGTGCAAACATGTAAGGAGCAGGGAATACCACGGGAACCTCCTAACCTTGGGCTGAGAGGGGAACACATGAACACAGTTGTATGTGTTTGCCCAGCTTCTGTGCGTCTGTCGGTTTCCCTCCTCCCCTTGCAGAGCTGGGACTTCAGCTTTAGGTCATTCTGCAAACAAGCCCCAGGAGACACACAATTACACTCCCCTGGAGACTGACCCCTTAGAGTGCCCACCTGTAGCCAAACACAGATAGCATCCCTGCGCGATGAATTAGCACGCTAAGCTGATTAGAGCAGCCCGGCACAACTCTATTTTATTGACACAATGAAGAGAGGAGAGAAAGGGGACTGAAATGAGAAAATCATTTCCATGCTGACTGAATTAAAAGAACAAAAGAGTTCCTTGCCGTTGCAGCATTCAATTTGTAGGGGAAAAAGGAAGCCACTTAATGGCTTACAATGGATCTGAGCAGACAGATGAAATCTAAAACTTGGGCGCAAGTGCGATTAGCGGCGAAACAGATTCTAAATCATTTCCTCCGTATGCAGAATTCCAGTTGATTGTTTAGCTCTGCGTTTCACAGAAACGCCTGGCTAGATGTTATCTTCAAAATGCCTCCACTTTTTCATTTTTCAAAATCGCACGATGATTTCTCTTTGTGTGACAGTATCCGATGACTTGTGAGACAAAACGTGCTGTCAACTGAGTTCCTCTCACTATTAGTTTCCAAATCGTGGCCTGGCAGTAGTGGATTTGGGGCGAAATGAGGGCGGGGGTGGGGTGGGGGGTGGGGGGGTGGGGGGTGGTAGGAGGAAGTGACAGAAAGCTATCATCAAACGATCTTTAATTCAAAATTAACATTTTTACACACAACAACAGAACTTTGGTGTAGGGGGGAGACACAGCTACGCTTGGCTCAAAGGCAAAACAGGGGCACATTCCTGTGGTCCTGTGTCCCTTTGCTTTAAAAGACATCATTGGTATCACTAAAAGCACAACAGAAAGGCAGAATTTTTGAAATTATACTTTTTCTAATTTTTCTCTCTTATCCATTTGCTCTGACTTTGAAGTTCTTGACTTAAATTAAATCTGGAACTGACGTAAAATAAAATGATCACTTAAGTCAAGCTAATCTTTACATACCAATACAGGATCAATACGCAATCAGGTTGAAGATTCTCTAATTTTCTTGTCCTTCTTTTAAAAAACAAAATTTGGTTTTAAAAGAAACATTTAAATGTCTAACTCATACTTGAAAAATAGAAACAATCTCTTAGACTGATGGAATGTTGCTTTCAGTGGGGTCAGGAGGAAACTTTAGCTCTCCCTCAAAAAAAAAAAAAAAAGAAAGAAAAGAAAAAGAAAGAAAGAGTGTAGAAATGGGAGGTCTTAGTTCTTGATTCCTGGAAACTCACATGTTCATTTTTCTTGCCTGTTTTTAAGAAAGGGGTTTTTGTTTAAAGTGGCCCCTCAGACTTTTAACCTTTCCTCTTGGCTCCTGATTTAAGCAAAGGGAATTCACTCTTTTCTTGAAATGCCCTTTGCTAGGAGGCATTGAGGTACAATGTAAATTAAACAAAAATTATGCAAGTCATTAAAAACACTGCAGCAAGCTACTTTGGAATTGGATACCTGAGCTGCATGGCCGCTAATGTGTTAAGTCTAATTCCCAGGAGAAAAGGCTCGCAGTCTAAAAGATGACAATTTATAAGCAATTCAGTGCATGGGATTCATAGCTTACATTTGCTTTATTAAATGAGAGAAGAGGATTGTCTGTTGTTGTTTTGTTTTGCTTTTTGTATATAAAGAGATGCTGGGAGGCTTGTGGGTAATTTTGCAAAACCAACTCAGTATAACCCCGTTGATAGCTTGTCACATCTCACTGACTGACTGTCTGGGGTACCGCGATAACATCTGCGTTCACTCAGTATGAGAACTGAACATAAGACAAAAAGTAGGCCCTGCCACGGACGGCTCCATCAGTCTGTCAGTTCTGACATGACATCTGAATTTTTTGAATCACTAAACACTTTTGAGACTCTGGTACTTATTATCTTTTCTTAGTTTCTATACATCGCTTGGAGATGCCGGAAGATTTGAAATCTGTGAGCAAGGTAGTGGACGTCCCAGGCTTTTGTTGCCTAATCCATAGGCTCTCATTCACGCTCACTGTTAATCTCTTAAGACATTATAAAACTGTTAGACAAAGAAATGTGAATACCACTGGTTCTTTTGAGAATGGGAGGAAACCAAAGAAAATCGGGACCATGCTAGGCTATTCTTTTCACTGTGAAAACGGTGGGTTAAACCTGCTGCACGGAATTATCTATAATTCCCCACGCTAGGGCAAATGTTTTTGAAGAATGAGCAAGAGTGATGTCTTGTAGGAAAAGAAAAATGATCATAGAATTTTTTTTTTTAATCTGCCAAATTTAATGTCAAGTAGATGCTGACATCTGGTTGCTAAATTTCTCAGTTTTTATCCATTGTGCTATGAAACCTGGTACAAGGTTGAGAAATTTCTGTAAAAATCTCATAAAAAACAAAAATAAACAACAACAACGACAACCAAAACCCTTTACCAATACCCACTAGTACTCAGTAAATAGCTGGGTTTTCCACTCTATTATGAATAGTGCAACTGCTGAGAGCTACCTAGCAATAGCCTGAAAGTGTGGCTGGCGTTCATTAAAACTACAGATCACAGGTTTTAATAAGAAATTTTGTTTTCAAAATTAGAAAACTTTACAACATTTTTTTTCTATAAAGTTCAATATAAGTGGATCTTCAGAGCTAAAGGGAACAGTTACAGGAAACGCCTATAAAGCCAGCACTGCCTTGTTAGCGGCGGTCACAGCAATTCCGGGCATTAAGTGTTTTTCTCCAAGTAACCAAGAGATGAGGGTGAGTGAAAAGACTATTAATTTAAGAGGCGAGTTTCTTCTGGACCTAAGATGCCTCCTCCCTTCTTTATCAGCACATGGTGAACAGCTGTGAGTCACTTCACACAGAGACAATGGCCCATGAGTGACTCACCACAGGTGTGCTCCACACCTGTGTCCTCAGAATGAGTAACTGTCCCTCAGATGGTCAAGCCCTGTGAATAATTATTCTTCAGAAAGGTGACAAACACCTTAGGTGGACATTCAATTAATTTAACCAAAACCTATTAGGTGAGGGGAGTTATTGGTTGACTTCTATAGTTAACTACGGAAAAGTAATGATCAGAAGAAAACTGGGAGAAGATGAGAGAGGGAGAAGGGGAAGGGGCTAGCCCCTGTATATCTTCTAGGCCCTAAGAGCATACAATGCTCAGGTGACACATTTGTGGAGTTTATTATTATATATTATTATTATGCTAATTAATAAGAGGCAAAAGCAAGAGTCATTTGGGGACTATTTGCTCGCTTCTGTACTTGCTCAGTGTCTCGCACGAAGCCCTAACCAAAAACAATGGTCCACACTAACAAAACATTTCCAATGCAAGAAGCTAGCAGAGGCATCCACACTCCCACCCAAGGGTTTGTTTCATGCGCCCCTTCCCTTGGCATCCCCTCATCCTGTCACTTTCTCAGGGGCTTTGATGTGATGTCATTTGTTTGGTGTTTAGTCTGTGCCTAAAATGTCAGCTGTTTATTATTTTTACATTTCAGCATTAACGCAGTGGCACTTCAGAATAAAGGGCAGGGTTTCTGACACATCTCAATGACCAAAGGACTTACATTAAATAGAGGTTTCCAGTCTCCCTGAAAATTCACTCCCTCATTTTTTAAAAACATAGACAGACTAGTTTTCATTACCACATAATTTTCTTCTGACATTTGTGTAATATACCTGAGTGGCCCTGTGTAAAGAACCAGCATATTACTTCAAAGAGAGTGTGCCTCATCTAGAACTATAGAAAACCACTTTTCTTTTATAGAGTAGAAAACACAACGTTTTGAACTGTAGGACCAGGAAACAAGACTATCCAAAACCAAACTCCATTCTGCCTAGCTCACAAGCTCAGAGGCCTCACAGGGAGGATGAACTTACTGTCCAGACTTAAGAGAATCAATAATATTTAGTTCATGAATAGGTAAACACAGACACATTTTCCTGTAAGAATATATATATATGTGTATGTGTATGTGTATGTGTATGTGTTTGTGTATGTGTATGTGTATGTGTATGTATGTGTATGTATGTGTATGTATGTGTATGTATGTGTATGTATGTGTATATATGTGTATGTATGTGTATGTATGTGTATGTATGTGTATGTATGTATATGTATGTATATGTATGTATATGTATATATGTATATATATATGCACACACATACACATATACATAAGGCAAGTGGCTTTCAGAAAGATCACAGACAAATCTACTTGGACAGATTGCTTGATCTGAGCAGCTACCTGCTTATTTTTAACTTCTACCAGCTTTCTGATGATGAATTTTAGCATCCTACCTTGATGGGTTTTTTCCCCCCAAATAAAACTAGCTAATCCAATAGCCCAGCTCACTTGTATTAATTCTTGTCTACCTGACTTCAGTTTTAAAGAGTCATGCTCATCTACACAGCTGGCACATCACAGAGCTGAATTCTACCATTCTTGACTTTAAAGTTCTAGTATTTCAAGCACCGCTATGCCTGAGTCGAATTCCACCTTTCATCGAATTCCACAGAAACTGAAAAGGAAATCCCGTTTACTTTCACTCACACTAGGAGTACTGCAACTGCTCTGGGGTACAGAGCTGGACAAATCATGGATAGCAGCTCTCCAGTCATGCTTTCCAATTGCAACTTACCTCTAAGTCAGTTTCAAGGAAAACTGATGGAGCCCAAAATCAAGTCAACGGCAGAGCCATGTCTCCAGCAGTCAGCTGAAGTCCTCGAGAGAGGTACGAGCATCCGTGAGCTGAGCCCACCATGTAGCTGCATGTGTCCCTTCAGAGTGTCTTTACCAGGCAATGGCTAGGGACTCCTGCAACTTGGATTACTATAGCTCATCATTTCAGCAAGCACTCAGATTGTTTTTCAACCTGAAGCATCTATATACAAACCCAACTACTCTTCAACTTTTATGTTGCTGATAGTATCCTTATAGAATTAACGTTTCAGGCTTTGGAAGGTACACACAAAGAGAGATTCTCTTGAAGACATTTTCTTACCTGGATTTCTCAACATTGATGCCTTTTCTAACATCTAAAATTTTAATTACATATTACAAAATCCTTGTTAGTCTCAGCCCCACCCCTGCGCACACATCTTGGGATAGTACAGAATATATAACGAATCATAAAATGTAGTAAGAATTTTTGCAACAAACTAGTCCTGTAGATGTCACAGATGAGGGGAGACAGTAGCCAGACTTTCCATGGCTAAGGGAACTGAATGATGGGGTCTTCTATGTGGGGTCCTGGCCCTTCTCACTCTTCCTTTGAGAAGTTTCTCTCCACACTGAGGGAAACTCAACTCTGGGCTTTAGGCCCTATAAATCCTCAACTTTATCATCCAAAGTCTCCCACTGCAACATGTTAGGCGTTGGAGAGACAGCGGCCTCCATTTTAAAAAGTACAAATGTCATTTTTCTGAGGTAACGATCCAACTGCTGATGCTTCTTACAAAGTTTAGTGCGTTAAGTCATTGAGAATCTTCTATTCCATTTGATTTCCCCAGTCTCTGTCTAGATAACACTGTGTATGAAATGCTACGTGTGAACAGACGACAACGTATAAGATCTGGAGACATGCTAGAGCTCACGATACATGTCTCATTTTGTCACAACCTAGAGACTTATGATCCGGTGATAAAGCATCACTGTCATACCATAAGCCACTGAACAGGGCCCAGAAAAGATGGTAGTTGACAGCATGGCTAATGTCACTTCACATGCAACAGGATCCTGTGGAGGGACAAAGTATACTGTCTTCACTTAAAAGGAGGCCTTGCTCCTCTGTTGAGGATTCTTGCTGACAGGAGCTACTTGTGTTCTCTGGGTCAGTCAGGAAGGTTCCACAGCAGCAGTTCCTGAAGAAGACTACACAGTGGAACAAAAGCATTCAGATTCCCTGACCAGATCACACTCTTCCTGTGGAACAAACCAGCTGCACCCCTCTCTCTGATTGAAGCCTAAAAAGGGACAGTTTGCAAAATAAGGGAGTACTTAGTGTCAAAATGAACAGCCAGGAAGCAAGGAACTAAAGAAGTCTCCAAACCACATTGCTGGAAGCCAGCAGCAAGAGAGTCGGGGCTGGAGTGTGTGTGCACACGTGCAAAAGCTAAGACAACCTCAGGTATTGTCAGATACTATTGTCTCCTGCCACCACTTACCACCTTGTCTCTCTCTCCTTCCTCTCTTTCCTTTCTTTTTTCTTTCTTCTTTTTTTTTCAGGGATATTCCCCCACTGACCTGAGACTCCCTAAGTAGGTTAGGCTGACTGGCCAGTGAGTCCTGGGGCTGTGCCTGTCTTGGCTTCCCTAGATCTGGAATCACAAGGTTAGGCCGGTATGCTCTGCTGTATTTTTTAAACTTGGGTTCTGGAGCCTGACTTTATTTGCTGAGCTATCTCCCATGCTTGTGCTGCAGATGCCTAAATGCTTAAGTCTCCCCAAACACACACTCCTTGCTGCAACACAGGTTTATTAGACAAATCCTCCCCCTCTCATAGTTAAGAGACACTTCCTGAAGTCTCTACTTAAGATCCATTTAAGCCTCATCAAGTGTCTACTTAGAAATATTTGGATCACGTGAAAGTCACTTGTAAACAGTATTCAGAAAGTGCATACTATTTAACTCTGGAATGTTACAGCTCTGCAAACCCAGGACATTTCATTTTCTAGTCTTTTCATATAGGTAGTAAGCATCTCCAGTGGGAAGGTGATCATGAAGGCAAGAAGCAGCTCACCAGGGGATGCATACCTCAGACCTGCACCCTGCTTGAGGCCCTGTGTGCAGCTTCTCAGCCTGACCTTCACATCTGACCCCTGAGGTCATTGCCATAGTTACTCTATCCTCTTGTCACAGGTAAACTGGAGAAAGATGCTTACGCCCTTAGAACAGAAGCCAAGTAGAGGAGTTTAAACAGAAGAACCATTCCTTTCAACCTTACACTGTCTCTTTTCTGGCTGTTTTGTACTGTTGTATTTAAACAACAGTATCTATGTATCTTTGTATCTATGCTCTATTTAAAAGGCAAAACAGTAACTTTGAATATTGCTTTGTAAACAGTGCACCGGTGACATTGAATTCGGCCTACTCCAGGAACAAACCTTTCCAAGGAGAGCTAGGAAAAGCATAGTATCTCTAACCCACTAACTTTCTATTCAAAAGACAGGTTAGGTCTTCAAGCAACTGCTCTGCTAAAACATAAGATTCAGGGAGGGATGCATATACCAAAGTTGCTTTCATTACAAGTCTGCAAACCACAAGTTTACAGTAGTTTTATCGAGAGAAACTGTAGCACATGCACATATTTTTTACTTAATTTGAAATGAATTTGTATTCTTCCCAGTACACAAAGACCCGAACATGGACTCACTATAAATAAAACCTCCAAACCAGTTACCCTAGAGAATATTCCACATGGGTAGGGACGGGGTTGAGACAGAAGAAAGTCAAACGACTTTTCCAAGGTCCCGAGTCTGACTTGGGGCAAAAACTCCAGGTTCCTGGCATCTAGCCCAGTGTTCGTTCCACTGTGTCACACACGGCACTGAAACACAAACCACTAGACACATGGTGAAGGAGTGAGCAAGGGGCTATGCCACATGAATGGCTAGATTGTTGGAGATGGGGGCTGGGAGCTCCGGAGCAAAGGCCTGCAGGATAATACAGTGTTACAGAAATCTATTTGCAAGTAGCTACTGCAGTTACCCATGTGTCTGCCTGAGGGGAGGGCTGGGGGGTGCTGAACAGTTGACTGACAGCATGAACAAAGGCCCTGACAGTCTCACAAAGGACGACACAAGAGTCACCGTGCTTCCTGGGCATCACTGTAGGCTTCATCACACGAGACCTAGAACGCAGTGAGGAAAAGCCCACCATCCACAAGGGCCTCTTTATTCTTAGGGCACTCCTGTTTCCCCACTTTGCCTGACAAAATATTAGAACTTCTTCTGTTCCTGTGTCTCCTTTGGACCTTTCCACATCCACCTTGCATGAATCCTACCCATTTCGAAGCCCCTTTTTACATATTAACATGCTGTGTGCTGCTGACATACATGGTAATAAAATGTGACGAAAATTACTTTGATTAAAATTTCTTCATTATCCCATGTGCCGCCTACTGTTCGCCCACGACAAAACTGCAGTTTGCATGTCAATAAAACTTCATATTAATATTCTCTGAGGTAGAATGGTCTCATTAGCTATTTCCCCCTCTCCTGTCCTTTGCTTCCAACTGTGTTGTTCAACTTTGGAACTTCTGACAAATGGCCATTATTCTCTGGGCTAGTAAAAGTTTCCAAGCTTTAGGGGAAAACGTAGTTGGTCTAAAGCCCAAGGGAACAGGGTCGTTGAATTAAATGATAAATATATGCATTTAAGATCATTAGAGACTTTATCTCCTGTGAAGGCTATATTTGTCAGATTGATATAATTTCTCTCAACTGAGTACTTAACTCCACGGGCCACCGTTATGATTACTCCTTCCCCTTTAAGTGGGAGACTCTGGCTAAGAACACGTGTTCTCATTCTGGTGCAGCTTCTAGAGCGCTCAAGGCGCACCTTTGTTTCATTTAGTATGCAATTTTCACCTCTGACCCAAGAAATGAGGCCTGGGTTTCCTGAGGTTTATTGCCTGTTAATAGACTGCTGGCTGTCTTTTCAGCAGTAATAGAAATGGCGCAGAGGCATTTCGTTTAAGAGGCTGGCAGGCTGCAGCCTGAAAGACAACGTCAGAATTCAAAGACAGCCTGGCCCAGAAATAATATAAAGATCTCAGTGACAGGAAGGAGGAAGTTTTCCATATTCCCTTGCACACTGGGCACCCTGCTGTGCAGACAATGGCTGCCTGGCCCTGGCTATTTCCCATTGAACAATGGCAGACACCCTCGATGGCGCTAAGTGATTGATCCAATAATTCATCTTCAACTTACACCTATCTACATATTTGGTTTCTCCTCATTAAACTGGAAACATCAGTGGCAAACTTATGAAGTGCAGTCCACGGCTCTCCATAAAATACGCACAGATGCTCATAAGGGGCTCCTGCCTGCCCACTGCTTGCTGACACATGTTTATAATTTCGTCTTTATTTTGTTTGCTGTGGTTTTCTCTTAAGTACATCTGTTCAATTAAAATAGAAACGTGTGACATGGTCTGTACTCAGCAACTTTGGAGTGTGTTAATGAAATGTTCTAAGGCTCCTGTCTCCGCTCCTTTAATGCAGAAGGATTTTGTGCCTCAGAGGTCTCGCGACTGAAAAGTACATACAAAAATATCCTTGAAATCATACAAAGAAGTTGACTGTTTTGTTAATAGTTAAACGAGGATGTTATTACAGCATATGGACATTATTTTACATGAAAAGACATTATTAAAAATTATTTACTGCCCCATGTTTGAAAACTTACAGGAAAAGTCTGATAATATATTCAACTTGTTTATTATGACTTCATATGATTTTGAATAATACTACTTTTTCCTTTGACAAGTGCAATAAACTGTACCGGTATAGACATGGGTTGATTATCACGAGTGAACTGTGTTGCTTAAAGATACATGCTGGAACAATCAGCTTTTGACGGCTGCATCTCCAGTTATTTACACTCACCATCGAGGTCATAACTCACCATTTCTATATTAATAAGGCAGCAAAATTTATTATGATGGTATTGAAAAGTTATTAAGTACTGCATCCCAAGTGACAAAGTACCCCAGCACTGTCACTACCCAAAAGCAGTTGCCCATCCATCACCTGCCTTTCCAGATGGTCCTGCATCTTTATCGCTCCCAGGTTGGTGACATCACCTGTTCACCCACTCAAAATTGATGATGAAAGCAAACAGATCTATCTTACTTACATTTACCAAATCAATTTAATTTTTACAGGCCGTGGCTTAGTGACATATTGACTGTTTTCCTTAATGGCATCTATCGTATTTAATGCAAGGATGTCATCTTTGATTCCTGGCTTGCATAATGCGTCATTTCATAATAAATTTTTCTAACATATTTACTTAATGGAAAGAATTATGATGGCTTGTCATTTCTCTTATTAAACACAATGATAATTCTTTTTCCTTTTGAGTATCTCTTTTGGGGCAGTTTTTATCTCGCGCTAACACGTGAAGAGTAGCGAGGGCTTGGATGAACCACAAATGCTAAGCAAATGCTGGATGTAGGAGCAGCTGCTGGAAGTCAGGAAAACTTTGCTTCACGTATTTGTAACAACTGCGGAAGGACCAGATCTTCACGAGCTAGTAATTCTAAGAACGCTATCAGTGACAACTAAAGCTGGAGGTGTGGAAAGACACTGTGAATGGCAACAAGCTATAAAACTGATTTTAACTGTCAATACATTCGCCCTTTATGACTGTGCGTTATTATGATTCTACTTCTGAGGGTAAGATTTCTACATCAAATACAATTAAAAATAAATGTGAGCCCATCGAGGTTAAGATGCAGATAGAAAGGCAGTCAGCTGATTCTCTGACTTATACATGTGATGGCCTTTTGCTTGCCACAAGCAAAAGCCTCATGTGTCATCCGTCCTTCAAGACATGGACTTCTTTAACCCACATCATTGTGGCATTGTGTATACCACCTAATTAGATGCACTTTAGGCTGGGGAAGCATAATGGCGCCAACTTTTGGGTTTGCTATTCGGTATTCACCTGTGTGGGTGTGATCTGGGGTAAAATTCTTGACTAGCCCCTTGTCAGGGCCTGTCCATATTCAGAGGGGATCAGCACTTGGAAAGCAAATCACCTGTGGTCACCCTGGCCACCAAACCCTAAGCAAAGAAATGTGCACTTCGATGGGAAAACAGACTATACGTACATAAAACATAAAACAGACAATAAGTACAAGAAATCTCTAAATGGAAAAGTTGGGGATGAGTGTACAAGAAACACTGAGAAATCTAAGATGCTTTGTGAGCTCATGAAAGTGGAGGACAGGAAAATGTTAACCGGCTTTATTCAACTCGACCTGACAGTGTGTTCTCTCTCATTCACTAGCTATCTTGTCTATCAAGCAGCCCCCACTAATTTAACCTCCTCTACCCCAGCATGAAGGCTAGAGGGGCCTAGAGTGAACTCTAGCTTTATCTTATCCTCTACTAAACAGGTAGGTAGGAGGTCTCCTTCCTGAGGAGACCCCAGAAAGATGGAGAGTGCCACCTAGGACTAACCTCCCATCTATGATCCTAATGTTGAGTTTCCATCAAGAGGGTAAAAATGTATTGCTAAAGACATAACTCTAAGATGATGCAGAACCTTTCAGAAGCCAATAGAGAGATTTCTTTAAGTAGAAAGTTATCAGTTCTAGTTAAAGGAAAACAATTCCATTGATGGCAGAGGCAGGTAATCTCCCCTACCTGTAGACTAGATTTATGCAGATGAACCTCCTACTCTCCAAAGATGCCTCATGCTCACATGAGATAACTTTTCTAATTCTAAGAGTAAACAGCCTTAGGTGAGGCTTTCAGGAAAACAGGATTCAGACTGTCAACATGAGAGCATTAGGAATTGCTCATTCCTCAGGGTAAACAGTGCCTGCACCAGAGTAGACTTCCTACACTGGTATCACATGGGATGATTTTAGCACCACAATACTTTAAACAACAAAAAGGGAAAAGCAAACCATGTGGACCTGTGGCTGCTGACCATCTGAGGTTTCCATATTATGCCATACAACCTGGGAAACCTCAAGAGACAGTGTAATCAGTCAAAAGAACACTGTTCTCCCAATAGTGCCTACCATCGGTGGGTGAGAGACATGTGCTACTAGCTACTATAACAGTAATAGATATGTCTGCATACAGCTCGTGTCAATATAAGCAAGACTCTCAGCATCAGTTTGACAAGAATAGAGGTGTCTGCCTCAAGACATGTAATCTAACATCTCACTGGAAAGAATATGCTTGTATGTAAATCTAGCTCCGAGGTGGGTCAGCCAGCTCTAGACACTGCATAATCAGAGACTAGGGGAAGGCCATACTGGGCCAATTCATCTATGTGGTTTTTAAGAGTTACTTTACTTTTTACCCTGTACGTGTCTGTATGTGAGTATGGAAAGTGTCCCCAGAGGCCAGAGATGTTTGATCCCCTGGTGCTAGTGTTAAAGGCAGCTGCGAGCTATCCACAGTGGGTACTAGAAACTAAACTTGGGTACTAGGAACTAAACTTGGGTTCTCTACAAGATCAATAAGTACTCGTAACTGCTCAGCCTTTCTCCATCCACTGTGTACATCATTTCAAAAGGCCACAGGAACAAGATGGATTCCTGGATCATGAGGAGAGAGACTGAAAGAACTTTGTAAGGAGAGACTCTTTGAAAGCCTCGCCCACTGGTCTTAGGTATTGAGAGAGTAGGGAAATGGATGAAAGAAACTTGTGAGCAGAATATTTCAATTCTGATTACTTTTGATGTTTTTGAAAAGTATTGGATACTAGAGAGATGTCTAGTAAAGAAGAGTAAAGAGCAGTTCTTCTTGCAAAGAACTTTTTAAGTTTGGTTCCCAGCACACACATAGTGGTTCACAACCATCCTGAACTCGAATTCCAGGGAATCTGATGACCTCTTCCAACCTCCTTGGTCACTAGGCACACACACATGGCCCACAGATATACATGTAGGCAACGCACACACATAAATTAATATAAAGTAAATCTAAAAAGAAAACTTTTTAATGGAAAATATTAATTTTGGAAGAATGTAAAAGTTTTGGGGACCATGAATTTTGTAGTTATTATCCAACCAATAGATATATGTAGACTTCACAGAGACAGTTGTTGGTGCTGTTTGCCTGTTGGTTGAGACAAGGCTTCACTGTGTCAACCTCTCCCTAGACCAGGCTGAGCTCAAACACACAGAGTCTGGCCTCTGATAAACTCTTAAAAGAAACAAGGTATGCACATTAGTCTGCAGGTGTTCATACCTATATAAATAGTGATGGCTTCCTGCACCTGACCTCCCATGACCCAATTAAGAGGCTCAGCCAACTTACTCTCTGTGTCTTCAGTAGCATTTGACTGATTGAACAGGCCTGATCAGAAATCTGTTATGATGCATGCTGAGCAATGTCATAGCATCTCTGAGTGAGGGAACATGTGAGGATTTGAGTTCTGACCCTCAAGAGTAGAAGATGCATCCAGTTGTGTGTAAGCCAGTTTGTATTATTCCTAAGAATACATGAAAACATTCCTGAGAGACATTAATTCCTCATGAAGTTAAAAGCCACAATAGTGACCATCTTTGAATAGGTACTTTGTGGTATATGCTATTATTTGTGGTTAGATTGCATTACTTTTTTTCCTTAGTATACTTACTAGTGTCACTACTGTGACATCCATTAAAGATGCTCATATATATATATATATATATATATATATATATATATATATATATGAGTTGTCTTCCTCATATAGGAGAAGCAACTTCAAAAGTAGACAAAAATCTTCTTGGAAATGTGGCTTAACGGGTATACAACTTGTTTTTATAACCCTGATGTAGATGTTAGGCATCTCTAAAGTGTAATATTGGTAGTGGTGTTAATGACTATTCGTATTCAGTGAACACGGAGATTTCATGTTTTAAAATCTCAAATGATACCATTGCCTAACCTTAAACCAAACTTCTGACCATGAGGACTGCTTGCTTTACAAGACAGGGAGGCATACCTCAATGCACTATTGCATTTTGGACTATAGTCTGGAATATAATGTATTTTCATAGCACTGAATCAAAGGCAGATGATGAATTTCCAACTCGAACATAATCTCTTCCCACTATTCTGTCTCATCTATTTAACAGGACAAAGGAGGAATTTACTGTCTACATGCATCATTATTTTTCTCTGTGTGTACAATTTTATGTATGTCTTGGAAGAAAAAATAAAAGCAAAGCACATGCCTGGGATATTAACAGATCAAACAAATTTGGAGGAGTTCTGGACAAGATGAACATAATAAGGGATTTGGCTTAGAGTAGGTACCTCATTAATGGACACACATACACTTGCAGAGTTTTATGACAGCCAGTGATAATAAAGGTTTAAAAAATGTGCTAAATGATCACATAAACACAGAGGCTAACCTTTAGTTTTTCCAACAAACTACCTCAGACTGCTAGAAAACAAAATTAAACTACACCATTCAAATAGTTATGTACTTAAAAGTAAGTTTAGGAACCTGTCCTGACTCCTTGTTTTCATTGTGAATTAGGAAACAGCACTTCTTTCTCAAATAAGGCCACAGCCATGTAATTTTGAGCATTCTATAGACACTTGAGAGTCTAGGGAACAAGAAGAGGGAACAAAGGAAATGACTTCTAAAACTCAAAGATAGTGACTGGCCTCTGCCCAGTAATGATCCAGTGCTGGCCTATGTCCTAACCAATGGCATTCCTGCGGTCTGTGCTTAACCTCTGTGTTCCTCTACAGCCAGTGCTAAGCTCCTAATTCACACTAGAGGATTTAACCCTATGTAGTAGGTGACGCAGCTCAGACTATGTCAATCACAGTCAGACTGTAACACTATACAGGTTCTTCTTTATTAAATCAACACTCCTTTGGGGAGAAATAATATCCATTACATTATCATTGGGTTATTTTACCTAACTATATACATTGAGCTTATAATTATGTCTTCAAAAATACTATTCCCCTGAAATATAAACTTGTAGATTTTTTTCCAAAGTACCATATTTGGGATGATATATGTAATGTGTAAACAAAATGACTTAAGGTTTAGAGCTATAAACTCTGTCCAAGCACATATCTTGGTATGAGTAGGCCCTGAAATAATAGGTAGCCCTCAACAGAGCCAGAACCAACTGGAATTTTAGTCTGACTTCTAGTCTCTAAAGCAGTGATAAAATGAATTTATGTTTCTTAGCCCCTGAGTCTAGGCAGCCTGAGCTGTCTAATGAAGTTTACTTATTAAAACAAAAAGTAAGAAATATCCTGAACATTTGCAATGCTGCCCAACTTTGTGAAATAGCATCAAGGCTGCACCAAGAAGAGTGTAGCTTTAAAAACTCTAAGAAAACTGATAGGCAAGCCTGTACACCACAGAGTATTGCAAGCTTCTCAGTAAATTGTTTCACTGCTGCCAGTGGAACAAAATTTAAGCAACACTAGGTTATGATTAGGACTTTGTAGATGATTCTGTGCAAGAAGGACACTCAAAGAATAAATAAATACTCTCTAAGGATGAGAAAGGAGACGCCCAACAGTGTCTATGAGATGGAGAACAGTGTACATGAAGAGCAGAGTGTTGTGGGAATGGGAACCACAAAGGGCTGGTGTGGAAGTAAGTACAGGCAAGAAACATTCTGAACAACTGGGTAGATGGATATGCAATTTATTGAAAGGAGAAGTGTACAAGGAGAGCAGCTGGAAGGAGAGTAAAGAGAAGTCCAGACAGCACTGAGTTGCTCCATTAGAACAAGTGGCTGCAAAGGAAATCAGTAATGCAGGATCTGACACATAGTAGGCACTCAAAGATCATTTGCCAAATCTGAATTTCCTCATTCATATTTATTTTAAGAGATTTGCTTTCCTTTTAAATGGTTTCTTTGTATGCATCATTTAAAAAAAAAAAAAGTACAGCAGCCTCAGAGAGGCCATGGTAGTTAGAACACAATTATGAGTCTAATCAGATAAGAGGCGAATGAGGGACAATTAAAAACATATATGACATCAGGACAATTCAAAGTGAGCATGCAGGACTGGACAGAGAGCCGTGTGAAAGTGCCCTTGTTGGCAGCAGATGGATTTTGTATTAACTAGATAGAGTCAAGAACTCAGCTACGCTACCAAGGATAAAGTTTGCCAAAGCCATGAAGAGCCTTCTCGCTAGCCATGTTCCTTGTATCTATAGAGTACACAACTTACACCCTTAAAATTATGGGAGGGGCCAATGAGATGGCTCAACAGGTAAAGGAGCTTGCTCCCAAGCTTGCAAACCTGAGATTGATCACCAGAAACCACATGGTTAATGAAAAGGACTAATCCCCACAAGCTGCCTGTCCTCTGACTTCTATATGTGTATGCTGGCACTCAGGGGTGCACACATGTATGCGTATATGTAAACATGGTGGAGAGAAAGAGAAAAAGAGAGTGAGAGAGAGAGAAATATGAAAAAAATCAAGCAAGTAAACATTAAAATGATAAAGAATACTATATAACTAATTTGCCATCAGCTGGATTCTTTAAAGACAGAAATGGGGTACCTGATCTTCAAACAGAAAGCCATGAGCTATGCTACAAAGATTTTGTAATGAAGTCTAGTGAGTTACTTATTGCTAGACTGTCACCATTATTTTAAGGTGAACAATAATGACGTAAAATTCATGTACATTTGCCTTAAAACTTTTTCAAATTGTCATGCCCATTAATGCTATGGTGATTTTTTAAAAATCTCTTATTGATACATGCTTCTAAAATTCATTTTGTTAATCCACACCCATCCCAAGGATGTGTCCAGGAAGAAAACTACAGAAGGCCTGCTCATTTGCAATCATCTTCAATCAAGAACTTAACCTTTGGTATTTCAGATTTTGAATGAGACTGTTTTCGTTATAGAATGTTGAATACAAGGGGACACACTGAAAACAAGGGGACAAAAACATGAAATTACATGCTACAGGTACTGCATATTCATTTGTACTTAAAGCTAAGTAGACATTCTATTAATGATCATAAATATTTAGAGAACAAAGCAAAATGTTTCTATCCAGTTGAAGTATTGTAAAGGGAACGCTTTCTCACATCTCCAGAACTGCTCTTGACCTATGCAGAGGTTGCCCATAGGTTTTCTGCTGTAGACCAGATTTTCCAGAAATTATGATGTTATTATTTAATCACAACATTTTTCAAACTATAGAAGTAACCAGACTTGATAGGAAATGCCTGTAATCTCAGCATGCACTGGAAGGGTGAGTCAGGAGTGAGAGTTCCAGGCTGATGTGGTCAATTAAATAAAACTCCATTTCAAGCAATGAAAACAAAAATGAAATTAATGTAAAGTGTATATGTACCCACTGTGTTGGTACAAAAGGGCAAAGAAAGTGATAAACTTAAAACTGTGCATTACTTGTTCTTATAGAAATAAAATTAAATTAGATATTGTTATTAAATGCTGCCAACTGTTGGGTTCTATGCAATGCATTCCTGAAACTAGTGACTAATTTTATAATCACTTGGTGCTCTTATTTCAATATGTCATTTATTATATAAATATAATATTTAATATCTTAGTCATTAAATCAACTTAAATATACAGAGAATCGTCACACATTTCTGCGATGACTACAATGCACACTTTCAAAAAGCATGCAGAATAAATAAATGGTCTTCTTTTGATAAAAAAGAGATAAAAAATATATAAGAGGAAGGTAGACATAAAACCAAACTGACCTATAGCTATAAATGCTACCAAAAATATCATACACTTTCCTCCAATTCCTCCAAACTTCCCTGCCTCGTAAAAGATAACATATAGGATACATATAATATGAGTTTGTCTGCTAACTCCATGTGCTACTTAAGACAGCCACATGTAATATTCTGAATGATAACTTAGAATTAAGTTTAAGATGCCTTAAAGAAGTCTAAGATGCCTTAAAACTTTTTCAAATTCACATACCCATTGATAATTTACTAATTCTTCTTCCTTTCATATTTCTAGAGTGTTATGCTTTTTTTGATCATTCTTCAGCCAGAATCCCCTTTATCATGCTATTCCTTTAAGTAACACATTGCTTTACCAAACAGTGAGATTGTAAGGGAGTTGATCCTTAAACATCAATTTGAAGATATGCTTACAAACGGAATATCCTCATGGCCACCTGTGTAATTAATCTCTTCTTTACAGACCTGAACATATATGTGTACTAACTCAAACAACATTCTTACCTCCCATCCATAGCTGGAATCTTTCAGGTCTGATCTCTGCTCTCCCATGTATGGCCCAAACTTTTCGCCTATTTCAATCTTCCTTTTGGTCCATATTCCAAGTCCTGCTCCAGGCATAGTTGACTCTCGAAGCTCAAATTCATCAGGAATGGGGATGTCATCGGGGATGTAGATGGGGGCTTTGTATGGCGAGCCCTCCTTAGGAGTAAATGACTCACTGGATGTCGCAGGAGAGCATGGCTCTTGAATGTGGAGGGAGGGAGCATTGGCTATCCCATCTGTATCAGCATCTGGCATTTCTTCCAAAGGTATTTCAGGGTAGTTGCCATAAGCACACTCATTACCTGAAAATAAATAAGAACTTTATGAATTTCTACTAATAAACCAAGACAAAATTTCACAGAAGTAGTAACCATAGTGAGTTGTTCATTGCAAGCTAAACATAGAAGACCATTGTTAAAATGTGTCCCATTAAAAATCTCTATTATTCACAGGGGGTATAGGCTATGACTTCTAGTTTATCTGGGATAAAGTAATAAGTCCGGTATGTTTATCCTCAACTGTTAATACCTGTATGGTCCTCACCCATCACCCACATCCAAAGTATCCAGCAGCTTATTTATCATTCTGAATAAAATAAACATAAGAAGTAGGCAACTACCATCCTCAAAACATTGCAGATTGAGAGCTGACAGAACTATATATAGCACAGCAGAAAAGCAGATCAATCAACTTGTGGAACCGTAAAATAAATGCAACAGGCCACCAAGAACTCCAAAGGTTGCCATGTATAACAAGGCTTAAACCTGTGAGGCTGGATATTGATAGAAATATTAGTTTGTATTTGTTCTTCCTCTGTTGGTGTTTTGTTTTATTTTTTTTTTCCTTCCTATTTCAAACAAATAACCAAACCCTTGGTATTTCTTGCTTCGGTAGTTTATTCTGCATAAACTCAAAAGCACTACAAGTTAAAATCATTCTTTTAGTTAGGTAGATTGGGGGCTGGACCGCTGGCTTAATGGGCTATGAGTACTTGCTGCTTTTGCAGAAGATGAGGATTTTTTTTTCTCCCCAGAACCTATACATCAATCTATTGTAACCACTTACAACTTCAGTTCCAGGAAATCTGACACCTTCTTCTGGCCTCCATAGGCACCAGGCAAGTGCATGGTACACATACATGTGTGCAGGCAAACATCCACACACATAAGTCAAAAATTAACAAATTTCCAGAGGGAAAAAGATAGGGAGGGTACCCCAAGTGTACCAAAAAGAGAAAAAAAATCTCCAGACTAGAAACAAGGAAAGTCAACTGACTCTCCAAATCCTGGGGAGGTTGCAAGAATTTGAAAGAAACAAAGGCCTTGTTTTCAGTGGTTTTAAGGATTTCCCAAAATAGTACAACCCCACATCCAAAGTCCCTGAGCGTACAATGAGACCTTGAGGTCTTCATGAAATGTATATGGGGGACTGTAGAGGCTAGGTAAAGAAATAGAAAGAATAATGGGTGAGTAGGATTTCCTATCAACTGGAGGGAATTTCCTTTGTCTTTAAGCAATAGGCATGTGTTTCTCTCTATTATAGTTATGAACTGGAAGTCATCCCACACTGGCTTGACTCATAACAATCTCAAGGACAGATTAAGGAAGGCGGGCTAGGATGATAAGGAGGCTGATTCTGGTCAGAATCACCAGAAGGTAAACTGGATGGCTTATGATTATTGCCATAGCATTTCTGGTACAGCCTGGGTAAGCATGAGTTATTCATGATATGGAAGAACCCCAGTCTCAGATTAGTAACCTTTAGTCTCCTACCAAACCTACATCTGCATGTTTTATGAAAGCCTTCTAAGATTGGTTATTGGGCTTCAAGGTAGAAGACTCACATTCTACCCCCAGTTTCTTCCCTTACTCGTTATAGAAATTCACACCACCACTCATGAGTAACTAACTGTCCAGTGAGTACTAGATCCTGCTTCTTACAGTTACATAAAATGACACAAAATAAAAAGTAATAGGCATGCAAAGCTGTATTTAGTGAAGGTATAGATTGTGATTCAAACACTGAAAGTATGTCATTTGAACTAGCATGTGACAGAACTACAAGCTGCAAGCTTGCACTGGGTTCCTAGTTCTCAGCATTCAGGTTCATTACTATGCAAGTTCAGCATGTCCAAAATTGTAGCTATTGTCACCTACCCTCCAATCAGGTACCTTGTCCATTTCCTCAGTTCAATTAGGAATATTATATTTCCCCTAACTATCCGGGTTAGATGCTTTAAAGTAACATGGAGATGTGCTCTCCTTTTCCGATAATCTATTCTTCCACAAAATTCATTACTTTAATCTGATTCTTTCAATTCACATTTAGCATCTAAAATTTCTACCAGTGCTTGCTCTTCATTGGTCTCCAGACCACCATTCTCTTGACTTGAAACCTAAATACCAAATTCATCTTCCCAGCACATCCTCCTTCCTACTCGACAGACTGCAATGGCTCCCTGTCTGTCAAGCTGAAGTAGAAATGTTTTGGCTTGGAAAAAGCTCTCTCTTTTTGAAGTCATTCCCTCTGATTTTCAATACTCCTCAACAGGATTGTTTAAGCTGCACACTGATCTTTGCCTCCTAAACTTGGCCAGCAGTTCTACCCTGGCTCTCCGTCTTTAACCTCTAGTCTAACTAATTCCCAATCTTCCTTCCAGGTGAAGTTCCAATTCAGGATCCAACACGTCTCATTCTCATCTCAGTCACCACAACATCTCCTTCCTCCTTAAGCTTACAGAATTTTACCTCTCTATTCTGCAATCAAATTACATGCATTGCCGCTTAGGACTTAATGTTTTATCTCCAACAAGGAAATAAACCCTTGACAAGTTAGGTGAAGAATTCCCACTTCATGGGATCTGCACACAGCAAGTATTAATGAATACTTGTTAAGTAGATAATTAAATGTGCATATAATTTTATTGAATCATTATACCAAACCAACATCATCCCACTGAAAATTGTAAATTATTTTGATCCTGACAACTACCTTTAAGAAAAAAAAGTGGTGGAGCACAGTAGATTATCAGACTATTCATTCATATCTGGTAGCAAAATAATTATTTTTAATACCACCTAAAATGCACTTGAAAATTCCAACTGATTTTATACTTCATCAAAATATTCATGAACAGTTTGGATGCAGGATAAACATATAGAAACCATTTTCAAGGCCAGCATGGTAACACTCCTATGGTGTGAGCTCTTTGGAAGACTAGAAGCAGGAAGACTTTGTAAGCTTAGTAGTTTGAGACAGACTTAGGCTTTAGAGTGTCACCATGTCTCCAAAAACAAACAAACAAGCAAACAAACAAATTAACTTAAAATCAGTGGCATCTTTCTAGAATTGTAGCATTCAACCAACATAAATGGAATGTCACAAAATACATCCTCAAAGGGAGTCACTGCTTATTGTCAAATTTTTTTCCTTTGAGAAATACGACAAATTGAATGATATCATGGAATTTATAATCTTCCCCACCTAAGAAATAGAAAATAAAAAGGCATCTAAATAAATAGAACAATATTCTTCCAGTAATTTTTTCTGAAAGGCCAGTAGAATTTTCTCTATTTCTCTCATGAGTTAAACCAGTCATGGTATCAGGTCCAACAAAGGGATCTCAAATCTTAGAAAAAGATTCAAACAATTGACAAATGAGCCCTCATACTGTCACAATGAATCCCATGGGCTCCTTGTCACCGCGAACTCCCCCAGTTCGGAGACTAAATAAGTATGCTGAGAACCCAGCTCCAGCAAGATATGTGTGCCCTGCCTGCTGCTCAGAAGAATTTGAACTTAAAGACAAAATATAATCCTGCTAAAAATGAAAAAAATAATATTCTAATTAAGCCCCATAGAACAACTTAAGCAATCAAGCAAGGATAGGTAAAACATCCAGTTCTAGTCATCCACATACAGCTTTTAACACAAAAAGCCCAGGCGATGTGTCTTATGCCACCATCCAGCTAGTATCATCTGAATTAAATATCAAAACGAGCTGGGGTGACAAGAATGGAAACAGAAAACTACTGACTTTTCCCTATCAAACCATACAATCATATTCAACACAATCTAGCATTTATAAACTTTTCAGCGTGGATATGGTTTATCACACCATATTGAATATTTGCATAAGAGAGAATAAACTGATACTTCTCTGTACATTACTCAATAACTCTCCCAAACAGCTGCTAAGACACTCCATCTAAATGAAAAACAACCTCCATTATTCCATCTCCATTAAACCTCTGTTATTGGGGGGAAATTGGTAGATCTATTCCCTGAGCTATAGCAGTAGTCAATTAAAGACTTCCTGAATATTGCTCTGACAGATTGGGCACATTTACAATAGGAAAGTATCAGGTAGGGCATGTGGCATACATCAGTGGGCCCATAAAGATAAATAACCCTTGTAACTTCTTGGAGCTGCTCTACCTCCAACTGTAATTTGCTTCGTGGATCCTTCGGTTGTGACATTAACTCGGCAAGGACAGGGAGAAGAGCTTATTGTTGGATATTGAGGCAAGTGGCTTGGGAAACCCTACTGGAAATTGAACCTGTTTAATTCAAATCTTAAGCATTCTAATGTCCCTAGAGATCAAGCAACAGCCCACACTTCAATTAGATTCTTATTTCTGTGGCTGTATGAATAATTACCCAGGTTTGCAGTTTGGAAGAGTTTGGTTTAGAAGATATCAGAATCTAAGAGGAAATTGAAAACTTAATGCCAATAATAACAGTGTCCATTGCTGTGTACATAGACTCACTGCAATCCAGTGGGGGAAAAGTGATGTGAAACATAACTTTTTATTCTTCAAATATAGAATCCTATGGTAAAAGATACTAAACAGAATATTTACAGTTAGCAACTTTTCAAATCCAATCTTCACTTTCTTACGTAGGCCATTTGCCTTTTAGTTTCTTTAAAGATCCATCTAGAAGTTTGGGTCATCAAAAGTACATCTCCTGTGTAAGCAACCTGTTGCTCAGCCTTTTCATTTGATAGTGTACTATAAATAATTTTCTCTGTTATCCTATTTTCTAAACTTACATGCACTTGCTATATGTTCTACCATTATAGGGACTCACAGGAAATGAAATGTGTCTATAGTAGTCATGTTGCTTTCAGGTTTTTTTTTAATCCCAGTAAAATAAATACCCCCTATATAAATATTTGTATTTATTCATTTCAATTTTCTTAGATAGGATCTCTATTAAAAGCTAGTGAGTATTGGCAGTTTCTTTTCCAAATACATTTATCAATTTATACTACTACCAACCATATTCACAGGTACCAATATGTGTTGTTTTTCATTTTTATCAGTAGGAAAACTATCAGTTGTTTCCTTAATCTATACCTTAGTGATTACTAAAACCAAATAGTGTATCAGTGACTCATATTTTTTCCATTACAAACCATGCATAGCTTTCTCTCATTTTTTTAAGATGAGCTTCAACCCTGTCTGATTAATGACAAATTCGCCCTCGGATAAACTCTTACTCATCTTCTCTATAGTTTTCTATTGGATACAGTCCTAGGACTTTTTACCCTCAGTAGAACTAAGTTCACGTTGTCTTTGTGTCTTTTACATTTTCTTAGAAAGTCCTCACCTATTCTGATAGGGGTGAGGTACTCTCCCTTATTTTCATTGAGTTCCATAGTTACTTTTCTTCCAGCCTTGGATTACCAGTGATTTACTACTCAGTGAAAAGCAGAGGAAAAATGATTTCATTTATTTGAGCTCCTGTGAACGGCGGGCTAGGAAAAAAAAAATGTCGTTTCACTCATAATTCTTTGGCCCTTATTTGCAAGGCTGGCCTGAGATGCTTTCTCTTTTTGTGGGATTTATATAACTCACCAGTTGTTTCTTTTGGCTTCTCTGCTTAGTTTAACTGAACATTTTCTGGGCAGATGCCATTCACGCTCCTGAGCTTCACCCATTAATAGCGTTCAATGGTCATCAAAATGCTTATCACTCCACGGTGTCCTTCCTGACAGTAGCGGAAATGTTTTCCTCTCTGCTCCGAAAGTCAGTTCATTGACAGAAAGTGTTGAGCGACTAATGCAGTATCCATGTTAATGTTTAAAGCACAGAGCTCAACTTTCACTATAACCATGAAACCATGTTGACTTGGCTGTACAAACTTGCCCACAATATGCACATCCATGTACATTTCCTAGCAATGAGTGGCGCGTGTGCGTGTGCGTGTGCGTGTGCGTGTGCGTGTGCGTGTGCGTGTGCGTGTGCGTGTGCGTGTGCGTGTGCGTGTGCGGTGCTTAGCAGCTCCCTAATCTTAAAAATAGGCCGAGACAGAAACATGATTTGAGATCTCAGGCAGACTGGCTGAGATCATAGCTGTGTGAAACAGCTGCCAAGAGGAGCCCGACTAGGGAATTGAACAGATTAGGTAACTCAGA
Source organism: Rhabdomys pumilio (assembly GCA_030674055.1). Taxonomy (NCBI): domain Eukaryota; kingdom Metazoa; phylum Chordata; class Mammalia; order Rodentia; family Muridae; genus Rhabdomys; species Rhabdomys pumilio. Next base: position 114,135,248 of record JANHMN010000001.1, read on the forward strand.
ATTTTAGACATTTCCCCCCATTATGTTTCTCATTGCAGTTTTGTAATAAAAACATGAGCAAACTTCAAAGGAAGCTCTGTAGTAAAGGTTAATTGCTACTAAAGAAGAGGGTGGGCCCACGCGCCGGTACTGTGTGCCCAACTCACAGGCAGACAGGAAGGATTACACGTGGCTGAATGCAGACGATGTGTGCCCAGCATCAGGAGAGGAGGCTCGGCCAAACCTCAGGCCCCACCAGGGACCTCCAGGGAGGACGTGAGCATATAGACATGAGTCTATGAGTCTGTGCGTCCTTACCAGTGGCCAGGGAAGGGAGGGGGAAGACTTCAGTTTCCTTTCCAAATTAAAACAGGACATGCTCTTCTTCCCTCCTCAGGACAATTCCTGAGTGGTGACAGAGGCGTGTTTATGAGAAAGCAAAGGACCTCAGGGGCCAGCTCTTCTCCACCAGCAACAGAGCCACTGAACATGTGGGGAAAGGGAGGCGCCCAAGTAACACCAGATGCTCAAACCGAGTAATGAACTGGACATTGAAATACTCTGTGAAAATGTCCCCAAGAAAATGAAATTTCACATTCCCAATGAAATGAGAAAAGGAAACTACTACAATGAGGAAAATAGATATCTACGGAGCTGACAAACATGCTATAAAGAATTCTACAGGAATCTAGCAGCACAGATTCAGAAACAGAGTTCTTTCCCAGAGAGGTCGTTGTCTTAGAGGTCTTTGTCTTAAATAGGTCATTGTTTTAGAGAGGTCACCAATGAACAGTCCTCAGAACACCATGATCCCAGCAAAGAGTGAAAGGGAAACACTCTTCATGTTTCAACTCTGATCCATGTTTGTGCCATCTGAGTCTCGATGGTTTATTTGTGACACAGTCTGCCGACATGGCTTGGCATGGGGAATTTTCTTCATGGTCTTTCAAGGTCCTTTGCACTCTCAGTGTTTCAGTCACCTTCCTTGTTCTGATCTATTCTATTTCTTCCCTCTGGGCCTTGCCAGCCCACAGCATTCACTAAAAGTACTTCCTTAGTCTGCTGTCAGAAAGATCCAGAATGAGAAAGGGTTGGGAGAAGTAGCAACAGACAGGACCAAGAGGGCTATAGGTATTGAAAACAAAGGACTTACAAGGAGCGTGTGTGTGTGTGTGTGTGTGTGTGTGTGTGTGTGTGTGTGTATACATATTTCACATAAACCTGGAGTTTTCCACCATCCTAGGAATTTCATAGTCATTTCTCTGAAAAGTATGGTTTGAGAATTCAGTAGGTAGCTCCTAAGCTATTATAGAATGAGCTTAGCTGCTTCTAGAAACTTCTCTCAAATGATGATGAAAAGAAATTGCTAGAAAATTCATAGTTGAGGTACAAGGAGTAAAAAGCCCTTTGTCATCTATTTACAGAATCCAAGAAAACAAAATAAAGACACTAACGTTCTGTGGGTAAGGCCAGGAGGGAAAGCGTGACCTGGTTAATGTTTAGTATATACGGTTGTTGGGGAACTTAGTCACAAATTCATACTGGAAGACCTGGTAGGACCAGACTCTACATGCCAGTCAGTGTTACTTTCACAATACAGCATTTGCCTGAACTCTTTTAGCAATACAAATTTTTAAGAGATTTTTGGCAACCTCTGACCTACTGGCTTTTTTCATAAGCCTTTTACATCCCCAAAGTGACTTTGCTTCAGATCCATTTAAAGTAAAATAGAAATGCCTCATATATACATCCCAGCTTACTGGCAGGTTACTTCTCAGGCGTCTGCAATGAGCAGAGTACAGCCCTTCAGCATTCAGGCCCTATCTACAGCAATTATTTGCCAGCATATCTAAAAGAAGGCAGGCATTTCCTGCTGCACACAAATGGGACACTCTTATCTAAATCACTGTTTAAACAGGTATTTAAGAAAACACTATCACAGGCAGGAATTTACTGATGACGGAACACATTGGTTTAGGGCTGGACTCGATGGTTAAGGACTTACCATTGTCAAGAAAGGAAGTATATCAGCATGAGGAAGGTATAGAGACTATTTCACAACTCCCCAGGGGTCAAGATGGAGGATCATAAAGCCTGGGAAAGCAGCAGTGGAGAAGGCAGTTGTTGCATAGAAGTTTCCACCTCGTAACACCTCGGAATTCTGGAGCCACCCAAGAGGAAGAGCTAGAGTTGGGTCAGTTTATGTCCAGGTCCATTCCACTTAAGCCATAGCAGATCCCCATAATGAAAACTGGGGAATGGCCAAACTGGGCATGCCAAAAGCTTAGAAAATATATTTCCTGGAAAGACACTTTGAGAATCGATTGGATCTCCCACAACCTGTAACCTAGGCAAGAGTATGCTCTGCTTCCCAGCTCTGCTCTAAGCAATGCCACTGGAATTTATTCCCAGTGGAGGCTTATAAAGCTGGGCTGTTATTCTCACATTAAGTACACTGCCCTCTGGTGAGGGCTGTGGTTTCTGTGTGGGCAGAACGTGTGGTTTACTATGGTTAATTTGTTTATGTTGTTGATGGTGGTTTCAGAGGAAAGCATGCTAAGAGCTGATCTAGTTTGCTTCCTTACAGAGAGTGTTTAAAGGTGACTGAGACATGCTGAAGCATTAATGCCCCTCCACTGACAGAGGAGCAAGTGGTCTCTTTGACCACGAATGTGCTTTACTGGGTTCTGTTTGGGACCTGAGAGTCACAGTCTCTTTATGAGGGTTATCTAAGTGTGGCTTGGTGGCTCTTGCCAGATACACCTCCTTGTCTCAGAAGGGGAGCTAAAAACTGAAGGGAAAAAGTCCAGCCATGCCTTCCCTAGCAAGGACATTAAAGAACAGTATATACTGAGAAAAGAGAGTCAAAGTGTTCCCAGAAGAGGAGAGGCAAAGCCTACTGGGAAGATGGAGATCCAGAAGTAAAGGAATTTGAGAGCCCTCCCTTCATGCATAAGCCACAGATATGAGTAAGGAACTTGTGTGAGCTCAGGTCCATTCCACAACAGAACTGATGGAGCCCTTCCCTATTGCTACAAAGCAGAAGAACTTTCTTCCAGCCAGGAGTCCTGCATAAAGAAAAGAAAATAATTATGCATGTCTGGCAGAAGAGGGAGTTGTGGCTTGCTGAGAAAGAGGAATGCAAGTGGCAATTAAACATTCACAGAGTCCCAGTCAGCAGGAAAGGAAGCAGAGAGTATCTCAAAGAACGAAATTTTCTTAGACCCTCAAACTTAGGGTAGTTTGTTTTTTTGTTTGTTTGTTTGTTTAATGAGAAGTGCTCCTTGTTATCACAGGTTGTTAATAAAAGGACAAGAGTGATTTATGTCCTGAAGTAACATAATGAGGAAGTTCCCTCCTTTCAGCTCAAACTCTGTTCCCTTGTAAATGCTGTATTTTTGCTATTAAAAACAAAAAGTCTAGATGTTGCCAATGAGTGCAATCTGCTGGCCCAGTCTACCCTTTAAAGGGCCCCAGACTGAGGTTCCCAATACCACAATCACATGAAATGTGAATTCATTCAAAATTGTGGGGATGGAATGTGACTGAAAACATGAAGGAAAACGTTGGTTTTTGTTTAATTTCAGAAAACATTATACACTTTGAAAATTTGTTTTCAGAAAAATGTGAACAGATGTGTTTGTGGATATATATATATATATATATATATATATATATATACACACACACACACACACCAGCCACACTTATGATTGGAGAAGGGGTAATTTCAACATTGTTAAGTGGTAACACAAGCTAGGTATTTAAGGGAATGATATAATATGACAACTTCATAGACTACCAAACTGTGCCTGGAGTCTGGGAATTGTCATTATCAACATGTGTAATAACTAGTAGCATTAAGTGGTCTGTACAGTATCCTTCCTGCCTTGTTGAGTCACACAGTCTAAGGCAGTTGACAGGCACCAGGCAGTGTCTCCTAAAGACAACTGACTTCTTATGAAAGGCATCCAGGGCCTCTTCTGCATAAATTACTATAGTTTATAGCAAGAGAAGATTATGAATGTTTTCACTGCTAAATTTATTTACAAACTGGGTCTAATTTATTTCTATGGCTGGCACAATAGGCTTTTGTTGAAAACTTATGCTATCTGTTCTTCTGCCTCAACAAAGTCTATCACGATCATAAACACTGTTGAAAAATTATTTGCAGTTAGCAGGATTTAAACTGCCCATTATATCACAAGCTAGTGCCAGTAAACTTTTGCACTGGTTGATAAAGTTTCCTCCATGGAATAAATATATATTTGACTTTCAAAATCTTTGGTGGGCTCGGTACTATGAAAAAGTAAAGGTTTAAACAGATGTTCTAGGCATTGCCTTTATTGCCTGAATGCTTCCACTGGTGTTCCCTTTGAAACTTTGGGGAAGGACTGCAAAGGCATCCAGGTTTAAATGCCTTTCTAGCATTCAAAGGGGGATCAGATGAACAACTGTCAAGATTGTAGCTCTTTCCAGTGATGCTGCCACCTGGGCTTATTTGTGTGCCCATTTGAAGATACTTTCCCAGTAACATGTTGCAACTAGAGTGCCACAAAGCTGATAGGGATAGATCCAAAACCAAAGACAATAAAGCTTCCACCATCTGGTAGCTTAGCATTGAACAGCAAAGACAGGAGGTGGTAGGAGGTATCCGGCAGTGCAGCAGAAGAGGACTAAGCTGAGTTTCAAAATCGTGAAAAATGTAGCAAAAACTGCATTTAAGTTCCTGTGTAGTTAGGTATCTCCAGCCTTAGACTGATGAGAACCATATGCCATTGGCCTTTTGTATCTACGAACTCTTCACATCCAGAGATCCAACAACAACAGATGGAAGATATTCACACATATGGCAATGTCTCTACTGAACTCACACTTTCTCTTCCTGTCACTGTTCCTAAGCAATTCAGCGTAACAAGTATCTAAATGGCTTTGGCATTGCAGTAGTCATTGGAAGTAACATAACGATGACTTAAAGTTTACAGGAGCATTAGTGTAGGTTAGAGGCAAGTAATAGTATTTCATTAGAGGGAAGTATCAAGGGACTTTGTCTTCAAGAGTCTTCTCTACTTCTTGCAAACCCCCCAGGTGCCAAGGAACAACAGTAGGTACCAGTTAATTGCTTTGGTTGCTTTAAGAATAGGTCTGTTATTTTTAATACTAGTAGAAACAATTTCTGCTCATGCGCATCTCAGAATATCACCAAGTTCTTCATAATAATGTGAAGAGAAACATAGGAATTATTTACTCTTGCTGAAGCTACAGATAACTCAGAAAATGACAGTGCCAGCAGGTTCTCAAGTGGCATGCCCACTTGACTGCCACAGGGTGAGCCAAGAGAAAACTTCTCAGAAGAGGGATGTCTCTGTCATATACCCAAAGAACATGGATTGTCCTGTGATAAACCCCAGTGAGAGCTCTACAACAAATAGCATAGGTCTGCTTTACAACATCAGTGCACCTCCCAGATGCTATCTAGGGCCCAAACTAAGACTCTCGTCTTCTAGCTGCAATTAGATTCCCTTCCAAATAGACCAGGTTTAGGTTTAATTAGCCTCAGAATAGCTGAGGTACTGAGAGAAAAGACTGTCTAGACTAGCCTGGAAGCCACATCCATCCAGAAAAAAAGTTAGCTGAAAATGGCAGCCCTACTGCCTACTGATGCCCCATATTTCTACCAGATGATGGTGCCCTGCCCAAGGACTACCGATTTCTGCTCACCATAGTCAAACCGAACCACAGCTAACTAGAAAAACACAACAGAGTGCTTTTGGAAAATTTAATGTGGGATGAAAAAATCATTTTAAAGGACTTAGTCTGATAAATATTCTTTAACAAGTCTTTTATTTCAATGGGTTACAGCTATAGCAATTAGATGAACTAAAATCTGGAGTCACACCGCTTAAGAAAATAGTAGACCCAACCATCCATTGCTGAGCCAAGCACAATCACATACACATGTGGTCACAGCATCAGAGAAGAAGGCAAGAGGATAAGCTGAGGGGCAGTGTTAGTGAGAGGATATGCAGAAGAGATGTCTCTTTTTCATAACGTTGTAGAATCCAGGTATTAGGAAGACAGGCAAGGCTAAGAGTTCTCATCAAAGTGTCCAAGAAACTGCTGACTGAGACACTGTGGATGAGTCCATGTAAATCTGGGTGAATCAAAATTATTCAAGAGAGAAACTTTGTAATAGAAGTCTATGAAGAGAGTGATTCCTGAGTATTCAGAATTACACAGCGATTCTGCTTGCCCCCTTTTTATTGCTTTTACATTAGGTCTCCTTCATTTCATTTTCAAAGACTTGTCATCACGATTAAATCTTAGTGACTATGATACAAATTAGATCCAACATGCAACAAAATGTCAGTCATTCAGTCAACAAACCTTGTCCATGAAAAGCCCCATGGGGTACAGGGAGGGGTCACAAAGAAGAATCAAGTGAAATTTCTGATTGAAAAGGACTTATACTCTTACCAAGGAGAAAAGGCGAATGTCCAGGCAGAATGAGCATCTAGGACTCTCTACTAAAAAATGTCCAGGGAGCATTAGAGAAAATAAGAATTGTACCCATCAACTCATGAGTGATCTTCTTTTTCATTAATGTAAAACTTAGCCAAAGATGACTAAATGTTCTATTTATGAAGAAGACAGATAAATCAGGAGGACCGTGAGACAAAGGGTTGTAGACTGTGGCCGAGCCTGGGAGAGGTAATGACTTTTAATTGGATTGAGTTTATCATACTTGCAGGGGTACAGCAGACTCAGAAGGAAGGATTAGCGTGATTTCCACTTTCTATTATTTGGCATAATGAGAAAACAGAGGGTGGTCCTCATCCCTGGTGCACATTATGAGCCATAGGAGATGCTTAATATGTCAGGTTTGGGTAGCACTGAACTCTCTTATATAAACACATTTATTTGGACATAGCTAAGTCAAAATAAGTCACCTGGAACAAAGGTCAGAGGTCATTAATTTGCATAGTACAAAGGATTTATGAATTTTTAAATTAATCCTCCTGGATCTCTACACCATTTCAAACGGTAGGGCACATCTGCATTTTTCTTCAAAGTTTAGATAGCTTAAAGGGTCAAATGAAAAGTCTTGGCTAAAGGGAAACCAGCTAAGCAGACTTCTCCTAGGTGGAAAGTAAGTACATCATAAATCCTTCTGAGAAACAGCCTTATAGACAAGAAAATACAGACACACACAAGACAACCTGGAAAATTCACTACACTGACAAAATTATGTGCAAATGTTCATGAGTCACACACTCATGCATGCATACACACACACACACACACACAGAGAGAGAGAGAGAGAGAGAGAGAGAGAGAGAGAGAGAGAGAGAGACATGCGCATATGCAATCAACATCCCCAAATTCAGGAGGGCTGAAGGACAGATGACAGCATACAATGAACCCCCAAACTTCTAAGGTGCAGAGAACAGATTTGGGGTACCAGACTCACTGTAGAATGTCCAGGATCTAGCCAAGCTTTTAGCCAAAGCAAACTCCATGTGATTTTACTGACTTAGAAGTCTTAGCTAAAGCAAAACAGTTCTAAGTGGTTCAAATAAGTTCACTAAGTGGTACCATTCTCCATCTCAGCATTGGGAGGCTTTAACATTGAAGTCCACAGGGTGTCAAGTACATTTGTCAGCAGTATGTGTAACCACGTGTACATGTGACCCCACAGATGCAAGTGAGCAATAGCTCCATATCTACATGTACTTGACCTTAAAGATTCACAGTCCCACTTTTTCTTGGCCTCATATTTGAGATACCAACAGATGGATGTCACCAAGTGGAATCAGTTCAGAATTTGTACTGCTTTCTCCTTATAATGCAAGCTTTTCAACTACATTGATTATAAAAGAAATAAAAATAAACAAGTCCTTGGATGGGTGACCCACAATTCTGTCATTTCTTCCATCATTTTTATCAGTCCTCTTCAAAAAGAGAATTGGAAGCCTATATTAAATGCACCCAGTATATTTTACTCGACCAATATTTATTATAGCATCTACTGTGAAGCAACTATGTCCTGTAGGGTGTGGACTGTAACTTTCACAAGGGAAAGGACTTTGCCTTCTTCACTGATGCCTTTGCATTGCCAAGAATGATATCTAAAACAGAATGCATGCTTAATAAATATTTGTTAAATAAGAGAATAAATTCAGGAAGGGCACAGGAATGAGCCATAGGGGATATAGAACCTGAATTGGCTATCATCAAGCCAGGCGTTGCATTAAAAGTTCACTGCAATGTAGTTTTAAAAACACAAATCTGGGGACTGGAGACACAGCTCAATTGGTAGAGGATATCCCTAGCATGCAGGAAGCCCTCAGGTCCATCCCTGGGAGTAGATAAATGCACCATGTGTAATACCAGCACTCATGGGAGTAAAGGCAAGAAGATCAAAATCTCAAGGATTTCAGTCAGTCTGGGATATGTAAGACCCTGTCTCAAATATGTTTTCTCTTCCTCTCCCTCTCTTCCCTCTTATTCTTTCCTCTCTCTTTTCCCTTTATCTTCTCTTTCTCCTTTCTCTTTCTCCATTTGTCCCCCTCTCTTCTCCCTCTCTTCTCTCTCTCCTTCCACTCTCTTCTCTCTTCTCTCTTCCCTCTTATTCCTCTCTCTCTCTCTCTCTCTCTCTCTCTCTCTCTCTTTCTCTCTCTCCTTCTCTCCTCTTTCTCCCATATGCATCTATTGATAGAACTAGCAATAAAGAAATCTTACACAATAGAATCTGTTTTTAGATCCATGGTTCAAGACTCTGAACTTATAATATCATAATAAATTTAAATAGTCTATAAACCTAAGATCCTGTTGAAGTCAAAAGACTCCTGGGATCCTACCTAGTTAGGAAGTTATATTACCTCAGAAAAATCCTATAATCTGTCTGATGTTATCCAACATGGTAGCCACTGGCCACACATGACAAGTGACCTCATGAAGTGCAGCAACTCCAAATTAAGATGTACTGAGAGTTTAAATTTTTATTATACTCCAGATTTTTTATTTAAAAAAAACCCTTAATCCAAGTAAAATGTAAAATACCTAGTTGACAATTTTTATTGATATAATTTGTTGAAACATTTTAAGGTATACAATTTTGTAAATAGTGGGTTTAATAAAACATAATAAAATCCCTTTCACTTTTTTCATTTATCTTTTTTAGCATAGCTACTGGAATGTTCTAAATTCATGCAGTTCATGTGTCCTTTCCTGTAGACCAACACTGGGTTTTAAAAATACTTCTAACATTAAGTTGACATAAGAATCAGAATAAATCGTACATCTTCCACTCTCATAAGCTTTCAGATAAAATACAAGTGCCACAGTCATTCTCATTATTATTACAGACTTCTTTCTGTCTTTCAGTCTTAAGTGGTAGCTCTCAAAGGTCACTGTCACTTAGATCTATCTGTGTTCCCGTGACAAAAGGTGATGAAATGTTATGTGAACGGCTTATTCTCCACCACTCCCTGTTGGTATGTCTCCACATGGACACGTATTGAAATGAAACACAAAGAAAGATCAATATGGTTATTGACATGGTGCTGAAAGATGAGGTAATTTGAGAACACTACATAGCCAGAATCTTGGTCATGATGTAAGAAGCAGACTGTGCTAAAACACCTGGAGAGATGTTCATATTTGACAAGAGTACCACTGGCCAAGGAGCAGTGAGGAACACTTGGCAGTAAGCAAAACAAATCTATTCCATGAACTTAGTCTGGCATGCAAAGGAAGATGCCAAGGTATGAATTTAGTTTTCTTCCCTATCTTTGGGGTAGCACAGTTCAGTTTCTCCAACAGAAATTCTATTCCATCTCTCCAAAAATAACATGTGCCTCAAAACACCTCACAGATAAAAAAATAAAACAAAACAAAAAAAAAAAAACCTGAAGACCTTTTAAGGCACCATGACAATCATAGCACAATTGGTAGGGCTGAAGTGAAGAGGAAAATCTACTCCCCAGTTGTTTATATGTTACACAGCCGTGATAGCATTCCGGAAAGGTTTGAGTTCAATAGGTACAGAGCTCGGAAATCTCAGTGCTGATCTGCCAAAAGAAGTCCATGTTTCTTCGAGGAAGAAGAAATTGTGTTGTCCGGAGTGAATCTATACTCTTACCAGGCCAAGCCTCTGAGACGTTTTATGAATATTAATTGATGTATTTACTGACTGAGGGCCGTTGCTAACCCAACATTCCAGCCATTGTTCAAAGCCTATCATGTTCTTCCAGGCTGTTAGTTTTGGAGTGGCTGTGTAATCCTAGTGAGTTGCTCGAAACGGGTGATCAATCAACGCCCTGAAAGCTTCTAGTACATCCCAATACCTGCTAGCTGCTTTGATAAATAGTATTCATGGGACTGTGTGAAATTTACATTGTGGGAGTACTTAAATACATGTGGGAACATGGCAGCCTATTGTTCTTGGGTTTTTTATATATATTATTATTACATTTAAACAAAGTCTTTTGTTTACAGCAAATCATCACTTGTGCCAAGTTCATTCTGTCAAGAACAAGTCACAAAACCTCTCCACACACCACTGAGTCATATTTCTCTATGCTTTTAAATATGGCCATGATTGCCCATTTTGTGATGGACAAAAGAATCAAAATAAACATACATAAAATATTGGAAAGTAGTAAGATTCGAAGTCAGCCCTATGTCATACTTTAGAAGTCTGGACGACAGCATTGAATCACACCTCGTGCTATAATAATTGCTCCTGGTTGAGTGTGTGCTGCAAAGTTTATACTGGGCAACTTAAAAGCTTCCTTCTGCATCCTGAAAACCAGCCCTTACATTTGTAAAGACATCAGCGTTACAATTCTTTTTATAAAACTGACCACTTCTTTCCTGTAACCTAAGTTTTTTGTTTGTTTGTTTTTGTTTTTCCTAAGTGGGCATAATCTCTCTACCAATCTTAGGCTTTTATCATGCATTATAACATAGTCAGACGAGTTAAGAACATGTCTGTGAACTTCCTGCAGACTTTGATTTCTCTGTGTTGGTTTAAGGTGGCCTTTAAATGTAGAATGCCCTTCACTCAGTCCCTATAAGAGTGCTCCTTAGTGAGGGCCTGATGAGGTTCTACAAGCTGGAGGTGGAGCAAACATGTCTGCAGCATCTATCCCTGTTCCCTGACAGTCCCAGCTGGAGGGTAGCAAGGAGAAGGCCAGCCCACAGGGAGACAGAAGCCTTCGGGAGCCCGAGGCTCAGAGAAAGGTGGAGCACTGTGAAGTATGGGACTAGACCGGACCTTGAGGCAAGAAATTCCCACAGAAGCAGCACTTTAGAATTTCACCTTGGAGATCCTAAAGCAAGCTACCTTTCTTTTGGATTTTTTTGCACATTACATTTTGATCACGTTCTTTCCCCTCCCCAAAGTCTTCCTGAATCCTCTCTGTCTCCCTGTCCACCCAACTTCTGTCTTTTCTCTTGCAAATAATAATGATAATAATAATAATGAGGAAGAAGAAGAAGGAGGAGAAGAAGGAAGAGGAGAAAGAAGAGGAGGAGGAGGAGAAATTAGTAAATAAATAGAAGTTTAGAAAAACAACACAAGCCAAAAGGCAAAAAGCACCAAACCATAACAAAGAAACTACATACACATTGGCAGAAAATTAAAAAAAAAAGAAAAAAAAAGAAATATCCAAAACTGCTTTGTGTGAGTCTACTATGAGCATGAGGCCTGTCCCCGAGTGCGGTCCCTGCATGTGGTTGATGATAAACCCAGTGTCACTCCATTAGAGATTTTCCCTCTCTGAACAGCTATTAAGCAATTGGAAATCACTTGGTTAGGGTGGGACTTTGTGTCCACTTCTTCTTTTCCATGCTGGAACTTTGTCTGACTTGAACCTGTGCAGGCCATGTGCATGCTATCACAGTCTCTCATCTATACCTAGTCCTATAGTGTCTGGGGAACATCGTTTCCTTGGAGTCATACACCACTCCTGGCTCTCAGTCTGTCTCTGTCCTCTACTCTGAGCCTTGAGGAGGGCTTGGATATAAATATCCCATTGGGGCTAAGTGTTCTAAGGTCTCTCACAGAGTGAGCTCCTTTTACATCTGTCTTTTCAGCTTGGTATTTTCATTCCTGGCTACCAAGGGCAAGGGCTAGCTCTGTCTCATGTACCTTCATATCATCCATCTGGATCCAGGAACACAGTAAATGCTCACATTCAAATAGAATTACCTTTCAAAAAGTGTTACTAGTGAGCTGTTTCATATTTGAGATATTCTTTGTATGTCATCTGAATCTTCTAAGACATTTCAAAAGCCATTGTTACCACTAAAAAACTTGTCCAAGCAAGTGGCTGGCACAGCCTTATCCTCAAAGAGTTCAAGTTTACAAATGACGGTGTCTCCTGTTAGTTTCAGAGAATTATGCTTTGGTGAATTTTTTTTTAAAAAAGGCAGTTTTTGAGCTTTCACTCAAAAAATCCCCCCCCCACCTGAGTGCTCCCTCATTGAAAACAGAAGAAAGAGAAACTTCTAGAGAACAAACCAGAGCACTGAGCTGCACCCTGTACAGCTCAACCTAGAGTTGACGAGGTAGGTGAGAGTAGGTGGAATTTGCTTTGTTCCAGACATTTTGTTTTTCATGGGGAAAATGTATATTTCTGTCTGCATATGTGTGCAAGTGTGTTCACTTGCAGGTACATGTGAACCCAGAAGCTGACATCAGGCTTCTTCTCTACTGCATCCTGTTAGACCAGGTCTTTCACTGCACCTGGACTTTTGGCTAAGCTGGATGGTAAGCAAGCCATTAGGATTTGCCTTGTCCCCACCCACCGAGGGCTGGGCTTACAGATCCAGGCTACCATACCTAACTACTTTTTCTGTTCTTGATATGGGTGCTGGGAACTCGGTTGCTTGCATAGGGAACATTTTACCACTGACCCATCTGTCCTGTTCTTTTTTTTTTTTTTCCTAAAATAAATGTTATGTTCTTATGTCCTGGACTTAATTGCTGTGGTCCATAGAGCCTTTTATTCCTTAAGTGACACCTATTTAAAAAAAATAAGTGATTGTCCTCACAGAAGAACAGGTAGGGCAGATAATAATAGTGTCCACCTCAGAAGAACCCAAATGTCCTTAACTAGTTGGGATCTGATTCTGAAATTCCAGTTCAACAAAAGAACTCCAACCCCCTACCCAACAAAAGAATGCCTCTGAGTTTAACCTGAAGCCACACAAACACTCCCCAATCTACTTCAAATACCAAGAACAACTAAGGTCTTTTTCTTCCTGCTATATTTGACATCCATTTTAATGATCCTTACTTTATTGCTTGTCAGAAAAGTGAAATGGCCTGTCGATTTTATAGAGTCTCTCCTACCTTTTGGATGGTTATATTACATTCTGAAATAAGTGTATACTACCCCCCCATCCTTTTTTTTTTTTTTTTTCCTTTTTAAGCCTAAATGGCGCATGTGTGGGTTTGTACTCGGCTGCCAGCAGAATGAAATCATCATTTCTGAGGTCCAGGAGAATAGATCAAAATCATGCCAGCACTTTCATGGATGGATATATGCTGCTAAATGGATGTTTACCTAGAAAAGTCATCATCTGGCACGCAGCACAGAGAATGCCCTTATGCAGCTAACTCATGTATACTAAACAAATTTGGCTGGGCTGCTGTGAGAGCCGCCCGGTGGAAATTCTCAACATACATTTGTTTGATTGAGCCGTCATCCTAGGTTGATCTGCTGATTATCTGTGTCACTTTGTTTAAATGTCCTTGTGTGGAATATATATATATATATATATATATATATATATATATATATATATTCATTCATTCCACTGAAAAGGCAGTGTGTTTCTGTGATGGATTAAATAGAGGTGAAATTTGAGAGTGACTCCTGTTTTCGATTCCTGTGTTCTTAGGCAGGTGGGTCTGGAGTAATCAAGAATGTCACATTCAAACACAGGGGAAAATAAGGAGCAATTTTGATTTAAAACACATTACTGTAAAGATATATTTGCTACTGTGTTCTCCTACTCTAAGAAGCCATTTAGGATTCCTCATCCAAACAAACACCATATGGATTGACTCTTAACCTCTTTTAAATATCCAAAATCAGGGACACAAAGCTCTCTCCTTGGAACCCCACTCCTAAGAAAGCTAGCAAAGACTCAGTGCTGATGTTTGGGTTCAGAAATCAAATGTAAGGTCGGGCTAGAACTGAAGCTCCAGTTCTCAAATATCCGTGTAATGGTTCAGATGGAAACCCAACACCACAGGGCCATACCATGTCTGAAGCACTAATCAAGGAGCTGCCTGTTTGCTCCGCGGTTAAAGCACTTCCCGAAGCTAATCTCCCTAGATAGGGTCTCCGCTTTAATAACCTATGGGGTCTGTTGCTAAGTGCTGGGATCTGGCCACCATCAGCATTGATGTCTCTGCTCTGCCAAACTCCAGACATCACGTGATGTATACATACTCCCTCCCCTCAGCCCTTGTGGAGGTGATAAACCAAGAGTCTGCCTTGAGCTGAGTCTTCCTAGGCTTAAAAACAAACAACCAAACAAATAGCTAAATATTCTACACCAACCCACTATCATGGTCCAACTTAAAACATTAGTCCTTTGGGCTGATACAAAATAGTCTCTCAAACTTCTGGCCATTAAGCACTTATTATTTTAATATATATTCAAAGTTCCAGCTATGTATTTAAAGACCTAGGAGTCATACAGGCATGGAATAGGTACTCAGGAAATTAAAGTGACTGGCTTCGTTCCTGGTCTCAAAAACTAACGCCCTTTTAGAGAGACAGGCAAACACCTCACAGTACACTGTTGACTGATTCGGTAGAGGAGGCAGTGATAGAATAACATGATTATCATTACTAAACAAGATGGCCACTCCAAGGGACCAGAACATGGATGGATGACCAAGGCTCATGTGGAGGAATAGCGATGAGGCAAGGCTGATGTTGGTGTCAGGGACAGTTAGATGGCTACAGTAGAGCTCTAGATGCTTGACAGCTCAAAGAAGCCATGAAGAACAGACTATCAATCAATCAGGAAACAGAGGGCGAAATCCCCTCACATGCTCAACTGGCAAGGACGACAAGGAAGGCACCCAGCATTCCTCCATTCTTCCATGCCTCAGGGCCCCGCCTACTTCATTACACTCCTCCGTACCAGCCGCCCTTAGTTTCCTTCACTTGACATGGGTAAGTGAACTTTGCCCATCCTAGCTCAGGTAGTGTTTGCACACAGCGCATGGAAACACACATCCTTCCTAGCACTGCACTGTGTGAGGCAGGACTCCTAGAGAGAGACTTTTTATATGGACAGCTTTGGCAACATTCTATTCAGTTAAATTCAATATGTTATTCTGAGGAAAAAAATTTTCAAGAATAATAAACGTCGTTTATCAAGGTAATTCAAGCAACTTATTAAGTGAATATTCGGGAAATCTTACAAAATGACACCCCCAGAACCCAAGTCTCCAAAGCCCATGGGCTCTTCCACACTCCACTACCACTGTTTGCCTCAGTCATGTGCTTTCATGTGCTTCTTTCCTCAAAGTGATCTACTTGATATTATTGTGGATTTGAGTGAGGACTGAGAGAATGGTAAGAACTGGGTTTTCTGTGTTACTGTTCAGCATTATTTGTAATTATGTTAAGTTTTCCACAGTGGCCCAGTCTTTTCACTGAAGCTGGTTCAATAAATACCAACAGGACAGCATCACAGAGTAAGGACATAGCTTCCAGCATCTCTCTTTTACAAGTCATGCTTTTTCATATATACACAAAGAAAACCCTCTCTGATTTTGATATACTAGGCATTCTGCTTTGGGTTTTTTTTATTTTAAGACTCTTAAAGGTAAGAGAGTAAATTACAAAGCACTTATATAGTTTATGGACTTGCTTGAGTCATCCAAATGAGATTGATAATAAAGTCCTTTCAAGACAGATAGGTATTTACCACCAACAAGCCACCATGGTAAATAGTAAATAAAACAAACCGAGAACAAAATACAAATAAGACAGAGAGCCCTGTGGTAATTCATATAAGCCTGAGTGCTTAAAATGCTATTCACTATCTTGGCTTTTGATATTTAGTTATTGTATTTGCCCTCGAAAGCATACAAAGCTCATGCTGCATACGTTCGTTAACTGAAAACCATCATACAACTCAGACACAGAGACCTGCGAAAACATGTATAGACAGATTTGACTCTGCTCCTGGTTTCCTAAGAAAAATCAAATTGAAAGATAGATCAAAATTTACATAGTTGGCTGCCAAATCTCTTTGCCTGGGAACCAAGGGATCAAATCAGCCAGTGCTGAGAGACCTTGTCTTCAAAGGACTCTCGAAAACTGGCTCCACAGTCAGTAAGTGCTTTTCTACAGACCTAGACTCTTTCATAACTCAGGAATTCGAAACACTGAATAAAGATAATCATATCTTTTCCTTAGGTTTAGAAAGACTTCTAATAAGTTGCTAATAATAAGTATATATTGAGGGTTTTATTTGTTGTCTCTGAGCCTAACCTGTACACACACACACACACACACACACACACACACACACACACACAAGCATACACATATGCACATATGCACTCAAATGCACACTCTAAAGCACTAAGCTCTTGATTTTTGAAATGACAAAAGCTAGTCCTTTCCACAATTTGAAGTGTACAAAGAGAAGAAAAACCAAACCTCAAACTACCCAAAAAGCCAGAACTCAAACATTATTAAAGTTCACCAACAAATAGAAATAAGCCAGCTCAAAATTAATTAGGAATAAACTGGAAGGGAGAGCAGCAAACTGGATGCCAAGCTGAGCATATGCAAAGCAAACCATCTTGAAACTCTTTCAAAGCTCAGTTCTGTCCCTGGACTGTTGCCTACAGAGACCACTAGAGAAGGAAGCCATACAAACCCCATCACCCCCAGGGCAGGCTGATTCCTGGGTTAGTCCCTCAGCAGACTCCTCTACCCTTTGGCTGCCAGGCTTCCTGGAGCCCTGCCCTGCAGACCAGAGAGCCCCATGCAGAGAAGGGCTCTGGCCACCCCGCCAGCCTGGTATTTGGCTCCCCAGCCACAAGTATGATGGATGATGATGAATCACAGCGCCACCAAAACCGTGTGAATTCCCAAGGCCTCTGATTATTCTAATCGAGCCCCCAGAAGAAGGCCAGGCCTTCACAAAAGCCTCCAAGCAAACCTCCCCTTCCCCTTGTCTGCTTGACACAGACCTCACTAAATAAAGCAGTGGGTCAGATATGGCTTCACTCTTTGACACACAGATCCAGGGCTTCATACTCATTGCTCAATGATAAGATTTAGCCTTGAATGAATTTTTAATGAACACAAGAGTCATAGCACAGTGGCTTGGCCACTCTGGCTTCTCTCTGGGGAAGATAACACTTGCTGGTCACAAGTTCTCTCATGTTCTCCTGCTCTGCCAGACAATATAGTCAAATCATTTTCTTGTCTATTCTCCCCCTGCCTTACACACACACACACACACACACACACACACACACACACACACACATAGAGGAGGGGAGGGAAAGAAACATACTATATACACAAATGTTAATGTACATATATACACTCTCTTTCCTAACGCCACAGATGTATTGGGCAATGGCATTCCAATAGAATTCATTCTTCATATATAAAGAGTATCACAGTAGAACATAGATACTATAATAAATTTTATGCTATAATAATAGAGGCTACTACATGAGAGTGTTGTTGTTTACTTTAATGAGTTAAGGGCTTTAACTTATTCAGACTGTGTTTGTTTATTTGTTTGCTTTGGTCAGGTTTATAGTTTGCTCGATGGGAAAGTCACTCTAGGATTTGTAAAGTAGGGTTCAGCCACTATTGTAAGCCTCTTAGATTGCTTTAGATCAGTATGGACAGAACTACTGGTGCCATAGCAGCCAGTAACTCCACCCAATTGGCTATATCAGAAATACAATTGTGCACTTTCTGTGTAGGATGCTGACTATAGGCAGTTTCCAATGTGGGTACCAAACTACCCTTTTACCACCAAATCCCCATTGTACTACCTCCTGAGTTCTTGAACAATCTCAGATTTGTACAGAGGCATGAGAGAAAGGTTGGTGATATGGCTCAGAAATTCTTCCAAAATGTCTACATCAGAACAGTAAGTGAAAACAAACACAGCATCTTTTTTTTTTTTCAAATAACTGGGGCATCTGAGTTAGTTTGAAAAGGCTGACTTTAGCCATTAAGCATCCTGGCCATAGTTCCATATTTCCATCTCATCTTCTCCTTCATTATTCTTCACAAGTACAGGTAGATGTCCTCTTTGATTGGCCATGGACCTTTAAAGATGATTTTAAAATAATTCATCCTGACAAACAGCCCAACAATATCAATCAACCAGACCCCAACTCCAGAGCTCCCAGGGACTAAACCACCAACCAAAGAGTACACCTGGAGCGACCCATGGCTCCAGCCACATATGTAGCAGAGGATGGCCTTGTTGGGCATCAGTGGGAGAAGAGGCCCTTGGTCCTGGGAAGGCTCGATGCCCCAGCATAGGGGAATGCCAGGGCAGAGAGGCAGGAGTGGGTGGGTGGGTGGGTAGGTGGGGGAACATCCTCATAGAAGCAGCGGAGGGGGATGGGATAGAGGGTTTCCAGAGGGGAAACCAGGAAAGGGGATTTGAAATGTAAATCAAAAATATCCAATAAAAAAAAGATATTCAACCAGAAATTCTATTTTCTAGCCATAAAGATCAATAAACAAGAACAACAGACAACGCTTCTGGAAAAGCAGTTCCCTTTTAACAGTACTGCCGCTAATTAACTTGGAAATTCTGCACACAGCTTTTCATCTCTGGGAAACAATTTCCTCACCTGTAAAACTACTGAATGCAGGGAGCCCCCAGGGTGCCTTCCAACATATATTCTCAGAGTCTATCAAGCCTGATGTGACTGTGAGAGTCAATTCCTAGAAAAAGACATAAGAACATGGCTCCTCTCTATAAAAGTTAACCCAACACCATGTGCAAATAGACTTCAGAAAAATCACTGCAGATGGGCAGGGGTGGTATCTTACTTCATTCTGTAACATCATCAGGATCAAGTCAGAGACACGGAAGTTATAACTTTTACTGAGCAATGACAACATGCTGAACTGTGTATTTGACATTATTGTTATAGTTACACTCCCCTAAACTACTGAAGAATAAGCAATAGTCCCATTTAACAGGTAGAAAAAAAAATTACTGAAGAATAAGCAATAGTCCCATTTAACAGGTGGAAAAAGAAAAATATATAAATATCCCTAAGACTTGGAGAATTTATGTATCCCTTTGAAATAAACCCCTTTGCTGGGATCTAGATACAATGTTTTCACATAATTCTATTTTAACATCATTCCTAGGCTACCCATCCCTTCTTACCACTTACAACAACCAAATTATCAAAGACCATTAAATTTGGCAGTAACTCCTATGCAGCAAGGGAAGCCTCTAGGAGCTTTGCCTCCTCTACTCCTAGAAGTCTGGTCCTTCCAATTTAGACACTTCTTAACCGGTTCCTCTATAGATCTCAAATGAAAATAAAGACAACTTGTTCAAATGTCATAAAAACTTAAAGCAAACAGTAGCCATCATCGATTATCTTACCAATTCACAAAGATAGCTTCTAAGGTCTATTATTATCATGACACTTGGTTTTTCTACTTTAAATAACTTCTAAGTATAATATGCAAAAAAGAAATAAAAACAAAAGTGGCAACTAAATATTTTCATGTGCTCACAGTGTTCTCAGGAGGAGCATGCTATTTAATACCTTGAATACAAAGTACTTATTTGAGATTATGTCTACTTATGATTCCAGTTCAAAATCAAGATAGGAAACACACACACACACACACACACACACA